>NW_024121165.1:68593-148593 GCF_016745375.1 Pimephales promelas
GGTGAGTCTCTGTCTGGAGGATCAGACTGAGGTTTTGTTTTCCGATCTTGCGGTTGTTCTCGTCTTTGATTGGTTCAGGATGAGTAATCGCCGTTCTGAAACATCTCTCTGATCATCTTCAACACATGATGTGGAAACGACGTTTAACCTTTATTATATTTCTGCTGTGCTCGACGTGTGGGCGTTTCTGTTCACGTCCAATATCTGACAGAAACTAGATCATGTTTGAGACAGTGACACATGTGTTTCCACATCATCTGTTAAAAACAGAAGCAGTGCGCAGTGTGTGATGTCATGGCTGCACTTTATCTCTCTCTCTCTCTGTGTGTGTGTGTAGCATCATGGGTCCGTGTGTGTGGATACTGGTGCTCGTGGTCCAGCCGGTCCTGGCCTTCAGACGTCCCGCTCCGGCCTCGGCCTGTCGAGAGGTGAGTGTCAGTCATTCAGGTGTGTGTGTGTGTGTGTGTGTGTGTGTAGCTCAGTTGCTTAAGTGAAACGGACTTTGTTGAAATGTCAGCATGACAGAAACAGTGAGCTCTCCGTTGTTTGTCTCTAATAGAGTAGACTGATGCGTCTTCGGTCGAGTCTTGCACACGACATTATTTATAACTTTGCATTTTTGTCGTTTTCCAGCACGAATATCAAACATACTTAAATTAAGCGCGTATTCTTGCGTTCTGAAAAATGCATCAAAACGAAGCGAGTTTTTGGTTAAAACTTTAAGAACTGGAATCTGCCGATGGACTCGTCATCTGGAGACGCTATAGTAATGCTCATTATGGCCATCATCTGAATTCAAAGGAAAAGAAGATATAGATTTGCGTTAAAAGTACCTTTTATTGCCTCAACCTTTTATTGGACAAGTTAAAGTTATTTATTTTCTTTGTTGATTTTACTTGACTTAGTTGAGTAGAGTTTACAGAAGAATAAACTTAATTCAAAGGGAAAACAAGATGATTTTCTATTCACTTTCAAACTCACTTCATTTTGATGCATTTTTCACAGCCAAGATTCAATATGTTCATTCTGCTTCTTCTCCTGTAATGTAAATGTGTCTTGATTTAAGAATCTCATTAAATCTATAATCAGTTTAGCTCTGCGTGACGACTGGTGACTTAGAAAACGCTCCAGCTTTAGTGGACATACAGTCAAACCAACATTATCCCGACGCCTTCAACATCTCTCTCATCATCGCTATAGTTCTGAAACCTGAGCAGAACTCAGTGGATAGTCTAACTCGTCCTTCTGTTGGACTCTCACACATGAATTATGTTGAATATCTGTCAGCTGTTCAATTGAACTCCACAATTAGATAAAACCAGTTTAGCTCAACCAGTGACCAAGCAATGCTTCATGTTGTTCAGTGTGTGTGGAAAAAGAGCAGAAAACACACTTCAGCTCAAAGTGGACGAATCATTTCTGGTCCCACATCTTTATAATGTCACCGTTAAGAATATTTGTATATAATGAGCAGATTGTGTCGGATGAACACATCACACTGCGTCCTCTGGTCGATCTGTGCGGGTTACGAGTGTGAGGAGGAGACGAGAGGACGAACGCTCAGCCTTGTGCTGAAATACTCCAGGAAACAGCCAATGCACACACAAAAAAGATGTTTTGTGTTGTTTCCAGTCCAAATATGTAAAAATGCCTAAATCGGGATGTATTTACTGAAGTATGAAGATCATGAGATATGAAGTCTTGTTTTCTGGGGAAACACATCAAAATTAAGAGAGTTGCTTAAAACAAGCAAAATTATCTGCTAATGGGGTCAGAAGAACAATCTTAATTAAACAGAAACTAGATTATTTTTCTGACCTCATTGGCAGATGATTTTGCTTTTGTAAGAAGTCTGCTTGCACTCCAAAATATAATTGAGAATGAGCTCATCCCATAATGGCTTAATTACCATAGAGATGAAGGAAGTCCCCGTTTGGGTTGATTACATCCCGTCTCAGACTCGAACATGCAGACGGGGAAACTCAAACTTTGGACGATCTGTTCATTCTGACGTCCACATCATTTGTACTCGCACTTTCTTTAAGCAACAACTCTTTATTTTGTTTTATTCCCCCAGAAAACAAGACAATATCTCATAGCGTTTCACTCGTATAGTAAATGTATCTTTAGTTAACAATTTTTAGATATTTGGACTGGAAACAAGACAAAAATACTAAGAAAAGTCAAAACTGTATTTGTTATATATGCGTCACATGACTAAAATATTCTGCTATGTGTGAGATCACAAAAGCCTATAAGGCACAAACTGATCACTTTCACTTTTATAAGGTGTTTGCATATGTGTGTTTGCAGTGTGTGGACACAACCACCAAACAATGAAGAAAATCAATTCACATTTTCTTAATCCTGAAAAAGCCTAAACACTCTCAATAATCAGGCCGTTTGGATTGTCAGAGCAATATGATGTCATAATGCTCATGCTCCGCCCACAAACGCTGACGGGCTGTCCCGTATTAGCATATTTCCATCCGTTTGTGTACTGTCCGCCAAGGCATCACTCGAGGGGGGAGCAATTGCTCATTATCATTTAAAGAGACATGCACCTCATTATCATTTAAAGAGACATGCACCTCATTATCATTTAAAGAGACATGCACCTCATTATAATTTTAAGAGACATGCACCTCATTGTCATTTAAAGAGACATGCTCTTCATTAGTATTGAAAGAGGCATGCACCTCATTATCATTTAAAGAGACATGCACCTCATTATCATTTAAAGAGACATGCACCTCATTATCATTTTAAAGAAGGGACATGCACCTCATTATCATTTGAAGACACATGCACCTCATTATCATTTAAAAAGACATGCACCTCATTATCATTTGAAGAGACATGCACCTCATTATCATTTGAAGAGACATGCACCTCATTATCATTTAAAGAACACATGCACCTCATTATCATTTAAAAAAAACATGCACCTCATTATCATTTTAAAGAAACATGCACCTCATTATCATTTTAAAAAAACATGCACCTCATTATCATTTAAAGAGACATGCACTTCATTAATATTGAAAGAGAGACCATGCACCTCATTATCATTTAAAGAGACATGCACCTCATTATCATTTAAAGAATGCATGCACCTCATTATCATTTAAAGAAACATGCACCTCATTATCATTTTAAAAAAACATGCACCTCATTATCAATTTTAAAGAGACATGCACTTCATTTATATTTAAAGAGGCATGCACCCACAGACATGCCTGGCTCTGGGGGCACTGATGTTGACTAATAGCCCTGTTTCTTCTCCAGCTCCAGGAGGACCTCGACTGCAGCAATCTGAACCTTAGACGGATCCCGAAGCAAATCCCGGACACCATCCTCCGGCTCGATCTGTCCCGAAACCTCCTCCAGAACCTCACGGACCGAGACCTGCCGTCCTCCTCCACCATCCGACATCTCAACCTTCACGGAAACAAGATCCAGTTCATCCAGCCGGGACTCTTCCGAGACACGAGCCTTCTGGAGGAGCTGGATCTGTCGGAAAAACTCCTGGATCTTTACGCGTCTCTGAAAACACACGTCGGGACGCTCACATCCGTGCGCCGACTGGATCTATCCGGAAACGGGTTGTTCACGGATATGAGCGACTTCTTCCTAAAACGACGCCCCGGTTCTCACCAACCTGTCTTTGAGCGGGAACAGCATCACTAAGATAGGCCGATCCACATTCAACGGATCCCGAGCTTTAAAAAGCATCGACTTAAACAACAACGTAATCATAGAGATCGAAGAAGGCGCGTTCGAGTCCTTGACGGGACTCTCCGATCTCGACCTGTCCATGAACTCCATCTCATGCATTACAGATTTCAACCTCGTTCGGCTCAAAACGCTGAACCTGAGCAAGAACAGCTTGACCAACTTCCAGGCCGACGACTCGGCTCAGGAGTTTGAGCTTCAGTATCTGGACTTGAGAGAAAACAAAATCCTCTACTTCCCCGTCCTTCCCCAAAGGAACAAGCTCGTATACCTGGACTTGTCTAGAAATCTCCTGCGGAGTGTGAATTGCTCCGGTCCGCTAGAAGAGCTGGAGAACCTGAAGGAAAGTGGATATCTAATGACTGATCCTGATAAACCTCTTTCGTTGTGCGTCAACAAGAGGCACCAGGATTTTCCCAGCTTGCTTTACTTGGACTTGAGCTTCAACCAGCTCAAAGCGGTCCCGTCCTCGTTCTTCAGCAGTATGACTGCGCTGGAAACCCTGAACATCAGCTACAACTGCTTAGAAAGCTTCACTGTGGACGACGACGGTCTGAACTCTTTGGAGACGCTAGACATCAGCTCCAACAATCTCCAGAACCTTTCCTTCGGGCTGAACGCGCTGGCCGCGCTACACGAGCTCCGCCTCGGGGGAAACGCTCTCCAAACGCTAGACGCCGGGATTTTCCTCAGGCTCCCAGCATCCGAAGCCTTCATCTTCAGCAGAACCAGCTCAGCATCTGCTCTCCGTCGGAAAACCCGAGTTTCGGCTGCGTCCAACTCTCCTCGATCCCGACCCTCAGGTACCTGTACCTCTCGGAAAACGGGTTGTTCTCGGTTCCACCGGGATCGCTCCAGGGAAGCCCGCTGCTAATCCTGGATTTATCCCAGAATCCCGGCGTTGACGTTATCCCGGCTTCGTTTTCCGGTCTGGAGGCGTCGCTTTCCCATCTCTCCCTAAAGGGAAACCAACTTCAGTCCCTAACAATTGACTTCACCGTTTTCCCGAATCTAAAATCCTTGGATCTGTCGGTGAACCGGCTCACGGGAGTCTCCCTATGGAGCGGGGATTCCTCCCTCGAGTCGCTCAACCTGCAAAACAACAGTTTAGTATCGCTTTATGAAGTCACGCTGCAAGAGTCGCTCCGGACTTTATACGTGGGATCGAACCCGTTGAGCTGTTGCATGAACCCGCACCTCCTCGCGCTCCTCCGGCAGGAGAGACTCACGGTGCCGGACCTCTCCGGAGCGACGTGCTGGTATTCCCGAGACTCGGAGCGCGTGGAGATCGGCGTGAGCGCCGTGAAGCCGGAGCACTGCGAGTCTGCCGACGGGAAGGTGCTGTGGATCAGCGTGATCGTGGCGCTGGCGCTGGGAATGGCGCTGGTGTTGGCCGTCACCATAAAGCTCTGTCACTCAAAGAGGAATAGATTCAAGAGAGGCTTCAAAGCTTGAATCTGAAGGCGAAAGAGGGAAAAGAAACCAGAGCGTTCTCACCTGACTGGTGGCGAATGCATGACCCCAGGTTTCAGTATGTGATGCGTGGGCGATCTGGAACCAATTCAATGTGAAACGCGCCACCATAAATGCACAAACCAGTCACCGTAAAAAGCGATTAGTTGACCTAGCTTAAGTTTATCAAAAACAAAAAATTAAGTAATGTGGAATTGTCAGGCTTTTTTTTTACATTTGTTGACATAAAATTGCCTTAAGCAAGTGAACTAAACACTTTTTACACTGTATAATAAACAGGACAGCCTGAGTATTAAAAGCAGGCTCAACACTACACTCTCTGATGTATATTGCATGCACTTTATGGACTGTGATTTGTGATTATTGGAGTGAAATGTACCTGCGATATGTTTGCATATTGCGAAACCGCCCTTGACCAATGCAAAACATGGTGCACACGCTAGATTGACTCAGACATCTCGAGCCAGTATGCGTGTTGTGCATTAGCCGAAGGAATGTCATGGACGGAGGAAGCGTTTTACCGCAACACCTGCACCTCTTTCCTGTTGTTGAGCTCGGTTTCCTATCCTGGTGTTGGAGATTTATCCCTTCAACCTCAGTTACACCGAGTCGTGTTTGACTGCTGATCACATTTAGCTCCGCACACATGAACACACACATAGGCCGCAATGTTTGTTTGGTCTTTTTTTAGATTTTCCAGCCTGGAATAAGTTCGACCCTGGTGTGTTTATCATGAGCGGGGACAAAGATAGACAGGAGATCCCGGCTGAGGGAAGCGCTCATCATCACCACAGATATTAATAGACGCGTGTTTGAGCTTCCTCCTATCTGTCTGAGTCACGGACCTTCTGCTTTCCAGACACACGTCATGTATGAGCTGCCACTACTATATGAAGGAACTGTACCACAACTACTACTGTGTAAATCTATTTATGAAGTATTTTCCTAAATAAAAGGTCTGTGTTACGTCGTCAGCGTGTGTGTTCCTCCTCACTACTTCAACATGACCAAATTAGGCCAAAATCAGCATCAATACATCAATACAAAATACCCAAAGTAGTTTGCATGATAAACTGAAAAGGAAATGCTCTCGTATCTCGTTGACTCCAGCTTTAGGTCTGCGTAACCGCTGGCTAATATTAGACAATATTCAAATGTGTGTTTAGACGTTGTGTTAGGAATATCACATGTGGTCTGGACCGCAAACAACGAGCTTCTTCCTCAATATTGTAGCCTTGTTTTCCAGCACGATTATCCAAACAGTCTTTACTGGAGATGCAAAATGATTTAAAAATATATAATATAAAAACAAAACATATTAGGTCTTAATTATTCAAATGAAGTGAGTGCTTTAAACAAGAACACACATCATGTGGCGGTGGGGGCAGAACAATAATTTCCCCGCTGAATTAAGATTATTTTTCTGAGCCAATCGGCATTTATTTATTTTTTTATTTATTTTGACCTAATTATTTATTTATTTATTTATTTTTTAAATATGAACTCACTTATAAGTGTAATAATTTAAAAACCTGGACTTAGGCCTACTATGTGAAGTCATTAGATGTGTCTTGATGTAAGAATGTTTAGCTTTTATAAGGTTATTAAAGCAGCATGCATAATCAATAATTAGAGCAATGCGGACCCCAGCGCAATGACATCATCTGTTCAAACAGGAAGTAGCGCTGCAGGAAATGACCCGCTGCTGTTCGTTTGACTGCAGTTTCCACTGTTCATATAAATATGTATAATGCTTCTCTATTCTATTCTACTCAAGGCTGCATTCATGGAAATACAGTAAAAAAATATATATATATTATATATTATTCCAATGTAAATCAGCTGTTTTCTATGTGAATATATAGTAAATTATAATTTATTCCTGTGATCAAAGCTGAATTTATTTAATTAAAAATACAGTAAAAAAACCCCATAATATTATTCCAATGTAAATCTGCTGTTTTCTATGTGAATGTATAGTAAATTATATTTTATTCCTGTGATCAAAGCTGAAATTATTTAATTAAAAATACAGTCAAAAAACAAAATATTATTCAAATGTAAATCTGCTGTTTTCTATGTGAATGTATAGTAAATTATATTTTATTCCTGTGATCAAAGCTGAATTTATTTAATTAAAAATACAGTAAAAAAAAACCCATAATATTATTCCAATGTAAATCAGCTGTTATCTATGTGAAAATATAGTGCAATTTATTTCTGTAATTCTAATATGATGATTTGAAGCTCAAGAAACATTTATTCCCGGTATTAAAATCAATGTTGAACAGTTCATATGTTTGTGGAACCCGTCATACATTATATTTTTCAGGATTCTTTGATGAATAGAAAGTTGAAAAGAACAGTGTTTATTT
The DNA here is from genome assembly GCF_016745375.1 of Pimephales promelas. Next base: position 76,177 of record NW_024121165.1, read on the forward strand.
GAAACATGATCTTCGGCAGCATTATAATCGTGTTTCGGTGTTCGGTGCACTTTAATCTGCTCATCCTTTAATAACAGCTTCTAAAGCTGCTCAAGCGTGTCAGGCGTTACACTGTCAATCAATCAATCAATCAACGTTTATTTCTATAGCGCTTTACACAACCGTCAGCTATCCAAAGTGCTTCACGTCATAAAACATTATAATAAAACGGCATATTATACAATAGATACAAAAGAAAAGAAAAAGTATTAAACGCCATTCTAAATTGGTAGGCTTTATCATGACCTCGTCGTGACCCCAGAGGCCGTGTGATGATGTCATCATGACCTCACGGATTCTTAAACGTTTCTGTCGGGTTTAGCGCACAATGAGCCGCTTGTGTGTGAGATCAAGAGAAGGAGCTGAACTTGTGTTTCTCTATATCAGGCTCTGTTTGTGTACGAGCCGCACAGGCCAATTATGCATTTATAATAGCAGCGGTTTTATTTATATAATTACTGTAAATCCTGTCATGTGTCGGACGCTCTTGTTTTGACATGAAGGTGTAATTACCAGAGACGAGGACAGAATCACATGTTTGAAGAGCGCCTTTGTCTCTGTGGAATCTCTGAAACAATAGCAGTCTTCATCATCATCATCTTCATCGTGTGTGTGTGTGTGTGTGTGTCGGAGCCGCCCCTGTCTGGAATGAGGAAAACAGGAACTGGATCAGAGTAACACTTCTTGGGTAAATTAAGTGTTTTTCCCCTCCAAACCAGTTCAGCGCATCTCCTGTGTTTGAGGTTTCGGCTCAGGATTGAGTAGCCAATCAGCACTGAGACTGGCACTGGCAGGACCAATGAAATCTCTAGAATCTGCTTCGGGGCGGAGTTTACGTTCAACAACAATAACATGAACGAGACAGAAACTACATCACTGGAATCACTTTCAGAGCGACTGTTGAACGATAAAAACACTGACAGCCAATCAGAATCCATCCCGTTAGCGCTCCAGCATTTACACACACACACACACACACATCAGCATTAGTTCACCCGCGTTTCAAAGAGCTGAACTGAAATCAAAGGAATTCTGACTGTAATCAGAAACAGACTCAGACGATAAACAAACCATCCCACTCGTGTTTATCCCGGAAATGTGTAAACGTCCCGTCCTGATCACTGTCTGCATCTCTCTGACACACACACACACACACATAAACAAGGATCAGTGTTCAGTCTGAATGTTTATTACTCATGTCTTAATAACTCAACACGGATCACATGATCACATTCCAGTGTCTGTCGTGTTCATCATGCTGAATAAACTGTAAGCGGATATTTGATCCTGACAATTAAAGTAGAATGGGAGTTCACACACAGACACACACACACACACACACACACACAGAGAGAGAGCTTCTCCCCGCAGCCCTGAAACTGCAATCCTGTAAACATGAACAAAGACTGCGCTCGGCTTACTGAACTCCGATCCGCTTATATACGAGTCAAATGTCAAGTGTTTTTAAGGAACCGATGTTTATATGCCACACTTGTTTTCCAGCACAAATATCTAAAGATTCTTGAATCATGATACATTTACTGGAGAAGCAAAATTATTGAAGACGTTAAGTCTTTGTTATTCAAATGAAGTGAGTTAAAGGAATAATTCACCTAAAAATAAAAAAGTAGCCCATGAATTACTCACACTGAAGCCACCCTAGGTGTGTATGACACTCTTCTTTCAGACGAACACAATCAGAGTTATATTAAACATGACTCTCCCAAGCTTTATAATGACAGTGAATGAGCGTTTCTGTCCATAAAAGTCCATAAAAGTGCATCTATCCATCATAAAAGTGCATCTATACATCATAAAAGTGCATCCGTCCATCATAAAAGTGCATCCATCATAAAATGCACTTTTATGATGGATAGATGCACTTTTATGATGGACTGATGCACTTTTATGATGGACAGATGCACTTTTATGATGGACAGATGCACTTTTATGATGGATAGATGCACTTTTATGATGGACAGATGCACTTTTATGATGGACAGATGCACTTTTATGATGGACGGATGCACTTTTATGATGGACAGATGCACTTTTATGATGGACAGATGCACTTTTATGATGGATAGATGCACTTTTATGATGGACAGATGCACTTTTATGATGGACAGATGCACTTTTATGATGGACGGATGCACTTTTATGATGGACAGATGCACTTTTATGATGGACAGATGCACTTTTATGATGGACAGATGCACTTTTATGATGGACAGATGCACTTTTATGATGGACAGATGCACTTTTATGATGGACAGATGCACTTTTATGATGGATAGATGCACTTTTATGATGGACGGATGCACTTTTATGATGGACAGATGCACTTTTATGATGGACGGATGCACTTTTATGATGGACAGATGCACTTTTATGATGGACAGATGCACTTTAATGGACTTTTATGGACAGAAACGCTCATTCACTGTCATTATAAAGCTTGGGAGAGTCAGGACATGTTTAATATAACTCTGATTGCGTCCACTCCAGGTTTTTGGCCTTTCCTGTTCGCTGCTCCCCGGAGAGAGAAACTCAAATCTAAATGTTCCTGGAAAGAGAAAGAAAACAGACCAGGAGAGAAATAAATCACACATGAACTCTGAAAGTTCCCCTAGTTCCCTTCAGTAACTTTATCAGATGAAAACTGAACTGAAGTGGATGTGAATAAGGACTCTAGTGTCGGCTGTAGATTTAGGGAAGTTGATTGTGTATTCCTGTGGATCGATCTTTATAAAGCGCTGTGGAAATAAAGCTGACTCGGCTTGAATGGACTGAATCAGCTTCTGAGTGTTCGTGCACGTCAGCAATAATTCAGTGATTGCGTCAGTTTTCCATCGTATTCAACTCAAACTCAGTTTCCACTCGTGTTTCGCTTCGATATGAATTGCCAGTTTCCTTCATCAGAGCTCATGATTCTGCAGAAGAGTTTGATAGTGAGGGACTTTTCAAAGGCCAATCTCGTTATCAGTCAAACCTTCTTACAATAACCACAAGAGGGGCTCTGTGTGTGTGTGTGTGATGGGTTAGTTTAGGGGTCAGGTTAGTGTGTGTGTGTGTGATGGGTAGGTTTGTTCAGGTTAGTGTGTGTGTGTGTGTGTTTCTCTCAGGACTGCTGCTCTGGAGTTTAACAGCTCAACTGGAGTTCATTAGCAGACTTTGATTTCACAAGAGTTGATTTACTCACTCTGAAGAATCAGTTTTCTCAGTTATTTTGCCTCATTGAGCAACACATTAATCGAAACATCTTTGACATGAGACATTTCCAGTTGAAAGAAGCAAAATGACACAAATTTACGTCTTGATTTTAGAGACATCAGTTTTGTGAAAAAATCCTGTTTTTCCTGTTCTCCCGTTTTTCCCCACACTGGCGAAGTGTGTTTCTGTTTCAGACATCTCTCCTCTGAAGTTAAGACACCAAATCTTGAATCTTTTTGTCTCGTAAGTAAATCTAAGTTGTTTTATGTATGTTTAGATCGATGCGCTGGATATCTGCTCTTCATCCACTGACTGTGTGTGTGTGACATCAGAATGAGTGAGAACAGAGTGTGTTACTGTGAGGCGCGCACACACACACACACACACACACACACACCCTCGCTTCTGTCGGTCCACATCTGATGATGATGATTCTCATGACTCTCAGTCCCGGGATGCGGAGGTTCATCACACATCTGGGAATAACTGATAGCGCCCGCATCTCTACAACACACACATTCACATCGCCAGAACACACACATTCTCATCTCCACAACACACATTCACATCTCCACAACACACACATTCACATCGCCAGAACACACACATTCCCTTATATGGACGTCTTCTGTGCTTCCTTCTATTAGGGTTCTAAATATAATTTCAATAAAGTACAACAGTCAGGAAATTCCATTCAGAACAACAGTAACATAACACAGTTAGTCTAATAATTATAAAAGATTAAATATTAAAAGTTAATAAGCTTAAATATTATAGTTTAAAGATTCAAATATACATCTTCATATCATATTAACTTGGTATATTTTAATCACAAAGGCTTGGTTTTACCAGTTACATTTATTTATTGGAAATGTAAATCAAATGATCTAAAAGTAATAATCATATATAAAAGTAAAATCTGCATATAAAAAGTTATTTATATACACATGCACACATACAGTATATATATTAATATGTGTGTATTACAAATGAAATGTCCATGATAAGTTTAGCGGGGTCCTCAGACATGTGTTCCACAGGAAGGATCCGTCATGCATGTGTGTGTGTGTGTGTGTGTGTGTGTGTGTGTGTGTGTGTGAGGCACAGGAAGTTCCTGCCGTCAGTAAATTGTAAACAGACGTTGAGCTTCATGAGCTGGACGTGAGTCACACTGAACGGCTCGCTGTGAGTAAAGTCTCACTTTCTGGAGGTCAGACAGGTCACAGGCGAACCACTTTCCCTCTGTGATGTCTCTATGATGAAGCAGCACATGACCTCTGACCTCAGCGTGTGACTCTGCTCCGGAGGGAAGAGTAGAGATGTCTGATCTGGAAACATCACTGTGCTCACTGTCAACCTTCTGAAGAAACCTGAGTAACCAGGGAGTTTCTATGTTACTAAGGAGTTGCTATGATGTTACCAGGGAGTTGCTATGTGTTCGCCAGGGTGTTGCTTTGGTCGTTACTATTTAAATAGACTAGAAAACTATGTTGGCATTAGTGGAACCGCATTAGCATGGTTTAAATCACACTCATCTGACCGTTATCAGTGTGTAGCAGTAAATGAAGAGATGTCTTATCCATCACGAGTTCAGTATGGCGTACCACAAGGCTCAGTACTAGGACCGCTGCTGTTCACTCTGTACATGCTACACACACACACACACACACACACACACACACACACACACACACACACACATGCTACATTAGGAAGCATGGCATTAGCTTTCACTGTTATGCTGATGATACTCAGCTGTATATTTCTTCAACACCTGACAAAACTTACCAATTCACAAAATTAACGTAATGCAGAGCTGATATAAACACTGGATGACTAGTAATTCCCTGCTACTAAATTCTGAAAAAACAGAGATTTTAATTATTGGACAAAAAACTTCCAAAGGTAACAGCCTAGAATACAGGGAGTGGAATACAACACTTGATGGCTGCTCTGTTAAGTCTTCATCATCGGGTACGAACCTGGGTGTGTGTGTGTGTGTGTGTGTGGTCTTTATACCAAAGTTTCATTTGAAAATCACGTGTCTAGTATCTGTAAAAACGCATTTTTCCATCTTAAAAGTATATCTATATTACAAAATGACTATTACGGAATTATTATTATTATGGAACAGTTACGCCGCCTTCACACTGGCAGTTGAGATCAGCTCATTAAAGGGGTGATGAACTGAGAAATCAAATTTTCCTTGAGCGTTTGACATCTAAGAGGTCATCATATTATAAGAATATCCAGCCCGTTCTCATCCTTTAACGTCATATAGAGCGCTAAATGACAAAACGGCGCTATACTACGCACATGGCACCCGTTATCGTTAATATAACACGCGAACCCAAGACGTTATAAATCCTTTAGCGTGAATATGACACGTACACCCTACCCCACACCTAAACTTAGCCCTCACAGCACGTGTTATATTAACGATAACGGGTGCCTTTAGCGTAGTATAGCGCCGTTTTGTCATATAGCGCTCTATATGACGTTAAAGGATGAGAATGCGTTGGAATATCCTGTAAGTTTCAGAACTGAAAACGTCCTTGTTAGACCAATAAAAGCTTTTATTTACACCAGCCTCAAGAAACGACTCGTTTTTAAAAGTGGGGAACTATGACAACAAAGAGGCTAAAACCCCACCCCATTTTCTTCGCACCGCACTCGCTCGGACCCGCTTCAGACCCATGCGCATGCGGTCTGCGGATCTCCATTGGAAATGAATGACTTCCGGTTGTTTCGGAGCTGATTTCGACTGCCGTGACGGCGGCGTTAGTTCATGCGTTCGTGACATCAAGGCTAGATGACTGTAACGCTCTACTGGGGGTTGCCCTGCACTCTTAATAAACAAACTCCAGCTAGTCCAAACACTGCTGTGCGGATGAGCGGCCGGAGCGCGTTAAGAGTTTTCAGTAGAGCGGCGTCGTGTTAGCGGACGCTAACGTTAATAACTAATGATCTTTACAACGGAAGAGAATCAATCAAAGCTAACTTTATCTGGACAGTAACTTTATTCTAGATCTGCTGTAAACCATCTACTCACCAGGCTGTTGCTATATGTGGTCATGTTAATGTTCCTCATTTGTATGTGATCTTGGATAAGAGCGTCTGCTAAATGAATAACTGTAAATGCGGAGATGTGTGTGTGTGTGTGTGTGTGTGTGTGTTTGTTCTTCTGAAGCGTCTGTAATGAGAAACTAAACCCTCAAACAACATCGAGGAAAACCTTCAGATGGTTTCAATGTTCTCATGTTCTTCACAAACACAAACAAATCATAGAGGTGCACGACACACACACACACACACACACACACACACAACACATTATGCTCCTAATAAAAGACAAAAACACATTTCTCTCAAACACGATCCTGATGATCCCAAACACACACACTCATCACAGCACATGTACTTCATTAGAGAGGAATCTCAGCTTTGATCTGCGACCAATAACACACACACACACACACACACACACACACACACACACACACATGTGTGGTCTCAGAGTTTCTTCCCCAATAACACACACACACTCTCTCACTCACACACTCTCACTCTCTCATACACACACTCACACACACACACACACACACTGCATATTTCTGACATTAGACCAACAACAGGATTCCAGACTGAACTGTTCCAGCTGTTGGTCTCGGGCGAGGGAGAGCTCTATAAATACACACACACACACACACACACACACCCTGTTCGACAGAAAGAATCTGTTGATGTAAACACTGAACACACTCGAGTCGCGGTTTAGTCTGAAAGAATAAAATACAAGACAGAATCAGATTCAGACGCTTCTGCAGGATTCCCAGGGTTTTACTGAACACACACACACTGACCGTCACCAGGGCAAGCGGAACGACTTCACACACTATACACACTATACACACACACACACACACACACACACACTACAGGCCCGACATCAGTGCTTCTCAATCAAGGGCCTCAGAAACGTTCCCACAAACTCCTCTATCGTGTCGTATATCGAGAAACAAGAACACATGTGGGCGGGGCTTGGCCGTGTCTGGGGGATTTGATTGGATGGCTGTGTACCCATCTTTAATAATGTTCTGTAAACATTAGCACAAAAATTAAGGAACAATAAACTTATATTTTAGTTGGATGTTTTTAAGGCGAGACACCTCAAACTTCACCAGTACACTAATAACTGCAAAAAACAAACAAACAAAGTGTATTACATTATGTTTTCTGAAATTTTTCAATATGCAAATTAGGTGTACATTATCTAAAAACTATGCAAAGTATCTAATTACCATGCACTAATTTGCATACATTTGTAGAACCCAAATCTGAAGCTTGGATGAAGTAAGTGATATATTAGTCAAAGGTTTTCACAGAGGGGGTTTTGGATATTTCTATTTATCACTCCACAGAAATACTGTCAGCAGACAAAAATAAACACATTTACATTCTTTTAGGTATAAAACCAGGAAAATGATTTGAACAAACCCTTCAGTAAAAACCTTCAGAATACAGATAAGAATAAACCGGTAGAGTTTGTTGGAGATTTGTGTCTCAGTGATGGGGGGAAAACGGCCCTTAAAGAGACGGTACACACTGTCACTGAGATCTACACACTGAGCAAGTGCTCTTAAAGATACTAAAGTCAACTCACCGTCACTCATATACTTATATTTACACAGTGTGAGAGACGCTTTACAGAGACGACAGGAACGTCACGCAACCGAGTGTGTTTCCAGAAGAGAATAGTGTCAGTCCAGCTTTAGTCAGTTCAGTGATGCTCATTTCTGTTGTTAAAAAGTTATTAATTTTGTTTATTTATATATACAGCCGCTCTGGAGAAAACTGTGATGTCATTGTCCAGCTCAGCCAATGGCAGCAAAGTTAGAAAATGGCAACAGTGTCGAGGAACCAAAACTGTATTTTGGATGTTTTATGAAAAGCCAAAAATACCAAAGTTTTACTAACATTCCATAATGTTTGAAGAATGATACAATGGAACGTTCTATAGTGTTTGGAGAATGATACAATGTAATGTTCTATAGTGTTTGGAGAATGATACAATGGAACGTTCTATAGTGTTTGGAGAATGATACAATGGAACGTTCTATAGTGTTTGGAGAATGATACAATGGAACGTTCTATAGTGTTTGGAGAATGATACAATGGAACGTTCTATAGTGTTTGGAGAATGATACAATGTAATGTTCTATAGTGTTTGGAGAATGATACAATGGAACGTTCTATAGTGTTTGGAGAATGATACAATGGAACGTTCTATAGTGTTTGGAGAATGATACAATGGAACGTTCTATAGTGTTTGGAGAATGATACAATGTAATGTTCTATAGTGTTTGGAGAATGATACAATGGAACGTTCTATAGTGTTTGGAGAATGATACAATGGAACGTTCTATAGTGTTTGGAGAATGATACAATGGAACGTTCTATAGTGTTTGGAGAATGATACAATGGAACGTTCTATAGTGTTTAGAGAATGATACAATGGAACGTTCTATAGTGTTTGGAGAATGATACAATGGAACGTTCTATAATGTTTGGAGAATGATACAATGGAACGTTCTATAGTGTTGGGAGAATGATACAATGGAACGTTCTATAGTGTTTGGAGAATGATACAATGGAACGTTCTATAATGTTTGGAGAATGATACAATGGAACGTTCTATAGTGTTCGGAGAATGATACAATGGAACGTTCTATAGTGTTTGAAGAATGATACAATGGAATGTTCTATAGTGTTCGGAGAACGATACAATGGAACGTTCTATAATGTTTGAAGAATGATACAATGGAACGTTCTATAGTGTTTGATGAATGATACAATGGAACGTTCTATAATGTTTGGAGAATGATACAATGGAACGTTCTATAGTGTTTGGAGAATGATACAATGGAACGTTCTATAATGTTTGAAGAATGATACAATGGAACGTTCTATAGTGTTTGAAAAATGATACAATGGAACGTTCTATAATGTTTGAAGAATGATACAATGAAACGTTCTATAGTGTTTGAAAAATGATACAATGGAACGTTCTATAGTGTTTGAAGAATGATACAATGGAACGTTCTATAGTGTTTGATGAATGATACAATGGAACGTTCTATAGTGTTTGGAGAATGATACAATGGAACGTTCTATAATGTTTGAAGAATGATACAATGGAACGTTCTATAATGTTTGAAGAATGATACAATGTAATGTTCTCAAAAGCTCTTTCAGATGTGATGAGGAATTGATGAGGATTGTAATGATGGTAACGAGAGAACGCTTCTAACCTGTCGTGTGTGAAAGGAATGATCGTCTGGGAATAGTGTGTGAAATCTACATGATGGAGAGATTAACAATGAAACTCAGAGAAATATGTCAAGTTATAGAACAGAAGACCAGATCTAGTACAGAGTTTATAATGAAGAGAAGGAAAGTGTAGAGAAAGAAAGCAATAGTTTGAATAGAAATAGCCATATTGGGACTGAGACTCTTCTGGACTCTAATATCCCCTCCTCAGGTTTCTGTTGTGTTCAGTCGAATAATAAAATGAAAGAAATGATATGAGAAGCCAAAACCAACAGCGGACCTGCCGCCGAGTGTTCAATCTAAAGCTAGTGTTTGGAGGATTGTGGGAAGGGCTGTTACTGAAGCGCTCTGCATTATGGGTCATGTATTGTTGCTTCTCAATTGATGTCTTTTCCGCCCTTTTTTCTTTTATCTAATGGTTGCTGCCGGTTCAATTCACTTCACTTCAGTCATTTGTATAGCGCTTTTCACAACACAGCTTTACTGAACTCCACATCACAGTGAACAGAGATCAGTTCTCAGAGGAGACAACAAATGGACATACACAGTTAGATAAAGATGTATTCATATACACAATGTCATAATTTAAGGCAGAAACGATGAGCTCATCATAGTAAAGTATCCCTGACTGTGAACAAATGATCGACATGTAGAGAACGCAGCACTGGTGTGTGTGTGTGTGTGTGTGTAGTGTGTGTGGTGTGTGTGATTTTGGGTCCATCTAAATGTGATAATTGCTGTAATAAAAATAAACAGCTCTTATACACGTTTTTGGATTATTGGCCATTTTTTAAAGTGTGACCGTGACCGTTCAGACGTTAATGTTCCCGTGATGTCTGAAGAACGGCACAACGCACTGATTTTAAAACAGGAGAAAAACGTTTCCGACAAGCTCTGGGAACATGTTTTTGTGTTTTTTGTGAAATCTCCGAGTAAAACTGTTTCAACAGTTCAGTGAGAACACACACTCCAGCTGCTTGCTTTCTGCACAACCGCGAGGGCAAATATCGCAAATGTGTGTGTGTGTGTGTGTCTTTCAGGAGGAGTATTAATGAGTGTCTGACACACACTCACAGGCCAAAGCAAACACACATGGAGAGAGACACACTCCAGCTGGACGAGGGAATCCAGTCACGATCTGTGTAAGGTGGACACACACACACACACACGGATCTGATCAGGCGCTCGGGTATAGAGCCAGGTCAGCCTCAAAAATACTACATTTAGAAAACAACATTGATAAACACACACACAGTTCACATTTACTAAAGCTCATGTTCCCCGAGGTGTTGTTCTGCAGCTCATGTGGGCGTCTGAACTCGTCAGGGGGTTTACTTCTGCTTTCACAATGATCTTTACGGAGTCATGTGTGTGTGTGTGTGTGTGTGACCCGCGGGTCAGGCCGTATCAGACGCCGCTGGAAGATTGTCACCTTTAAGACTTCTTCAAACGCTGTCGGCGCTCGTCCTCAGGGGCTTTCCAGACCGGAGCAGCCGAGCCTGATCACATTAAACAGCTGTTATTAACACACACACACGCTCATCAGCTGACATCATCACTAGAATAGACTCATCTCTATTGGCATCACACACACAGGTACAGTGAAACTGAAACTCTATTCGACCTAGATAAGAGCAAACTCGTTTTTATTTACCATTTAACTTATTTTCATTCTACTTTTAGAATTCTATTTTTAAGAATTGTGTGTATTTTAAAATAAATAAATGTCCATATTTATTTAATTTGATAAATACATATATTTATTTAATAGATAAAATATTTTTTTTGGGGTCATTTTTATTTATTTGTTTGTTTATTTTTAAATAAATAAATAAATTGTATTTATTTATGTTTTTGAAATTTTATTCATTAATAAATATTTTTATTTATTTAAAATGCGAGACACCCCAGGTGAATAGGAGTAAGAATAATAACTAATTTATATCTCTTAATAATTAGTTATAATTATAAAATAATGAATAGATATCACCATACTAAACCAGTTGATTGAATACACTGATAATTGCAAAAAAAAAAAAAAAAGTGTATTACATGTTTTCTGAAATGTTATGATACATATGTAAATAAGGTGTTTTCTAATTAAAAATTCACTAATTTGCATACATTTCTAAAACAAAAATCTGAACATTGGATGAAGTCAGGTTAAATAATCCTTGTTTCATATATATATATATATATTAGTCAAAGGTATTTACAGAGGGGGTTTTGGATATCTATATTTATCTCTCCACAAATCAGAAAATACTGTCAGCAGACAAAAATAAATACATTTACACACACGCATATAGAACTGGAATAAAATGTTGCAGAAAATCATGAAAATGCTAAATGAACAAACCCCTCAGAAAAAGCTTCCGAGTCCAGATGAGAGTAAAGCGGGGAAGTTCGGGGAACATCAGTGTTGCTGAAGTGGAGATGTCAGGCTCAGTGTAGGAGGAAAAACACCCTAACACACACACACACACACACTGCTCTAAAAGATGCAGTTAAAGTGTATCTTGGGTGTTTTCTGTCCACTAATCTGATAAAACACTTTATGAAAAGACCAAAATCCCAAAATTGACCGATGCATGAAAACCCCCGCTGCTAAATAAATTATTTATTTTTAAAATATTTATTTTATTTCTTGATAATTTAATCATATTAGGTTAATATTTTGTGAAATAATAACAATATCAGTCACAATATATGGCTGATATATGGTTACAAGAAGTAAAAACGATATAAATACTGTTGGTTTTCTCACACAAACCGCTCGTTTCGTGTCTTAGGCCATCAGTGTGTACTTACATTTACGAGTCATTAAATCATGTTTAATTTGGACTTCTCTGTGCTGCTCTTTGAGGTGGTGACCATAGACCTCCATTATATGACTGATAGACAAGAACGGTTTGACCAAAATATATCAAAATTGAAAATACTGTGGAAACAAAGACCCCTACATCTGGGATGCCCTTGAGGTAAGATAAAACATATCAAAAATTAATTTCAGGGTGACCTACGCTGGTCATGTGTGTGATGCGTGAAAAAGTAGAGTGAAGTGAAGAGTCGAGAAGAAACCGGATGTGTGTCAGTATATTCGGTCTTAAAGTGACGGCAGCCTAATATTCCTGCTGTTGTCTGTGCCATTAATGTTAATAAAACAACAAAATGCAGCTTTAACAAAGATAAATCTATATTTAATTCCTACACATTTAGGATTAATATTAGTTTCTGTACCTGAATACTGTTGTTATTTAGAGTTCATCTCTGCTTGTAATTTGAGTTCTTATTCTATCATCAGCTGTTCACTTGTCTTCAATAATCTGTGAACGTTAGTTTCTGATGTGGTATTGAAGAATGCGATCCGTAGCTCTAAAACCGCTAAGCCTTCAGTGATCACATGACGAATCAAACCCTCACCCGGAGCAAACAAACACATTACGCAACATGACAATTACTTCAGGCAAGACAAATTAGTGTAATGAGCTGTTACATAAACGGTGCTTTTCTGAGAAACGAAAGGACTCTGCGTGGATGAGAGGAGAACGAGGGCGAGTGATCCCAGCGGAAGACTGCTCCATCCCACAGGAAAGTCCCGATGCGTGAATGAAGCGACACACACGCTGGAATCCACCCAGAAACACCGGCGACGCACAAAACCCCCTCGTCCCACGATCACACACACACACAGACCCACATGCGCATTTGTTTCCATCACAATGAAACTCTCCCCATTTAATGACACTGGTACTTTCCACACACACACACACACACCAGATGAGCGTGTGTTTTATGAGCACACCTGTAGACACGCCCCGCGTAACCCGAGAGCTCACCTGTGCAAACACACACACACACACACAATAACACAAGGCACGGCGGGCTTTTGTAGTAAAGTTTATAGAGTTAAAATGCTAACATTACATCGAGAGAGAGAGTGTGAGTGAGGGAGAGAGAGAGAGAGAGAGAGAGATAAAAAGAGAGAGAGAGAGAGTGTGAGAGAGAGAGCACAATATCCAGACACTGATTTACAGCAATGCTATTTACACCAATCAGAGAGCAGAACAGAGTCTTCAAGAGTCCATCAGCTCTACTTAAATCTATAAATGAAGCAGAACTCAACACAAACATTGTTCTCCGCTGCAGGACGAAGCACAAACTCACTGAATGTTTCTCTATACAGCACGAGTTCCGCGTGCTTTACTGTGATTGGTCAGCCGTGGGGCTGGCCGCCGCCCCCTCGTCGTTGCTGCTGTCCACTTCCTGTTGCATGGCCTCCTGGTCCAGGCGCTGGCTGGTGTAATCGCTGATCTCCAGGAACCCGCTCGGCTCCACCACAACATTAGACTGGCTGGAGTCGGGCATGATGGAGTACTGGGGGATCACCTGACAACAAAAACAAACGTCAGCCAATCACAGCAGTGCTGGGGGATCACCTGACAACAAAAACAAACGTCAGCCAATCACAGCAGTGCTGGGGGATCACCTGACAACAAAAACAAACGTCAGCCAATCGCAGCAGTGCTGGGGGATCACCTGACAACAAAAACAAACGTCAGCCAATCGCAGCAGTACTGGGGGATCACCTGACAACAAAAACAAACGTCAGCCAATCGCAGCAGTGCTGGGGGATCACCTGACAACAAAAACAAACGTCAGCCAATCGCAGCAGTGCTGGGGGATCACCTGACAACAAAAACAAGCATCAGCCAATCACAACACAAACGTCAGCCAATCACAGCAGTGCTGGGGGATCACCTGACCACAAACACAAGCATCAGCCAATCACAACACAAACGTCAGCCAATCACAGCAGTGCTGGGGGATCACCTGACCACAAACACAAACATCAGCCAATCACAGTAGTGCTGGGGGATCACCTGACCACAAACACAAGCATCAGCCAATCACAACACAAACATCAGCCAATCACAGTAGTGCTGGGGGATCACCTGACCACAAACACAAGCATCAGCCAATCACAACACAAACATCAGCCAATCACAGTAGTGCTGGGGGATCACCTGACCACAAACACAAACATCAGCCAATCACAGTAGTGCTGGGGGATCACCTGATCACAAACACAAGCTTCAGCCAATCACAGCAGTGCTGGGGGATCACCTGATCACAAACACAAGCTTCAACCAATCATAGCAGAGCTGGGGGATCACCTGACCACAAACACAAGCATCAGCCAATCACAACACAAACATCAGCCAATCACAGCAGTGCTGGGGGATCACCTGATCACAAACACAAGCTTCAACCAATCACAGCAGTGCTGGATCACCTGACCACAAAAACACGAGCGTCAGCCAATCACAACACAAACGTCAGCCAATCACAGCAGAAGTGTCAGCCAATCACAGCAGTGCTGGGGGATCACCTGACCACAAACACAAGCTTCAGCCAATCACAACACAAGCGTCAGCCAATCACAGCAGCCGCAGCAAGAGAATCATTGATCTTTGTTTTTCAGCACTATTAACTGATTAATCAAGTTATTTTTCTCATTTTCTGGGAATGAACTGAATAATTAGAGGTTTTCAGTAATACTGTATAATTGAAAGCCTTTGTTTTAGACATTTAATCGCCCATAAAAAAACAAAACAAAACTAAATTTAGACATTAATTATAATATGGTTTTGAAAAGATTTTTTAAGCTGTTCAATTAAAAGTTATGACTGTGTGATTTAATTTAAATGATGGCTTTTAATTACACTACTGTTGAATGGCTATAATTACTCATTTCATGGCAGCCATTAAAAATATTTTAAATACTATTTAAATAATATTTTAAATGTTTTTTTCTACATGAATTTGGAGATTCGATGCAAAAAAATATCTATTACAAATAATATAATACAAATAATGTAATGTTAGGTGTGATAATTATAGAACAATGTGTGATTTAATTACATTTATATGTGATTTCAAACATTCTAAAGTTCATGAATATTAATTACAGTGTGTGTGTGTGTGTGTGTGTGTGAGTGAGGTCTACTACCCGACCTAAGCACAACTTTTTAAATTACCGTGGCAAGCAATCATAAAATACAGCATACTGCACACAAAAGCTATTTACTGTGAGAAACGCACCTCGGCTCGGGATTAAAATACAACTAGGGCTGCAACTAACGATTAATCGGACGATTATTTTTTTGATTAATCGATTAATCGGATAAAAAAATATATTTAATTTTTTGGTTTATTATAACTAAATAAAACCCTAAATCAGGGTTGTGGCGAGCAGGACGAGGCCTCGGTGATCTGATAATCACTCTTTTGTGTGTTCAACACAGACAACTTCATTATAAAGAAAAACAACAAATAAAAAATATATATATATATATATGACCATAACCTATGACAAAAATGCTATTGTAAACTAGATTAGTGGATAACTCAGCAAAACTTAGCCTAGAATAATCACAAGCGCACAATAATTGTATAAAATCTGAACATTTAGTGAAAAAAACATTCCTTAGTGGGGAACAAATGAGAGACAAGAAGTGTAGCACTAAAGATAGTCCTTTTACGAAACCACGGACCTTTATCTACGGATCAATTATACAAATATTAACACTGAATCATCTTGGAAAGAGTTTCATCGTGTTGACTGCCGTAACGAACGCGTCGCGCTGTTTGAACACCGAATGGAGAATGACTGACAGGAGGGAAAACTTCAATTTAATGACTTAAATATACATTTCTATCTCACATTATACGATAGTATGGCTTCATATAGTATAAAGTATAGACGATTAACGTAGCTCACCTAGTTTGGTTTCAAAACGGCCAATTTCGGCGAAAGGCGAGTGATTTTCGTGTATGCGTGATAGCGGTTTCCTGATGCCCGCAAATTAGTTCAAACTCACGGACTCGCGCGGCGAGGGAGAGAGACCTTGTGTGCTCCTCATGAAGCGCATGCAGCCCGTAAACAATCCCTGTGACCTAATCAGACCAACTAATCCATAATGACATTCATTGGCAACGATTTTCATAATCGATTATAGTCGATTTTATCGATTATTTGTTGCAGCCCTAAATACAACCATAATGTTGGGGGCGGGTTAAATGATTCCAGGTACGGGCCGGCTTCGGGTTTAAGTTTAAAGCCCGTGCAGAGCTCTAGTGTGTGTGTGTGAGAGAGAGCGGCAGCCGCACCTCTATGATGTCCAGCTCTTTGCTCTTGGCTCGGCTGAAGGCCTCGAGCGTCTGCTTGGAGCTGCTGATGAGTGATGAAGAGGAGGAGGAGGCGGCCGCTGAGGTCATCGGGCCGCAGTCGCTGGAGGAGTCCACCATCATGGGCTCCAGCTCCGCCTCCAGCATGGAGATCTTCAGGATGTCTGAGACCGAGGGCTTCTCCGGCACACTGGAGCTGGACTCGGACTGGAGCTTCACTGCCGCCTCGGCGCTGCTGGACACCGGCGCCCCCTGGAGATGAGGAGCCGGATGAGGAACCGGCGGAGGGCTGCCGAACGTGATCCTGGTGACGCTGGCGCCCTGCGTGATGATTGGCTGCTGCACCTGACACACACACACACCAATAAAACAGGTTCTACACTGCAGAAAATGCTTTTCTTACTCAGTATTTTCTCTTGTTTTCAGTCCAAATATCTACAAATTACTAGAGGAGTAAAATGCCATAAAAGAGTACATCTTGATTTGTGGGGAAATAAATCGAAATTAAGTGAGTTGTCTTAAAAAAAAGCAAAATTATCCAGAAAAAAAATGATTGTGAAAAATAAATAAAACAGAATCTGGGAAAAAAAATCCTAAAAATATGATCTCAGTTGACAGAGCGTGTCTCACACACACACACACACACACACACCTGCGCGCTGCTCTTCCCGGAGCCCACGGGGTGATGCGCCTGCAGCGGCGGCGGCTGGGACAGCTGTGTGTGTGTGTTGGGCCGGTTGTGTGAGGTGGGCGCCTGATGCAGTCGGGGCAGCTGAGGTGTGTGTGGAGTGAGGGACACCGGTGGAGGGCCAGCAGAGGGCGCTCTCGGGACCACAGCTCTCGCCGGCACAGGCTCCGCCCTCTTCGTCTCCGGCGGGCCAATCACAGGCTTGCTGAGGGGCTGCTGGGACGAGCGGTAGAACAGACCCGTCTGAGGGTCCAACGTGTCTCCCTCGAACTCGCCCTCGTCCACCAGCATCGGCTCCGGCAGCGGCTTCCCCTCCACCTGCACACACACACACACACACACACAAGTATTTATTGTTATGAATAATGCAATAAAATATGATCCACAACAGAACCGGAACACAACACAATGCTGAATAAAGTCACAGTTTTTGTTATTTTTGGACCAAAATGTATTTTCGACGCTTCAGAACATTATAACTAACCCACTGATGTCACATGACTACTGTGATGATGTCTTTATTTCCTTTCTGGACAAGGACAGTGTACCGTACACACATTTACAACAGAGGGACAGAAAGCTCTCAGACTAAATCTGAAATATCTTAAACTGTGTTCTGGAGATGAACGAGGTCTGACGGGCTTGGGACGACGAGTCATTAAAGAGTAACTGAACACTAAACCATCTTTTTTTAGTTAATGATCTGTAAGAATGGATCTTTATTAATACCCGTCATTGATTCGAGTAACTTTTATGACATTTGTGTATAAAGTGTTTTATATATGGTGTAAAATCGTCTTAGTGCTGCCCTCTTCAGGTTGAACGGTGGCTACTGCAGTTGAATTTTCCTATTAGATGTTCTGCACTTTCAGCTCAGCACGCGAGCTACGCCCTTGGCAGTATAAAAACCAGCTTGTGTCGTCAAAACCACTGCAGCGAGTCAGGAGTTGGAATTGTGAGTATTGAAAATGATCATGATAGAGTGTTTTAGCATCTATTTCGTCCCCTCTATCTCCGCTGGGGTCCGCCCACTTTTTCAGCATTTTTCAAATATCGCCAGTGGGTGGAGTCAGGCTCTGACCAGGGGGTTAGTTACCCTTTAATGACATCAGTTTGATTTTTTGGGTGAACTGGCCCTTTAACAGCAGCTCAAGGTCGTGGGTTTGATGCATAAAGACGTGAAACACAGTTGTAGTCGCGGTGTAAATGTGATGCAGTGGCACATGTGGACTCAGGGCTGTGTGTGTGTGTGTGTGTGTGTGTGTGACCTGTTGTGGGGCGGCTCCACACGCTACAGTGGCGATGCTCTTGGCTGAGCTCGACTGGTTCTGGTTCTGGTTCTGGTTCTGGCTGCTGGACGCAGTGACGTCTCCTCCCACCACAGCTTTACACACTTTTCCTGAAACTGCACAGAAACACGTCTTTAAAATCAAAAAACACTTAACGACTTCTTACACTAATAAAATGTATACTTGATGTCTATATAGAACAAAAATAAATCAAAATAAATCAAGTTTTGCATCATTGAACGGCACATTGCAAAACTACATAATACAAATGAACTACATGTCGATCGATACTGGGTTTTATTGGGTAATAAAAAATACCAATAATTTCCCACCAATTTTTTTTTTTTTATGATTTAAAAAAAAAAATATTGTATGCATAATGAACCTTTTAATTATAACCAAGCCTGAAATACAGCGGGACTCTTATTTTGAAATGTGAGATGAGGAAGATAAATCATGCATCTTACGAGCAAATCTCTGATAGATTATAATATAAACATCATAAGGTAAACATAATTCATCAACAGCAGATCAAAGCAATCGCTTCGCATAAATGTGCCATATTGATTGTGCACAATAAATAACTGATCTATTATATCTAATATATGCTAATTAGTAAAAAAATGGAATTACTGACGACTCATTTCAACGCTTTAGAACTGCTTCTTTCTTTTATCTGCACTTTGAAACGTTGCAGACAGCTTTATTACACACTGCATGAGGGAATATCTGGAAAAGATACCAGTTAAAGTCCCCGTGTGTTAAACCCAGCTTTTAAAGTTGATTATGTGTGCGTGTGTGGTGTGTTTAATCTGCTTTAACACACACCGTGTGTAAGTTGATAAAACTGCAGTGAACCAAAGACAGTCTCAAAAACACGCTTTGGTGTTTCTGATGTCACAAACCACCTTGTAACCAATCAGATCAACGTGTGATCGACAACCAGTGGATCTCTGAGTGAGTGAGTGGAGGCGGGGCTCATTTGCATATTCATAGAACCGCGCATACTAAATGAGGCGAGGGTGTCGAGTTACAGTCAAGATATTTTAAGGCAAGACGACATTATTTTTAAAAAGGAACGTTTAAATATGTAATTTTGGTGAGTTTTAAGGGATACAATTATCGACCACAGGGAGACCTTAAATATATTAGGAGGACCCAGAGTTGAGATGTGGGCATGAAATGAGTCGTGCTGGTGTACCGATAGGGATGTACTCGGGGATGGGGTCGGCGTCTCCGGTGCTCTGACCCGACGGCTCCGGGGACTGTCTCCGCTCCGAGGACACTGGGATCGGCACTGCCATCTGACTCAGGTCGATCGTGTGCTGCCGAGGTTTAGCGTCGCTCTTCTCCTTCACTGTAACAGCACACACACACACACACACAGTCAAACATTTTTTAATATTTTTAATATTTTTTTCACTAGTGTGTTCAGGACACTATAGTTCATTTCTGTGAGTGAGGAGAGCAAAATAAAGTAAACTGTGACATATTACACCCAAATATTCTTCATACAATGACTAAAATAATGTGGGACCAAATATGATTCCTCCACTTTGAGCTGATGATGTTTTGCTGAAGTGTGTTTTCTGCTCTTTTTACACACACACTGAACAACATGAAGCATTGCTTGCTCACTGGTTGAGCTAAACTGGTTTTATCTAATTGTGGAGTTCAATTGAACAGCTGACAGATATTCAACATAATTCATGTGTGAGAGTCCAACAGAAGGACGGACACACGGCTGACACACACACACACACACACACACACCGCTGGTCTGCTGCAGCTCCAGAAGGGCTTTAATGGTGGACGTTGCCGACTGGGACTCTCCTGTAACGTCCTGGTAGATGATGGTGGGACTGGCCTCCACGGACACCTCCTGCTCGGCCCAGTCCTGCCCCCTGGAGGCGATCACGTGCACCAGCGGCTGAGCGTCTGCGCACAGAGAGCAAGTCTTCACAATAATACTGCATTTTATTAAAGACACCTTCAAAATCCCTCAAGGCCACCATACAACAAGCAGCAGCAACAATTACAATATTAAAATAACAGTACATAACAATAGTGATAAAATAAATGATAAATAAGGGGAGAGCAACAATTACAAACATGACAACTAAAAACATTTGAAGAGTTCAGATGCAAAAGCCTCTAAATGCCATTTGAAATTTTCTTCTTTAATGATGATTTTTATCAAGCTTGTATATTTAAGTTCAGTGATTTCACTTAAATAACAATTAATAGGTAATCATCATTGCCATTTAAGTGAAATCACTGAACTTAAATATACAAGCTTGATAAAAAAGGTCAAATGGCACTTAGAGGCTTTTGCATCTGAACTCTTCATTTATTAAAAGAAAGATGTTAACTGAGTGAAATGGTGGCGAATGTTGGGCGGGGCTTAGTTCTGTGCGCCTGATATTAAACTTAAGGAAGCATTTATTATGCCCCTTTTCACAAGATATTAGTTTTGCTTAGTAAGAGCCACGAGACGGGCTCCAATACGGGCAAAGCAGGGATTAAAATATACGATAAGATGGAAAAATGGTAAATAAGAGATGGATTACACTTCATGCGCTCTCATCAGAGTGTCTGGTTCATGTAAACAGTGAGAGGTCTTGTGGCAGGCGCGACGCTGAATAAATAAAATATAATAATAAATAGCCCTACTGTACGCAGCCCAGGCTAATGGTGGAGAACATTGACGTTATAACACATAGATTAATCGATATCATGGTACAGATGTAATTATTAATGAATAATTGCTGAAATTAATTTATTATTGTAATTGGGTTGTATTTAATGATGCGATATTTCAATAAAATTGCCTTTGCCATCATGTAAAACCCAGCCATCAATTTAGTATTCCGTCACTAAAACAAACGATTCGCTCTGTCTCAGTGTATTACAGTTGTTTTACCATCAATGCCAACGGTGAGAGAATTTAGTTTTGCAGTGGACAAATCAGCTTACTGTGAACGGGGTAAAAATAAGAGTCTCATAAGAGTAAGACACTCGAGTAAACGCTTGTGTGTTTTGTGTCTTTTCCACACACATATATGATAACTCGTACTCATCGCTCTGTCCATTTCAACAAATGACGTTTTGTGAAGGCCTCTCCTGTTGCTGGTAAAGCGACTAACAGCAGATGGAGATTATGCTCGGTAATCTATTGCTTTTCCTGCAGTTCCTGGACGTCACCGTTGAATTTACTGTCGAATTTGAACCACTGAATTTGTGGAAGCGAATTTTCAAGGTGAAATAAAATGGACCAAAAAATGCCTGTTGAATTAACAGTTTGAACATTTTGGAAGTTAAATATGAAAGGTGACTATGGGTTATTGATTTTTTTTTAAAATGAAAATATGTTTGAAATGTTTTTAATTGAAATATTCACAGCTTAAATATTCAACCATGTTGAATTTCAGCCCATAAAAATACAATGGATTAAAATGCAAGCATGGTTAACGCAATGCATTTTTTTTTTCAATTGGTGCAATTCAACATGCTTTTTGTTTCAAAAACATTTGACATTATTTTACTTCCATAGATATTTAAATATATTATAGCTTGTAAGATTCACCCTGTTTTGGGTTTGAACAAAGTGCAGTTTTTGTGTGTGTCCCTTTAAATGCAAATGAGCTTTAGCTCCACCTCCGTCCAGAAGAGGGCGGAGCCTTCACACGAGCTTCAGAGACTCAACACAGGCGGATCTCCTAAAACTCCTAAAAAAGTGTGTCGGGCTTGGTGACCATGGGGTAATGTGTGCCAGAGAGTTGAGAGCCACTAGTATAAAGCTATTCAAAGCATCGTTCAATGTAGATTGTGATAATCGCCAATGGTGGCGTTGGTGTGATGTGCGTCCCTACCGTGTGTGCTGTCGGACTCGCTGAGCGCGGCGGTGTCGTCTCGGAGCGTCTCCTGAGTGGATCCAGACGGGTCGGCGCCGCGAGAGACCTGCTGAAGCGTCTCGCTGACCAGCTGACGGGCCTGTTCGCTCACCACCGCCTGGAACGCCATGGGCTTGGGCTTGATCAGGACCTGCGCACACACACACACACACACACACACACCGTATTTAAGATGTGAAGCTTATAGATGCATCCACAGAGGGAATGCAGCATCGACTGTAAAGATGGACGACGGCCCTTCACTCTCTTCTATTGGTGAGACCTAATACGGCAGATTCGGGACCTGATTTTGCGCACTAGTGTGTGTGTGTGTGTGTGTGTGTGTCAAGCTCCCGTCCTCACTCTTGTAGAAACGGTTACTGCAAAGTGCACTGTGTGAAATAAACACATGTACAAATTAAAGTTGAAGCTCCAATCAACTCATGGAAATCCCCCAAAAGTCCATCAGTCCCTCAGTGACTCGTTTAGAGGAGCTGTCAATCATGACGTCACACTCACGTTTATGTGGCGAGACCAAACTTATATTTACATCAGCGTGATAAAACTAACTAAAATAACAGAAAACATCTTTAGAAAACGTGTTTTTGAAAGAGTAATTAGATTGTTTAGTCTCCATCGCGGCCCTTCATGGTTTACGAGCTGTACTGGGACCAGCCACTGGGGGCGATCGAGACTCGGAGGACGTTATTAGTGTGCGTATGTGAAAGTGAACGACTCCTTGAATGTAACTCGACACCCTTGCCTCATTTAGTATTCCCGCGATATGAATATGCAAATGAGCCCCGCCTCTGACCTGTGTCTTGCCCTGCTGTCCGTACACGATCTTGGTGGGGATGATCTTGGTGGCGGTGGAGGGCGTGACCCCAGCGCTGAGGCTCTTGGGCTGCGTCACGATCATCTTAGTGATGGGTCTGGACGCGGTGATGATGGCGGGCTTGGACCCGGGCATCGCCTGCAGGCTCTTCTCTCCCTGAAACACACACACACACACTCGTCAGCGCCGCGTCAGCGCCCGCACGCGTCATGTGACGGTCACGTGACCTCACCCCGGCGTTCAGCAGCGTCGTGACCACGTTCTTCCCCGGCAGGCCCTGGATGGTGGTCCCCTTGCCCGAGGTCTTCTGCACCACGATCACGTTGGGCTTCGACGTCATGGGGATGGTGGTGATCTTCGTGGTGCTTCCTGTTAATGCAGAACCAATAATGAGAATATGGTGCGAAAGTTCATTTATTTCAGTAATTCAACTTAAAAGCAGAAACTAATATATTATATAGACTCATTACATGCAAAGTGAGATATTTTAAGCCTTTATTTGTCATAATTGTGATGATTACGGATTACAGATATGAAAACCCCGAATCCTAAATTAGAATATTGTGAAAAGGTTTTCATAACTGTAAGCCATAAACATCACAATTATGACAAATAAAGGCTTGAAATATCTCACTTTGCATGTAATGAGTCTATATAACATATTAGTTTCAGCTGAACAATGAAACTAGTTAATTAACCCTTGCATGATCTTTTTCAGTTTGGTTTGTATGCTAATGTTGCCAGTGTTACGGCCCACCCCTGTCACCTGACACCATGCTGCTGGTGATGATCTTGCCGCCCAGCGTGGCGAGGGACTTGGGCACGACAGTGATGATGCTGCCGCTGGTGGTCTTGACGTAGGTGGCTCCGGCGGGGGACGACACCCGAGTGCCGAGCGCAGGGCTGACGGACGGACGAGTGTATGTGGCCTGAGTGCCTGCGAAACACAGCAGTTCAAACTCAAGCCTCTAAAAATACTGTATATAGTGATATTGATGAGCCCCACATACAGTATAGCCCACACCCATTTACACGCAAACTTTGATCATGGATAGATGCGCTTTATATGTGTATTTACGCCTATGATTTTATCAATGTTTTTCTTTTTTAAATGGTATTTTATTGACCTGTGGGGTTGGACACCAGTTTGGTGGTCATGATGGCGCCGTTGCTGCTGACCACCATGATGGGGGCGGAGCTACTGCTGGGCAGGGCGGCACCCGAGGGCTTGGGCAAGATCTTACTGGGCTGCATCTGCTGCGTGATGATCTTCACACCTGCACACACACACACACACACACACAAGTCAGCTTCACTTCTACAGTGTGTGTCAGAGCAGCTTTACAGGGATAACAGGACAATAATGCAACAGAGTGTGTTTATAGAAGAGATGCTGAAGCCGGTTCAGTGATGCTTCATTTTCGTTGTTAAAAAGTTATTAATTTAGTTCATTAATATACAGTATATATCTGCTCTGGAGTAAACCGTGATGTCATCGTCCAGCTCAGTTCTCATATAATGCTGTCAGTGCAGGAGATCAGTAATATTGATGAATATTATATTTAATGTCCCCAACTAAGCTAGCCAAAAGCCACAAAGGGGGAAAAGGCGCCACAGCATAAAAAACATTTGAAAAATAAATAAAAAAAGAGCTTTTAATAAATATTGAACAACCATTTTATTTAAAAGTACAACTATACTGTATTACAATAAAAATATGTCAAGTTTTAAAAATGAAAATAATTCCTGCAGGCTTCTGTGTGTCGGTGTGCCTGCGGATCAGAGCGCTCGTGTGTGAATGAACTCGCTCTGAAACGCTGCTGACTCAGTCAGAGGTCGTTAACAAACTGACCGGGACTTACGCGCGACGAAACATACACACGACCTGACGTTCTGTCAATCACGATTACACACAACCCTCCGTCAGGAGAACATTCGGATCGGGTTGGGTTGGGTTTTCTGCATTTTCCGCATCCGTATTAAACATTGAGGAGTTTCGACCAATCAGAGCCGCCGGTGACCAATGCTGAAACCCATACGATGATGTCGGACTCAGTCAGTGTGTGTGCTCACCGGACTCCTGCTTGATCTGAATGGTGGGTTTGGCCCCGGGGCCCGAGGCCTGAGGAGACGCCAGCGCCTGCAGCGCTTTAGGAGACACACACTGCACGGCCTGCTGGGCCTTGGGGATCTGCAGGATCTGAGACGAGGAGCCAATCAGAGCCTTCGGGGACGGCAGACGCGTGGAGGACATCTTCAGTGCCGTGGAGGACCCGCCTGAACACACACACACACACACACACACACACACACAGTGGACTGCATTAGTAAAGGATCGCATCATCTCATGAGGGCTCATACCGGGGTTTATTATTGTTGGGCTGTGATTTTTTTAATATCACAATACCCGTGTGTGTGTGTGTGTGTGTTTGACAGCGCTGGGAACGTGACGCTGTGTGAGAGGGTCTGCTGATGCGCAGATGTGTGTGTTACTCAGCCTGACGTGAACATGGACAGGTTACACTATAACGGATATCTGTCACACACACTCTGGTTCCCAATATCAGCACTGACATCGCACATTTCCCATCTACTCTTCCCTGATAAAGCAGCGTCTATGAGCCGTCACCGTGGAAACCGCTGTGTCTGCCGCTCTACAGCGCCTCCTGCTGGAGCTCTTCATGAACACTGAAGGAACTTCCTGGAGACAGCCTCACGTTCACTCAGACCAGCTCTACCAGTATCAACTCCATTCAGCCCATCTCCGGCTCTGGCGGCAGCACTTCTAGCATAGCTGAGCATACATCATCGAATCCGATTAGATTAGACCGTTAGCATCTCTCTCAAAAAAATGAACAAAGAGTTTTGATATTTTTCCGATTTAACACTTCTCGGCCGATATGGCTGGAACTATACTCTCATTCAGCGTAATAATCCGCGAGTGTCACTGCCGTAGCGCTGCGTGATATCACTGCCCAGCCATGCTTCAAAAAATTAATTAAACACGTCTGTATTTTGAAAAATACAGTGATTTCAATTTCGGGCCATACTGCCCAGCACCACACACACACACACACACACACACACACACTGACCCTGTGCGATGGTGGACATCACCACAGAGGGGCTGGAGGACACCACGGTCGTCACGGCGACAGCGCTGGGCCCCGGGGTCGCGCAGGAGCCGGCGGAGATCACCATGGTCTGCTTCTGATTGGACGCCGTGAGCGCCGCGCTCGACACCAGCTTCGACACCGCCGCGTAGTTGTGGGACTTCGACAAGATGTTCGGCACGAAGTTGGAACTGGGAGACGTGGTCACGATGATCACCTGCAGGACAGAGCGTTTACTGTGTGTGTGTGTGTGGATGCACTTTTATGGACTTCAAAACAGAAACACTCATTCAATACCATTATAAATCTGTGTGTGTGTGTGTGTGTGTAGATGCACTTTTAAGGACTTCAAAACAGAAATGCTCATTCACTGCCATTATAAATCTGTGTGTGTGTGTGTGTGTGTGTGTGTGTGTGTGTGTGTGTGTGTGACTGACCCTCTCTGTGTGTGTGGTGTTGGTGGTCTGCGTGTGTGTGTGTGTGTGTGTGTGTGTGTGTGTGACTGACCATCTGTGTGGTGTTGTTGGTGGTCTGCGTGTGTGTGTGTGTGTGTGTGTGTGTGTGTGTGACTGACCTTCTGTGTGGTGGTGTTGGTGGTCTGCGTGTGTGTGTGTGTGTGTGTGTCTGACCTTCTGTGTGTGGTGTTGGTGGTCTGCGTGTGTGTGTGTGTGTGTGTGTGTGTGTGTCTGACCTTCTGTGTGGTGGTGTTGGTGGTCTGCGTGTGTGTGTGTGTGTGTGACTGACCTTCTGTGTGGTGTGTGTTGGTGGTCTGCTGTGTGTGTGTGTGTGTGTGTGTGTGTGTGTGTGTGTGTGACTGACCTTCTGTGTGGTGGTGTTGGTGGTCTGCGTGTGTGTGTGTGTGTGTATGTGTGACTGACCATCTGTGTGGTGTTGTTGGTGGTCTGCGTGTGTGTGTGTGTGTGTGTGTGTGTGTGTGTGTGACTGACCTTCTGTGTGGTGGTGTTGGTGGTCTGCGTGTGTGTGTGTGTGTGTGTGTGTGTGTGTGTCTGACCTTCTGTGTGGTGGTGTTGGTGGTCTGCGTGTGTGTGTGTGTGTGTGTGTGTGTGTCTGACCTTCTGTGTGGTGGTGTTGGTGGTCTGCGTGTGTGTGTGTGTGTGTGTGTGTGTGTGTGTGTGTGTCTGACCTTCTGTGTGGTGGTGTTGGTGGTCTGCGTGTGTGTGTGTGTGTGTGTGTGTGTGTGTGTGTGTCTGACCTTCTGTGTGGTGGTGTTGGTGGTCTGCGTGTGTGTGTGTGTGTGTGTGTGTGACTGACCTTCTGTGTGGTGGTGTTGGTGGTCTGCGTGTGTGTGTGTGTGTGTGTGTGTGTGTGTCTGACCTTCTGTGTGGTGGTGTTGGTGGTCTGCGTGTGTGTGTGTGTGTGTGTGTGACTGTGTGTGTGGTGTGTTGGTGGTCTGTGTGTGTGTGTGTGTGTGTGTGTGTGTGTGTGTGTGTGTGTGTGTGTGTCTGACCTTCTGTGTGGTGGTGTTGGTGGTCTGCGTGTGTGTGTGTGTGTGTGTGACTGACCTTCTGTGTGGTGGTGTTGGTGGTCTGCGTGTGTGTGTGTGTGTGTGTGTGTGTGTGTGTGACTGACCTTCTGTGTGGTGGTGTTGGTGGTCTGCGTGGAGGGTTTGGTGAAGGTGATCTTCACCGGGGACATGTGTGGCGGGAGAGAGTTGGCGATGCTCTGCATCAGGTTGCTCATCTTCGGGCTGCCGCTCACGGGGACCGTAATGGTTTTGGAAAGGGGCGTGGCCAGTTTAGGCCCCTCCTTCAGCAGGACGGGGGAGGAGCTTGAGGAGTTGGTCCTGCGCCTCTTCCGGGGTTTCTCATCCTCGTCCGAGCAGCTCACGCCTGAGGAGAAGCACACACACCTCAGTGATTGTCGTGTGTGTGTTTGTGTAAGACAGAGTGTGTGTGTGTGTCGTACTCTTGACGTAGACTGTACTCCCGCTGGGCAGCACCACCACGTTGGATGCAGGACTGGCGGGTCGAGGGGATTTGACAGCGGCGGCTGCACTGCTACTGGGAGTCGATGCACTGGGAGGAGTGGAGCTCGTGCTGGTGTACGAGTAACACACAACCACTGCAACACAAACACTGCGTCACTGCTGTACTCTCACACTGAGGTTCTACACACACAATTCTGTTGTATTTTCCCCAAATGCCCATTTCCACCCAAAATTCTGTTCTAATTGTTAAATTCAATGTTAGTAATGAAAATGCATTTCTAAATTTAAATCACGAAACAGCAAATCACTGCGGGCTGTAGGCGGGGTTCACCTTCTTTGTTGGCGGTGTCCGCGGGCAGCATTAGCGAGGCGTTCTGGTGCGCTGTAGCGTTAGCCACCGCGTTAGCCGTGACGGTGAAGGCCGTCTGAGGAACCAGTCTGGGCATCAGAGGAACCAGTCGACGGCCCTCGATCGACCACTCAGACGAGCTGTTTGGCCCCGACATGCTGCACACACACACACACACACACACACACACACACACACACACACACACCAACATCACTCAACCAGTACAAAACACTCGGGCTCAGGGAGGAAACGGTTCACAACACAATCAGCCAATTTGAGCGTGTTAACAGTTAAAGGTGCAGTGTGTAAGTTTTAGCGGCATCTAGTGGTGAGGTGGTGAACTGCACCCAACAGAAGTTACGGTGGCCGACAGGAAGTGATGTCGTCGTCTGAGACAGAGTTAAGTTATTATTGTCACTCGTTCATCGTTGTGTCAGTGTTTTACTCGCTGATCTCGAAGAACAACACAGTGCCGAAACGCGTGTGTCCACTCAGGGCCACCGTAGAAGCATGTGTGTGTAAGCGGACCCGCGGTGTGTGGAGAGAAACGCCTCACTCTAAGCTGATAAACACACAACTTCACTATGTCAGCTCTTCATACACCGCTGAACACACAGTTATGAAGATGATATTGCTCGAGTGATTCAGAATATTCCAAAGTACAAATAAGATCTGAGACATGAGAACTGCAGAGACTCACTGATGTGCGATGGTGTTCAGGCGCTCATCGTTGACGGCTCTGCGCACCTCGGCTCGATGGCGCTCTGTGGAGATACTGACACACACACACACACACACACACCATCATCATCCTCAGTCAGAGCAAAACTACTTCATCTGACAGATCGTTCGGGTCTGAACTGCTTAGTTTTAGTTTTAGGCTTAGTTTTATCTGCTGGTTGTTGATTGGATGTTGAAAAGTGGGCGTTGCACTCCAAAATGGAGGCAAACCTGAAGGCGAGCTTGGGGCGGGGTTTAAGCAGACCCACACGGTAATAAGCGTTGGGTTCTTTTTTTTAACCCAACCGCTGGGTTACACATATTGGGTCAGTAAGTTGGGTTATTTTCACTAAAATGTTGGGTTAATTTTAAAGTCGTTTCTAGTAAAAACACGCTTGTTGCGTAAACAATTATGTATAATAATTACATTAAATTACATTAAAATTTCAATTGTAATTTAAAAATATATATTTGTTGAGACGTATTCATTGTTTTATACAAATAATCTGTATTTAAAAACAAGTGTATTTTAATTATAAAGTAATGTCAGAAATAAAAATAAGTAGTTAACTTAACTGTTGGGTTACTTTTAACCCAACTCTGGCTTTTAACCCAATGCAGTGGGTTACATTAGCCCACGGTTGGGTTACTCGTTGGGTTATTTTGAACTCATCATTATCAAGCGAGTAATGATTGGATGAGACCAGCATACGTCATCATGTTCAGTGACAGCACGAGGTTATTCTTCTAGATATTGATCCCGATAGCAGCTGATGAATCGCTCACTCGAGGTGTGTGTGTGTGTGTGTGTGTGTGTGTGTGAAGGACCTCAGCACTCGAGTCAGTTCTCCCAGCAGCTCCTTCTTGTCTTTGGTGAGATCTCCTTGAGCTCGGAGAGCGCTGATCACCCCGGCGTACGCCTCCAGCTCTGAAACACACGGAGAGACGTGAGACGCCACACACACACACACACTCACACGTTCAGGGCGAGACTCACCCAGTTTGCGCAGGATCCGTTTGCACTCATCTCTGCTGAGGTCGAGCAGCGTGGGCCAAACCACCGGCATGCTGCCCGCCAACGGCTTCTCCTGCTGAATCATCCACTGCACACACACACACACACACACACACACGAGACGTTTCACGCCACAGAACTGGCCTATGGTTGGCTGAATAAATCAGACGTAGTGCTTCACACAGGATCAAACGCTGATATGGACGAGTGTGTGTGAGTGTTACAGTGTGTGTTGCTGTGTATCTCTGAGACTCGTGACGGCACTGTTGTACAGTAGCAGGTACTTCTCAAAGTTAGAATAATAATTTGAGTTATTTAGTAATATATAGTTATTAAAACAAATGAATGATCGAAGGAAATTTTTTTTTTTTAATTTGACAATAAACCTGTTTTAAACCAGCATTGTGTTTTGCAAAAGAGATTTTTTTTAATATTTATTTGATTTTAATTTTAAAAGATGAAATTTTTTAATAAGTTTTGGATAATAAATTGGTATTAAATCATAAATCCAGAAAAAATGTAACCAAATTTCACATTTCATTGGGCCCTAATATTGAAAAAAAAAGTAACAAATTAGGTTTTATAGTGTAAAAGAGGGTTTTAAAGTTTTATTAATTCAACTGATTGGACATGCTTTCTGAACATTATTAATTAAGACAATTAAAAGGGAATCTAGAAAAATTAAAACAGAAAACAAGGAATCTGGAAAAAATGAGACATGTTTCATTGGGCCCTAAAATGCCTTTGGGTTTTAAAAGTTTTATAAACTTTTAATAAATCGCTGTTAAACTGTAAAAGTGCAATGATTTCAATTATCAAGACATGCTTTTTGATTTTAAACATTTAATTAAAGCATTAAATCAGAGTTCAGAAATATTTCAATAGAAAAAAACAAAAGGGGATTTTGTGATATATTCAACATTATGTGACAATAAAACAGAATTTGGAGGGAAATGAAAGTGATTGGAGAACAGATAAAGGCTCACTCACCTCTGACACACGACACACTCTCTCTGGGTCTCTACGAGCTGACGATCTTCACCGTATCCTTCAGGAATACACATCATCATCATCATCGCAGACACATGAGCACAACATGGCTGTCACTTGTATTGTTCTTATTGCACATTGCTTCTTATTCATATGGAGTATTGCCTATATTGTATTGTGTATATTGACTCTTACTGTAAATGTCTATTATTGTTATTGTCTAATTGTAGTATTCGTATGCCCTTCTACTCTGTCTTTCTCAAGAGGAATCAATGGATAATGGACAAAATAATAATTTCATTTCACTATGACAATAGATCTTAATGAGTCAGATCTACATCATTTTCTTGTTCTTTTGAAATAAATAAACACCGTCGTTTTCAAAACTACTATAAAAGACACACAAAAAAAACTCAACACGTACTTGACGTCACGCGTGTATATCAGCCTATGCCCCGCCCACATCAAAGCAGTTCGGCCGCTGGCCCCGCCCACTCAATAAGAAAACACGAGCCCGTTTCAAGTGTTTAGATTCGCGTCAGATCATTAAGACAGCCTAAATTAAACCAATCTGCAGAGATCATCGTGTTTATTCTTAATGAGAGTTGAATATCATCTGAGCTGAGATCAGTGTTTATTCTGACAAGATGGAATCGGAACAATAATATAATCGCGATAAACGCTCAGTTTGATCACGTCAATCCGGGTTCTTTCAGTGGAAAGCAGAATAACATACACGTTTATCATAAAACAGAATGTTTAATAAACACTAATGATTCTGAAATTGTGTTTTTCTGTCATTGTCAGTGTGATATGTGGAGAGTTAGCTTTAGCCGTTAGCCTCTCTGGAGTTTCTCTCATCACACACATAAACACAGCAGTGACCCTCTGCTTGCACAGCTCAATCGAGTGTGTGTGCCAAACCACAGCTGATCATCAGCACACACACCAGTGTGTCATTTCTAATGTCAGCCTTGTGTTTATATCTGCACTTACCTTCAGTTCTGCACAGTCCTTCAGCTCCGCCATGTTTATCCGACGCCAAAACACTGAGGCTGCCCGCGGGAAAGCCCAAAGAAGCGCAAGAACATACAACAATTACAGCTAAACTAAACAACCGAACGCGGTCTGTGCATAATGAGAGTTGCTAATACATTTTTTTCTCGCGAATTTTATTAAATGTCAGTCAACACAAAATATACATCTGCAGGCGAACAGGCACTGTGTTGGGCAGCAATCAGAAGATGCGCGCCGCCATTGTTGACATTCTTTTGTGCGTTGGAGACGCGCGTTCATGTGCTCTAGCGCGCGTGTTATTGATTTGTTGTATTTTTGTAATATAATATTTGTAGTTGAATATGTTTAATATCGTTTAGTTTTTTGGCGATGTAAGTGTCAATAAAACACATTAAAACTGAAAATTTGAAAATGAAAATTCCCAGTAACAAAAATGTCTTTATTTACACTAAATACTCATACGGTTATCAGCACAAATTATACTCCATCTCAAATGTATTGAATTTAAACAGAACCTTTTTGTTTGTTTCAGATTTCAAGAACATGACAATCACATCTCAAACAGATGATCACTTACCTGAGAACTAAATCACAACGAGTTCAAGAAGTATTAAAATATCATCATCGAGGACATGAATATGAATACTATTCTTAGATCTCTTTAAAATGTCAAAAACTGTCATCAAGAACTGTCAATATTTAAACACAGGTGAGTGGCTGTGATGCACACATAAAAAGCTAAAAAATTATGATATACAATCACATAATTATAACGGGATTAAACATGTAAGCACAATAACAAATAAAAAAGTGGATTTCAGATGTGCATAATTCTTCCCAGATCACACTCATCTTTACTATTCCTCGAGAATCACCTGAAATCACATTATATATGATATATCTGATTTGAATTAAGACCTCA
The DNA here is from genome assembly GCF_016745375.1 of Pimephales promelas. The sequence continues at coordinate 109,732 of NW_024121165.1, forward strand.
GAGTTTTATTTGATTATAAAAAAAATTTTTTTTAAGGAAAACGTGACTTTTTCCTCGCAATTCTGAGAAAAAATTCTGAATTGTGAACTCAACTTTACAAACTCAAAATTGGGAGAAATAAAGTCAGAATTGCGAGAAAATCTTGTCATTACTTAATTATTAAGTCAGAGGTTAGATAATGAATTTTGAGATAGAAACTCAAAACTGTGAGAATTTTTTAAGGAAAATAACAAAATCATAAAAAAAACATAATAACAAAAAGTTAGAATTGCCAGAAATAATGTCTGAATTGTGAGAAAATCTCGTAATTACGAAAAATCTGAATTGCGAGAAACTCAAAATTCCCTTTTTTATTCGTGTTGGAAACAAGCTTCTGTAGATTGTAGTGTGATTGTAAATGAAAGATTAGTCACCAGCCTTACACTCCTATAACCTGCAATGGAAGTGTGTGTGTGTGTGAACAGTGAGGTGAACGTCCTGATTGCGTATGCAACCCACTGTTCTCTTTCAGTCGTCAACGTCAGACGTAGTTGACGTTGACTGAATGGGGATCTATTTAAAAACGCCACCTTCCAGTGCCTAGACAGAACTTCCTGATCCCCCGTCTATTTAAGATCACCGTAGGGATCGCCACATATGGACCCTGCCTAGCACAAGTTCCTCCAGAGCAGACGGGTGATGGCCTGGCTTTAGACGCTCCGCCGCCGGAGGGTGTGGAGGACATCAACAGGGTATGGTCTAGGGTTGGTCAGCTTTCTGCTGATTTCCCTAACACACAAGAGCTGGTCTGAGGTCCTAAGGCTAGTGCTCTGAGCACATGTAACCGCAATGAAGCGGACGGACAGAGAAGCCAGGGCTGGGTCTGCCTCCTCCGGAGCGTCTGCAGGCTCAACACCTGATCCCACCTTTACGGAGAGGTAGGAACTTTGGGCACAGATCCAGGCCAGGGCTCGGCCCGTGAGAGTTATCCGGCCAGAATTCCAGGCACAACTCATTGACCGAAAGTGAGCAAGTCCCGACCCTCAAGTGGAGACCACGCGAGCATGAAAACTGTTTCTTCACTGCCTGCAGTGGCTCAGGGGAGGTCTCTGCAGTGCAGTAGCACCAGAGATAAGGATAAGGATAAAGAGGGGCCCATGGCAGATTCCCTTGCTCCCTTGAAATTTGCACATTATTTGAACTGTGGGTACTGCTTGCTCCGCTCTTTTGGGAACAAGCGGTGAAACAGATACACAACGAAGACTCCACCCAGCCCTCACTCGGGGGGAGGGAGAGGATCGGTGACCAACTCCACTGTCCGAAGAAACTTTCGCTGTCACTTGCCTCATGGCGTCCCTACTGCGGCCGGCTCCACGCTCAGGCCTAGCTGGAGGCTGCTGCGGAGGCCCAGCAGGGGAACGCCCTCTGCGACGAGCAGGCATAGGAACTGCCACCGGAGCTGGCCGCTAGGGCAGGATGTGCCTGATGGTCTCCGTCGGCACTTGGGCGGCAGAAAACTGTTGGGCGTAGTTTTCTGCCGCGTCGCCGACCAGCCCAACCTGGGAAATTGGGTACACCAGGAACTGAACCTTGTCCACATTCGCCATATCAACCAGGCTGAGCCAATGATGGTGCTCCTGAACCACTAAGGTGGACATCGCCAGACAGATCGCGTACGCCACGACACTCATGCCCCAGAGGGCGAGGTCGGATGAAGGTGCTCACTTATGAGCGCACGGTCTGGGCTACCCTCGTGCATGTCCATGAGTGTCCTGGGCCTGACAGACCTGTGGAAACGCCATGGTATGCAAAGAAGAGGCGGCTAGCCCACAGACATTGCAAGTTCTGCCCGTCGGAACGGATGAGAACACACAGGCCTTAAGGGGGAGACGAGGATCCCCCCAAAAGCATCAGCTGTCGGACGACAGACCGCTCCACTGGAGGAATAGCCTCATAACCCTTCACCGCTCCTCCGTCATGGGTAGCGAGAGGGGAAGAACCACTCAGGCAGTTTTTGGCAGTAAAAGTCCACGACCTAGTAAGTTTTCCATGCACTTCGGGAAAGAAGGGTACTGGGACGGTGGGCTGAGAACCAGCACGGCCCACTCCAATATACCAATCTTCCAATCGAGACTGAACAGGACACGGTGGAGGGTTCGACTCGAGCCCGAAAGTTGCATGGTCATGACACAATCGTTAGCCTATTTTTTTTTACAACAACTTCTGTTACTGAACCATTACATGAGATACAACGTAATGGAGCTTTTTATGCATTGTGATTAGGGAAATGAACACCGTTACTGAGAGTTTCTGATATTATCATCATTCCGTGAGATTAAATTGTCCTGAGAGACTAAGCGCGAGCTCCTGAAGCTCCGCCCCCTGTGCCGGCAGCAGCAGCTTATTTGCATTTAAAGGGCACACACTAAAACAGCGCGTTTTTCTGAGCCCCAAAAAATGACAATTTAAACAAAAGAAAGACATTAAAAATTTAAATTAAAACAGAACAAAATATATAAAATAAAAACAGACAGAAATACGGGGAAATTGCAGTTGGCCCAAATTCAATAAAAGGAATTAAAATTCCACAAATAAATTAATTTAATGGCACAGCAGAAGCTGTTTAACACTTTAAGTTAAAATACCCAGACACGTGAAACAACGACACTCATGATCCTTTATTGTTAAAGAAAACATCACAAAAGTAATCGTTAAGAAGAACAAACTTTACAGTGCATTAGGAGACGTGTTCAGCACTTACACTATTATAATGAACAACATTTACTTGTTCAAAGATGCAGAAGTCTTCAACGAGGAAGAGGAGCAGATGTAATTATGTAAGGATTTGTAAACCGAAAACAGGACTAAAATATTTCAGCAGAGTATTTTATGTCTTAAACGAGGAAGAGTCAGGTGTGTCAGGAGAGCATCATGACAGAACACAGATCAAACACACATGTAGATCACAAGATGAGAGTAAATAAAAAATATCACAATGGAAGTTTTATCAACACTTTTTTTTAAAGATTATTTTTGGCCATTTTTAGGCCTTTATTGACAGGACAGCTGAAGACATGAGGGGGGGGGTGTCATGCAGCAAAGGGTCAAAGGTCGGGGTCAAACCCAGGCCCGGTGCATCGAAGAGTACACCTCCACATATGAACTACACATCACCTATCCGATCCCTTATACGCTAGCCAGCAGCGGCTGGAACAGTGAATGAACCACGATCATGAATTAAAGAGTTGAGATTATTCTTGATACTTGAGAAATAACTCTTTAAACCTTTGATCGGTTCATAATTTGAGTAAACAACATCCATAAAAGCCCCCATAACTTCTTTTCCATAACTACACGGGTAAGGAGAAAACACATGCACGTTAATTGCACATCCTTCAATTTCACCATTATACATTTTACATACATTATCTGTATTAAAGCACAATAAAGCGCCACATGAAAACACATCTGACTTGATCTTGTAGGTCTTGTATTTCTCCAGCAAATGATCCAGGTGCCGTAAATACACATTGATTGCATTATCGATTATATGAACACAGTCTGATGCGGGTTTTCCAGCCTGGATATCCAGTCGAGCGCCATGGATCAGCATCTGCACGTGGAAGGCGGCTCCGTTGACCCAGATCTTGAACCCACGTTTGCTCATCTGTCCGTCCTGCAGAAGGGAGTTCCTGAGGATGGTGAGATGGTCACTCAGCTGATGTTCCAGTCTACTTATTTCCTCCCGTAACAGTTGGTTATTTTTCATGTAGATTTCATGGCGTTTCAGATACTCTGACATTTTGTCTCGGACACCCGAAGCTTTCTCTTCCCCAAACACTCGTCGTAACAGGCTGTACGGGTCATCATCAGTCGTCTGAGTGCCGCTCTTGATGGCGATCTCTATGATCATGGAAATCACCAGAGCTCCAATCCCGACAGCGTTCGGGATTGAAGTCAGTGGACCGATGACAGATCCCAGACTGCCAACGTAACCCGGCACCGTGTCGAGCATATCATTGGAGAACCCCTGCAGCGCAGCGTTAGAGTCGGAACCAGAATACTTCAGCAGAGACTCATCTATGCCTATATCTGGTAAGAAGCATGGCTCATGCTGTAAAACGTCTTTATAAATCTGAAAAGCAGCCGCCTCATAGTCCGCTTGTGAGTATGAGCCGCCCATGATTGTTCCTCTCCTGATCTGTGATCGCTCACACAGAGTTTAGATGTCCCCCGACCAGCAGACTGACCACTGGGGGGAGGGGTTGTTCAAACGAGATGTTTTATTGGTTGGCACCTAGCCAATGAAATGGGACTTCAATTGTACGTGGCAATGTCCTCAAGGACGTTCTGAAACGCTAACATGGCTTAATGCAAGACTGATATTAAAATAAATTAATGATATGAACTCCAAAACTCAGGAAACACCATACTAATAATGCATACTACACTGAATTACAGATGAGCCCAGAATATGGATGCAACAAGTTTAAAGACTTGAGTTTTAAATGACCAAGCTCAGGAAACATAACAATATGTGTACAGAAACACAACGCGTTTATTTGTACATTATGCAGTTTCCTCCCATAGAAAACCAAGAAAACACTTATATTACATTTATTCATTTAGCAGCTGCTTTTATCCAAAGCGATTACACATGAGAACAGAAGCATTGAAACTGCAGTAGGAAAACAATATACTAGCGCTATGACCTTAGTTTGAACACTGCTCTGGAGTTTAGCTGCTCTTTTACCTTCATATATCCCTCATATGACACAGCCAATCAGAGCTCTGGACGATGGTTAGACGTATTTGTTGACTTCTTTCTAAAGTCCAATGTGTTCAAGGTTTAGAAAAACATTGTGCCGCATGAATCTACATTTATAGTTTATTCAACAATAAATGTTTCTTTGAATATGCTGATTGTAAGATCTAATTTAAACCTGTTGGGCTTTCAAGAATAACGTGTGCATAAAAGAACTGACTCGTTTCATTGTGCAATGAAGAGAAATCACATGACATTTGAGCTGTTGTAATGTTTTATTCAGAACTCTTTCTTTTGTGCATTAAGGAAATAGGGCATGTGTGATTTTTTTTTTCCATTTTTGTGTCTTTTGTCACAATACATTACGACAGGCACTTCCCTTGTTCAAGCTATCTCCCACAACTGGTGGTTTTAGGTCTCGTTAGACCTTTTTCGAAGGTAGCCCCACATTGTGGGTCTGTCAGGTCTTGATAATAGAGAGATAATACGCCACTTTCGAGTCAAGTATGTTTCGAGTATGTTTACGCAAAAGTCATGATGTCATGTTGTGATTTCAGACACCTGTCACGCCTGAGGCATTCCCCATTGCGTTCGACGTATTGTCTCGTTCCCTGTTCTCATGACGTTTTCATGAGCTGTATGCCAAAAAACATTAGTGTTAAAACAATAAAACCCCTGAAATATTTCAGTTGGTGTGCAATAATATATGAAAGTTTAATTTTTATCGTTACATTATGGAAAATAATTAACTATCACAATATGCAAATTTTTTGAGAAGGACCTGTACTAATGGAAGCCTTAGAATCTAGCCTTAGAATCTCCCTAGAGGAGGAACGCTTTCCAGATGCTCACACAGAAAATATGATGTTACCATGGAGAAGATCAGTAAGCCATGGGTTACACCTGAGCTGGGGTTCTGTTTCCCCTGTTGTTAAGCACCTTTTAAGCACACAGACTATTCAAAGTGCTCTAAGGCAAAGAAAACGGGGTTCAAAATTAGCACCATCTAGCCAAATGCTGGTCAAACGTGCAAGTAGCTCGTAGATTTGCTTCACTCAGCAGCTGTAAAAACAATGGTAATGTATTGAGTGGCTGGAGAAATTTTAACATTTACTAATCATTTGGCTGGTGGTCGAAAAAGTAAATTTCAAACCCTGAAAGAAAGACATTTAAAAAAATCAGAATAAAATTCATTAAAATAAAAACAGACAAAAATACAGGTAGAGTGCAGTTGCCTCAAAGATTCCACAAATAAATTAATTTAATGGCACAGCAGAAGCTGTATAATACATAAGCAACACTTTCAGTTGAAATACACAGACACGTGGAACAACACTCATTTATTGTTAAAGAAAACATCACAAAAGTAATCGTTAAGAACAAACTTTACAGTGCATTAGGAGACGTGTTCAGCATTATAATGAACAACATTTACTTGTTCAAAGATGCAGAAGTCTTCCACGAGGAAGAGGAGCAGATGCAATTTGACGAATTTTTAAACCGTAAACAGGACTAAAATATTTCAGATGCTACACATTCAAAGCAGCAGATTATTTAATGTCTTAAACGTGTAACAAAACACAGATAACACACACATGTAGATCACAAGATGAGAGTAAATATTACAATGGAAGTTATCAACAGTTTTTTTTCTTAAAGTTACTATATGTTAAATTGAAAGATTATTATTATTGATTTTTAAAGATTATTTTTGGCCATTTTTATGTCTTTGTTGACAGGACAGCTGAAGACATGAGGGTTGGAGAGAGGAAATGGAGATTACGCCTCTACATACGAGCGCAGCAGATCAACCGTCAGAGCTTGGAACGAAGGACCCAAAAGCAGTAACAGAGTTTATTCACAATAACTAGAAATGAGGAGAATCTGCCGTAGACAGACGCAGATCTCTTCAGTGCATCACATAAATCAGAGACAGTCAATAGCTGGTACAGCGCTGACTCTTCCCACGCCCAGTGAAGGGACTTCACAGATAACAGGTTACCGGCTGGTAGGACCACGTATAACATTAAACTGACAATGAAACAGAGAAAACAGCGACTAGAAGTAGCCGACCAAATTAGAGGGGAAAACGAGCACAGTTGAGAAAGGATCAGTGTAGGTGTTGATTACTATGGGGACCAGCTGCGATAAGAGAGAGAGAGAGGAAAACATGAATGGGAACAACTAAGTGTGTGCGCAGCGCGAGGGCTGAGATGATGAGGAACAGCTGAGCGTGTGTGTGTGTATGGAAAAAGGAAAGAGAGAGAGAAGGCTGATTCATGACATCAACACCAGATCTCTAGCGTTTTTCTGGCGGCACAGTGAATGACCCACGCTCACGGATTCGAGAGTAGAGATTGTTCCGAACATTTGAGAAATAACTCTTTAAACCGGTGATCGGTTTATAATTTGAGTAAAGAAGAAGCATAAAATCCACCCGAGTTCTAAAAAAAGCACACGGTTTAGGAACAACAAAATCCAAATCCCTCATACAGCCTTGAATTTCAGTATTTTTCATATGACATTTTGATAAGGGGTGAGGAATGCTCAAGACAGTTTTATATTCAAACATATCTGAAATGACCATGTAGACCATGTATTTCTCCAGCACCTGATCCAGGTCCCGTAAATACACATCGATTGCAGCTTCGATCTCCTGAACACAGTCTGATTCGGGTTTTCCAGCCTGGATCTCCAGCCGGGCCTCGTGGATCAGCATCTGCACGTGGAAGGCGACTCCGTTGACCCAGATCTTGATCCCACGGCTGCTCATCTGTCCGTCCTGCAGAATTGAGTTCCTGAGGATGGTGAGATGGTCACTCAGCTGATGGTCCAGTCTCCGTATCTCCTCCCGTAATCGTTGGTCATTGTTCATGTACATGCGATGGCGTTTCAGATACTCTGACATTGTGTCTCGGACACCCGAAGCTTTCTCTACCCCAAACACTCGTCGTAACAGGCTGTATGGGTCATCATCAGTCGTCTGAGTGCCGCTCTTGACGGCGATCTCTATGATCATGGAAATCACCAGAGCTCCAAGACCGACAGCATTCGGGACTGTAGTCAGACCACCAAGGGCAGATCCCAGACTGCCGATGTAATCCGGCACCGAGTCGAGCATCTCATTAGAGAAGGCCTGCAGCGCAGCGTTAGAGTCGGGCCCAGAATACTTCAGCAGAGACTCATCTATGCCTACATCTGGTAAGAGGCATGGCTCATGCTGTAAGATGTCTTCATAAATCTGAAGAGCAGCCCTCTCATAGCTCCATCGCATGATTGTTCCTCTCGATCTGTGGTCGCTCACACAGAGTTCAGAAGTCCCTCGACCAGCAGACTGACCACTATAACCAGAATACTGAGATCTAACCCAGCCAGCTCCCTCATTTATAACCAGGATGGCAACTCTAGCAGCCAATCAGAGCTCTGGAAAGTGGTTATGCGTGGGTCTTATATAAGCACAATGTTTTTGTGTTGTTCATTCAGTCACAGGACTTATTCTGAGGCTGTGTACGGGAAAAGACAAGTTGAGTACGGGAAAAGGCAAGCTGATTTTCAGCCTAATGCACCCTGGATCGCATCTATTCTGCATCTACAAAAAAAAAAAAATAATTCTGGGGTCAGATGAGGGTAAAGATGGGATTTTCTTTCTTTCATGAGGGTGTGAATAAAGCCTAAGTCGCCTGGCGCATGTGAATCCCCAAACCCCTCCAAAACCGCTCTCTGGCTCAGACAATGTGTCTGTCAGTGGGCATTATGTGCTTAAAAGGGTCTATAGCGGGCCGTCTGAGCAGGAGAAAAGCCTTGCGTCATGTTTCCAGGAAGCCTGTGTGAGACTGGAAAACTGAAACGCACTCTCACCAGAGTCCTCATGAAGACAAAGGACAAATTAACATGAGAACAACTCACACACAAACACCGCCACTCTTGCAGAGACCGCTCACACAAGAATTTATATGTTTTGAATGTGAATATGATATTATATGATATGAAGATGACTGGTAATAATGTCTCATTTCCAAAGAAGTAAAAAAAAAGGTAATAAGGTTTTTAAGAATATAGAAATATCTTGCACACATAAGGCTGTGTCTTTGAGTTAACACCGTCTGGCCTTTTGTTCAAATGGTCTGCCCCCAGTACAGTGAGTCTGGGGGGCTGAATTCAGTAACTTTCCATTGTAACCTGGTGATTTAGATATCAGGTAAGGTCTTGCTATATAAGGGAAACGCAACGGAAAGACGGGGCCCTTAGATGAGCCGTGAGTTGGGAGTTCAGACCCCCAGCTCACGTAACCATGTCGGGTAAAGGATTCTTCTTTGTTCTAGAACATTTGATGGTTTGCATTAATTATCTTTGAATTGATTACAGAATTGTAATAATACATTTACCTGACATTGTTTTTTTTTATTATTCTAACAGACTTTGACTTTAATGACTGAATTTAGTCATTGACTCTGAACACGAAGACCATCACACGGAAAACAAATGACGGAACGATCCGACCAAGACTGCAAACAAGAGGAGACTTAAAAAGGGAACAAATCAAGAGGGAACAGGTGGAAGAACTCAAACACTAATCAGATAACGAGGGGGAGGGATCAAACAACAACGAGAGCACTGCATGGCCCAACATAACAAAGACACCCATGTGCAATACAAGACCCACACGTGACACTCGTAAAGGAACATTATTTCATTGCATCTGGCAATGCGAGCACTTCCAAGTGATCGGTGTATTATCTGAAAGTATAGACCTTATTCAGAGCAGCGCCATGACAGGTATGAAAGTGAGGCTGTGAGGGATAGACTTACCGTGTTTCCAATGGCATCCGCTGTAAAAAGCTGAATAAAGAGGCTAGATTACTTACAATTTTCCACAGCTTACATTGTCGGGAGTTTTTTTTCCAGTGTTTCATGAGCAGAACAATCCGAAAACACATTAAATAACAGTACAGCCCATTGAAGAGATGCATGTCTATCCCTCACAGCCTCGCTTTCATTCTCATTAAAAACCAAAGATGGCGCTGCCGTGAATGAGGCGTATTGCTAAAGAAATCCCGTTTGCCCCAAAATCTGTATTCTTGGTCCACTCCACCTGCCTTATCCTTGAAAATACATGAACAGAAGCTTAGAAATCTGTGTTTATTGCAAGCGAAAACCTGATTGCCATACACTGGAAAAGTACTTGTCCAACTTTATCACTCTGGATCAGAGAATTGTCTTCTTGTATAGCAAAGACTGACTTACTCAATCAAACGAAAACAAAAAAAACCCCACACATATCTGACAGGATCTGGGACTTTTCTTAATTTTCTAGAACAGAATGGAATGATTTTCTGTATCTGCAAGTCCGGGAATTGGGATAAGACGGCCTCGTGTGTACATTTTATCCCGTACTTGAATTTCAACAGTTTGTACACAATCATCTCTGGTAGGAGATGGAAGGAGTTTGACCCCACGACCTATGGGCCACTTGGGGTCAGTTATCATTACCACAGGATATCCAGTTGGATGCTGTCATTATAACGGGGATGAAGGCTTGGCATCTCGTAGGTAACGGATCTATTAAGTTCTGACAATGCCGCTACCCATGTCCAGGCTTAAGAACAGCCGTTAGGTCCAAACTCGAGACAGGACGCGCTCTAAGACAGCTACCACTCTTTTAACGGGGGCGAGCGCCAGTGAAAGAGCGGTTTTGAGCGAGAGGGACTTCAGTGGCTCATTCGGGGCGGCCTTCAGTGCTTCCAGGACCGTGGAGAGGTCCAGATAGGCACAGCGGGTGACGCACAGGGTTTAGCCTCTTTACCCCTTCAAGGAAGCGAAGGACCAGGCCGTTTCTCCCCAGTGTTTGTCCGGCCATGTCCGCGTGATGGCCACCACATATACTTTAAACGTGGAGGGGGTGCGACCCTTGCCCAAAAGCTCTTGTAAAAGGGCGAGTACACGCGGTATCTCGCACGAGTGTGGGTTCAGGTTTCTAGCGGCGCACTCTCCATTTCTGAATTTTATTAAATGCAGTCACCACAAAATACACATCAGCAGGAGTTGGGCAGCAATCAGAAGATGCGCGCCGCCATTGTTAACATTGTTTTGTGCGCTGGAGACGCGCGTTCATGTGCACTAGCACACGCGTTATTGTATTGTTGTATTTTTTCATATAATATTTATTGGAAAATATGTATAAATATGTATTATTGTTTGGTTTGGGTGATGTGAGTGCCAATAAAATTCCCAGTTACAAAGAACAATGTCTTTATTTACAGTAAATACACATACGGTTCGATGTGAATATTATTACACATCAGCACAAATTATACTCCACCAGCCCAATGTATTGAATTTAAACAGAACCTTTTCATATGTTTCAGAAACACAGATGATCACAAACCTGAGAACTAAATCACAACGAGTTCAAGAAGCATCAAAATATCATCATCAGAGGACATGGATACAATTCTTAGATCTCTTTAAAATGTCAAAAACAGTGACATGTAAACACAGGTGAGATGACAAAAACACACACAAAGCTTAAATTATCATATACAATCACATGAAGATTATAACACGTACACCATAAGCACAATAACAAATACAAAACAAGTGGGTTTCCACAGATGTGCATAATTCTTCCAGATCACCAACACTCCCTTTATTCCTCTATGAGAATCACCTGGAATCATATTATATTTCTGATTTGATTTAAGACCTCAGACTTTTATTCGATTATAAACTTGTTTCTGACACAGAGTAAAAAAAAAGGTAACCGTGACTTTTACTCTCACACTTTTGAGAAAAAAGTCAGATTTGTGAACTCAACTTTACAAAAGATTAATTAGAAAAACTTAAACCTGCGAGAAATAAAGTCAGAATTATGAGAAAATCTCGCAATTACAAAAATTCAGAATTGCGAGAAATAATGTCTGAATTGTGAGAAAATCTCGTAATTACAAAAAAAATCTGAATTGTGAACTAAACTACAAAATTAAGTCAGTTTAGATATAATCTCGTAACTACAAAAAAGTCAGAATTGTGAGAACAGCTCTCAATTACGAAAAGATAGAATTGAGAGAAATACAGTCAGAATTGCGAGAAAAACTCGTAATAACGAAAGGTTAGAATTGCGAAAAATAATGTCTGAATTTTGAAAAAATCTCGTAATTGTGAAAAGTTAGAATTGCGAGAAATAATCGTAATAAAAAAAAAATCGGAATTGTGAACTAAACTTTACAAAAAATTAAGTCAGATATAAACTCGTAACTATGAAAAAAGTCAGAATTGCAAGAAAAACTTGTAATTACGAAAAGTTAGAATTGTGAGAAATAATGTCTGAATTGTGAGAAAATCTCGTAACTACGAAAAGTCAGAATTGCGAGATAAAAACTCACAATTCCCTTTTTTATTATGTTATTCCGTGTTGGAAACAAGCTTCTGTAGATTGTATTGTGATTGTAAATGAAAGATTGGTCAGGTAAGTCGCTCACGGTTTGATTGACAGGCGTCAGTTATAATCAGCGAAGCCTCTAAACACCGGCGGCGCTCAGCGGGACGAACTTCTGGGCCTGACCGGCTCCGATCTCGGCCACGTACAGGTCAGAGCTCTTCAGGTCCAGGTCCACCAGGTGTGGCTTCACATCTTCAGCCAGCTCAATGGTGCTGATCACCTGACACTGGCCGATGATGCCAATGGGCGGAGCCTCCAGCAGAGTGATCTGATTGGTGTTTAACTGGGCCACCACTATGTACTTCTGGTCAGGAGTGAATCTGCGGGTCGTAAACACACAACATCTACAGTATGCATTCAGAAGTGCAGATCACGGCTCGTCAGTGCTTTACATCCACAGAAACACAAATACCGTCGTCCTACAACTCAAAACGCAATTATATATTGTCATCAATATAGTCATCAAATCCATCAGACCGGATTTAAATTGTATACTGCACTGTAAAGTGTCATTTTGAAAATATTTTAAGTTATTATACACTATTGTACGGTGCTGTTAAATGCATTATGTAAATTATATTTTAACTTTTTTTTAAAGTTCACTTATCTTAATGTAATTTTGTTTTTTAATTCGAAATATATTTATTTAAAACAAATAAGTAAACTTTAATAAGTAGTTTAAAATAACAATTAAACAATAACACGTTTAAATATTTAAACTATTAAAAAATTAAACTATTTAAAAAATTAAAATAAATAATAAACAAAACATATGTTTAAATTTTAATATTTTAAACTATTTTTTATTTATTTTCAACATTTTAGTTGTTTACTATTTTATTTGAATCTATTTATTTAAAAAACATTTTATGTTTATTTTAATATTTAAACATTTTGTAGTTTACTATTATTATAAATTATTATATATTTATTTATTGAAAACATTTTATTTTTTCAATTTAATTTTCATGTAGTTTTTTAAATAATTATTTATTTAAACACATTTTTCATTATATTCTTTATTTTAATGTTACATTCATATTTATTATTTATTTCAAACACATTTGTATCATTTAATTACTGATCTAATCTATATTAATCTCATTTTAATTTTTAATTTTAATAAACTTGTTAAATGTATTATAAATGTATTATTAAAGTATTAGTTTAATGTTTTTATTTATTTATTTTACTCAGAGCCCCAGTCTGCAGTACCCGACGGAGTAATTAATTAACTGTAAATGTATTTATGTAAGTATTAGCACGAATGTTTTTATTGATTGATGATGTGTGTCACCTGACGGAGTACGGCGCGTCGTCTTTAAAGCAGCTTCCCCACGACCCGAGCCAGTCGCCCGTCACTGAGTTAAACACCTGGATACGCTTGTTCCCCCGGTCGGCGACCCACACCTGAACACACACACACACACACACACACACACACACACACACAAAGATACACCCTTAGATCTGAAGACTGAAGGAGAGACCGGAAATCTTTTGATTGCAAGACAAACATTTGCAGAAGAACAGAAGATGAACTAAAGCAGGTACACACACATGAACACACACATGAACACACACCCTCTGATAGCTGTCGACCGCCACACTGTGAGGGATGTAGAACTGAGCCAGTCCTGGACCTCTCTCTCCGTGCATCCAGAGAACCTGCAGATCTGACACACACACACACACACACACACACGTCTATATTACTAACACAGAGGCAATCGCTCTACACTGCCCAAGAGGGGACCTCAACCGATGTCTACCTATCCAACTGGGGACTCCTATAACCTGCAATGGAAATGTGTGTGTGTGAACAGTGAGGTCAACGTCCTGATTGCGTATGCAACCCACTGTTCCCTTTCAGTCATGAACGCCAGACGTAGTTGACGTTGACTGAATGGGGATCTATTTAAAAACGCCACCTTCCAGTGCCTAGACAGAACTTCCTGATCCCCCGTCAATTAAGATCACCGTAGGGATCGCCACATATGGACCCTGCCTAGCACAAGTTCCACCAGAGCAGACGGGTGATGGCCTGGCTTTAGATGCTCCGCCGCCGGAGGGTGTGGAGGACATCAACAGGGTATGTTCTAGGGTTGGTCAGCTTTCTGCTGATGTCCTTAACACACAAGAGCTGGTCTGAGGTCCTAAGGCTAGTGCTCTGAGCACGTATAAGCCAGGGCTGGGTCTGCAGGCTCACCACCTGGTCCCACCTTTACGAAGAGGTAGGAACCTTGGGCACATATCCAGGGCAGGGCTCGGCCCATAAGAGTTAGCCGGCCAGAATTCCAGGCACAACTCACTGACCGAAAGCGAACAAGACCCTACCCTCTAGTAGAGACCACACGAGCATGAAAACTGTTTCTTCACTGCCTGCAGTGGCTCAGGGGAGGTCTCTGCAGTGCAGGAGCACCAGAGATAAGGCCCAAGAGGATAAAGAGGAGCCCATGGCAGATTGCCTTACTCCCTCTGGAACCTGACGATCAGGATCTCCTCACGGAGAGAAGACTAACTCAACGAATAGGTTCCACTTCTATTGGGCGTAAGAAACACTTCCTCTTAGGGGATGCTCTCACAGAAGTGATGGTGAATACTGCGGTAGTTTTTCTGTCAATATGGGGTGCTGTGTGTACAATAATGATGAAAAAATTAACTTAAATGATTTTAGCAAATGGCTGCAATATAAAACATTTAAGGGGGTCTGAATACTTTCCATAACCACTATACATGTCACTCGGGTGTGCATTATTTTTCTAACAATTCAACGGCCTGAAGTCAATTATTCCGCTTATACTACAGTCACCACACCTCAAAACACTGTTCAGATGATGCATATCAAGACGTTTGTCAAGTTTTTGTCATTAAAACGCTCTTGTATAGGACTAATTTCTTACGCTCTAATCCCATAACGGAGGTTTGAGCCACTGATAGCAGACTAAGGATGGGGACACACTTACGACTCGCTGAAATATTTGAAGAGCGACTGTTCGCTCAGTCACAAATGTTATGATCAATATCGATTCATACACAGTCTTCAGATCTGTTGCGATCTATGTGAATCCCCTTTAAACTGTTCCTGCATACAGTCAATCAGCAAACCAAATGGTCTCGAACTTTTAGCACTCAGATTAAATCTTTTTGCCGGCTCCGATATTATTGTGGCTGGATGTTATCGCCCGCCTTCAGCATCTTCAAGCGAGGTATATACTTTACTTGCGGATTTTCTTCATGATTGGACTAAATATGAATTGATTATTCTTGGCAATTTCAACTGGGACTGGCTGTCGTCATCCTCTGATCTCTTCAAGGAGACCTGTGACTCTCTTTGTTTGGCACAGCTGATTAACTCAAAAACCCGGATGAATCATAAGGATATGGACAGATCTAACTTATTGGACTTAATTTTAATTTTGTTATATTTTATTTGGCAAGTCAGCAGTTGTCCGTGAGTCGGTCTATTTCAATTGCACGCAGCTCTGGTTCGTAGAGGTATGGTTCTGGATCTTGATCGTCAGAGAAGTCACTCTCTTGGTCTCGCAAAAAATCCCCCATGTCAATCCCCATTCACTATGTCTGCTGTCGTAAAAATAGCCAGCTAATATTCACGCCGGTATGTTGACGGAAGTTGGGGTATTTCAGGTGTTGCGTGATATGACTGCGCACAAGTGGCAGTGCTTCGCCTGTGCTTCACCCTAATATAGTCCCAAATCAATATCTGCCTATTTAATCGCCTAGTCTTATTTTGAAATATTTGTACTCGTTGTGAATCCACAGGCCACAAGAAGTGATTAGGTTTGTTTTTTTTAATCACTTTAACTCACGACAAGCTACTTGGCAACATTGGATTCCATTCATTATGCTAAGCTAGGCTAGCATCGGCGCTGCCAAACTAAGACAATGCGTGCACTTAATGTACTATTTTAATAAAGTAAAACTATTAGTAAAACTATTTTATTGTAGGGGACACTGTGAATAAGCCCTATTTCAAAAAACGGTGCAGTGTTCCTTTAACTTTATCAAATGACGAGAACACTTTTCGTGCACAAAAACAAACAAAAATAACGACTTTATTTCAACTATTCATTTTCCTCTCTCTGTGCCTCGAGTCAGGTTACTAGTTTAACAGCGCAAGATCTGTTGTTGTTCGTCACACACATCACACACATGACCAGCGTCGGCCAATGGTGAGCCTACGTGTGACGTAGCTCTACGCTATCACACTGCAGTAACTGACTAGCGGCCCACAGAGAAGGACCTGAATAGTTGAAATAAAGTCGTTATTTACGTTCGTTTTTGTGCTCAAAACGTGTTGCTTGATAAAGTGAAGATTGAGCCACAGCAGTCACTTGGACTACATTTTTAACCATGTCTTTAAAGGAGCAAAACGCAAGTATCTGAGTTTTTGCAGAACTACGCCCCCTCTGGCAACAAGCGAAACTGCAACCAGAGCTGTGCGCGTTCATGGAGGAACACACACACACACGCACGTTTGCACGAGCTGTTCATAACCAAAGGAGCATCAGCTGCACACTGTGCGGCACACATCTTTTGTTACAGTCATAATGAGGTAATACAGTAATAAATCTGCAAGTCATTTAAAATATATGAAAGGAAAGGCATTCGAGTAAATTACACACTTATGTGTGTGAGAGGGGGAAACGGGGGTAGTAGAAAACTTCGGTTTTTGTTTCCATCTATCTCCATGTACTTACTGTATCCAATGAATTATTATGGAGACACGTTCAGTTATCACTTTGTATAGGACCCGTTTGAGCCCTAGAGCAGACCGGAGGCCTTCCCGATGTTGACTCTCATCTTATTCCGACGCCTGGCACTGGACAGACAGAAGTTTTATTTTCTTTGTCTCACGTGGAGTTTGCGTTGGGGTTTGTAATGAACTACAAGTCGGTCTCTTTCCGTGCCATATACAGATTTAATGAAGTGCACGTCACCGAAAGCAACAGATATGAGCTGGATTTTATTAATCATCTGCTAATTTCAAAATCAGCAAAGACAGCAATAAGAGAGATCGGCAACAGCCCTGGTAAGATCATTTCATTTCTTTAATTTTAATGAAGATGGTAGTGTTAAGCGTCTGCGACTTACTTTCACTTTGATTTGCGATAGATTGCGGTGCCCTGGCTTGATGAATAGGGGCTTTTAAAAAAAATAATTCATTACATTTATATAGCACTTTTCTTGGCACTCAAAGCGCTTTACATAGAGAGGGGAATCTCCTCAACCACCACCAGTGTGCAGCTCCACCTGGATGATGATGCGACGGCAGCCATACTGCGCCAGAACGCTCACCACACACCAGCTTACTGGTGGAGAGGAGACAGTGATGAAGCCAATTGGTATAGATGGGGATGATTAGGAGGCCATGATGGACAGAGGCCACTGGTCAAATTTGGCCAGGATGCCGGGGTTACACCCCTACTCTTTCCAAAGACATCCTGGGATTTTTAATGACCACAGAGAGTCAGGACCTCGGTTTAACGTCTCATCCGAAGGACGGTGCTCTTTGACAGTATAGTGTCCCCATTACTATACTGGGGCATTAGGACCCACACAGACCACAGGGTGAGCGCCCCCTGCTGGCCTCACTAACACCTCTTCCAGCAGCAACCTGGCTTTCTCAGAAGGTCTCCCATCCAGGTACTAACCAGCCTCAGCCCTGCTTAGCTTCAGTGGGCATCCGATATGGCTGCTGACTAAGATTCAGAAGTCTTCAACGAGGAAGAGGAGCAGATGCAATTTGACGGATTTTTATACCGGAAACAGGACTAAAATATTTCAGATGCTAGACATTCAAAGCAGTAGATTATTTAATGTCTTAAACGTGTAACAAAACACAGATAACACACACATGTAGATCACAAGATGAGAGTAAATATTACAATGGAAGTTATCAACAGTTTTTTTTCTTAAAGTTACTATATGTTAAATTGAAAGATTATTATTATTGATTTTTAAAGATTATTTTTGGCCATTTTTATGTCTTTGTTGACAGGACAGCTGAAGACATGAGGGTTGGAGAGAGGAAATGGAGATTACGCCTCTACATACGAGCGCAGCAGATCAACCGTCAGAGCTTGGAACGAAGGACCCAAAAGCAGTAACAGAGTTTATTCACAATAACTAGAAATGAGGAGAATCTGCCGTAGACAGACGCAGATCTCTTCAGTGCATCACATAAATCAGAGACAGTCAATAGCTGGTACAGCGCTGACTCTTCCCACGCCCAGTGAAGGGACTTCACAGATAACAGGTTACCGGCTGGTAGGACCACGTATAACATTAAACTGACAATGAAACAGAGAAAACAGCGACTAGAAGTAGCCGACCAAATTAGAGGGGAAAACGAGCACAGTTGAGAAAGGATCAGTGTAGGTGTTGATTACTATGGGGACCAGCTGCGATAAGAGAGAGAGAGAGGAAAACATGAATGGGAACAACTAAGTGTGTGCGCAGCGCGAGGGCTGAGATGATGAGGAACAGCTGAGCGTGTGTGTGTGTATGGAAAAAGGAAAGAGAGAGAGAAGGCTGATTCATGACATCAACACCAGATCTCTAGCGTTTTTCTGGCGGCACAGTGAATGACCCACGCTCACGGATTCGAGAGTAGAGATTGTTCCGAACATTTGAGAAATAACTCTTTAAACCGGTGATCGGTTTATAATTTGAGTAAAGAAGAAGCATAAAATCCACCCGAGTTCTAAAAAAAGCACACGGTTTAGGAACAACAAAATCCAAATCCCTCATACAGCCTTGAATTTCAGTATTTTTCATATGACATTTTGATAAGGGGTGAGGAATGCTCAAGACAGTTTTATATTCAAACATATCTGAAATGACCATGTAGACCATGTATTTCTCCAGCACCTGATCCAGGTCCCGTAAATACACATCGATTGCAGCTTCGATCTCCTGAACACAGTCTGATTCGGGTTTTCCAGCCTGGATCTCCAGCCGGGCCTCGTGGATCAGCATCTGCACGTGGAAGGCGACTCCGTTGACCCAGATCTTGATCCCACGGCTGCTCATCTGTCCGTCCTGCAGAATTGAGTTCCTGAGGATGGTGAGATGGTCACTCAGCTGATGGTCCAGTCTCCGTATCTCCTCCCGTAATCGTTGGTCATTGTTCATGAACATGCGATGGCGTTTCAGATACTCTGACATTGTGTCTCGGACACCCGAAGCTTTCTCTTCCCCAAACACTCGTCGTAACAGGCTGTACGGGTTAGCATCAGTCGTCTGAGTGCCGCTTTTGATGACGATCTCTATGATCATGGAAATCACCAGAGCTCCAAGACCGACAGCATTCGGGACTGAGTTCAGTGAACCAAGGGCAGAGCCTAAACTATGAATGTAACCCGGCACCCTGGTGAGCAACTCATTGGAGAACTCCTGCAGCGCCGCGTTAGAGTCGGAACCAGAATACTTCAGCAGAGACTCATCTATGCCTATATCTGGAAAGATTGTAGGATCATGCTGTAAATAAAGTCTATACAGCTCAAAAGCAGACGCCTCACGGTCCTCTTGTGAGTATGAGCCGCCCATGATTGTTCCTCTCGATCTGTGATCGCTCACACAGAGTTTAGATGTCCCCCGACCAGCAGACTGAACTTTATAATCTGAATACTGAGATCAAATCCAGCATCTCTCTCACATATGACCAGGATGACAGCAGCCAATCAGAGCTCTGGAAAATGGTGAGGCGTATTTGTTGACTTCTCTCTAAAGTCCAATGTGTTCAAGGTCCAGAAAAACACACTGTGCCGCATGAATCTACATTTATAGTTTATTCAAACACAACCATAATGCAGTGATTCCTTCATGTCCATTATAAGTGTTTTATTAGATACTCAAAGGGTTAGTTCACCCAAAAATGAAAATTAAGTCATTAATTACTCACCCCCATGCTGTACCAACCCCGTAAGACCTTCGTTCATC
The DNA here is from genome assembly GCF_016745375.1 of Pimephales promelas. The sequence continues at coordinate 129,879 of NW_024121165.1, forward strand.
TTTGGAACACAAATAAAGATATTTTTGATTGAATCTGAGAGCTGGATCAGTCCTACATAGACTGCCTAAGGGACTGCCTCTTGACGGCACATAAAGTCTTTAAAGAAAAGGTTTAAATATTCCATGTGACTACAGCGGCTCAATTATAAGTTTATCAAGCGACGAGAATACTTTTTGTGCGAAAAAAACATAAATAATGACTTTATTCCACTATTCCATTATTTCCTTATGGGCCTTGAGACGAGAATTGAAGAGATTTCCAGAACGCATGCGCGAGAACTGAGACGAGGACTTTCTTCTTCGACTGCTTCTTGTTACCGGCTGCTCACCGCTTAGGAGTTTTACCGCCCCCTACCGTATAAGATGATGATCCATATATAAGGCGCTCCGGATTATAAGGAACACAGCACTGACGTATTTGAGAAGATTAAAGGCTTTTAAGTGCACCTTATCCACAAGTTTCCGAGGGGCGCTCCTGTAAAAAATAAAGTGGGTGAAACTTCCGGTGAGGCGGCGGGAGTAGCATTCCAATGGTATTTTGTGTGTTAGTTAGCGAAGAGGCTAGCTGTTTTTCGGAGAATTATTTTATTATTTAAAGACGCAAATCTTTATGAGAGATGTCGTTACGGAGCTCAGGGACAACATGTGCTGTTCGCGGTTGTATGTATAACCGGACTAAACTAATTTAGTGGCTTAAACGGGATTGTTTTGAACATAAGCTGAAAACGAAATCAGAGTGATCCTGCCAGAGCCCGTCTCTGATCCTGCCAACGACTGTAGTTTCCATCACCTCCCAAAAGACGACGAATCTTCCTGTGTACATTTGTTTAAATTCTTAATATTCTATAAACTCTATCAGCATGTGATTGGCTGTTCGCTACTGATGTTACAGCTAATCTCAGGATCAAAGCCTGTGTTGACAGAATACCAGATGTGCCAGTTAATGTATTCAAGCAGCACATTCATTTATAATTTTGAATAAACTCCAAAGCACAATGACTAAGTGTGTATTTTTTATTTTAATTGTTTGTCAGCTCACACAACTGTCTGTCACCATGCCTTGAGTATTGATTATTAATAATGTTATTATAATACTCCCAATCAACTACTGCGGAGGTAAAGGTACTGTTATTTCACCCTTTTTAATTTCGTTGAGGTTGTGTTCCCACATCGTTAGCTAGTTTGGATCGCTATAACTTGAATGACTGTCAACTGTTGAATGAACGAGTGTCAAGCATGTCAAATCGCGCTTTGTTTACTTCCAACCGGAAGTCGCGCCCACTTTTGACGCAAGGCCTCATGGGGCGTAGGAAACTTGTGAATAGTGCGGAAAATACGCTAATTGAAAAGCGTATGTACAGCGCGCGTCTTCCTCTGCTTGTAAACAGAAAGTTTTGCGCTTCCAGCTATATCAGCACATCATCTTATACGGAAGGGGGCGGTAAAACTCCTAAGCCGTGAGCAGCCTGTAACAAGAAGTAGACGAATGAGAACGTCCTCGTCTCAGTTCTCGCGCATGCGTTCTGGAAATCTCTTCAATTCTCGTCTCAAGGCCCATAAGGAAATAATGGAATAGTCGAATAAAGTCGTTATTTATGTTTTTTTTAGCACAAAAAGTATTCTCGTCGCTTGATAAACTTATAATTGAGCCGCTGTAGTCACATGGAATATTTAAACCTTTTCTTTAATGACTTTCTGGGCCGTCCAGAGCCAGTCCCTTAGGCAGTCTAGGTAGGACTGATCCAGCTCTCAGATTCAATCAAAAATATCTTTATTTCTGTTCCGAAGATGAACGAAGGTCTTACGGGGTTGGTACAGCATGGGGGTGAGTAATTAATGACTTAATTTTCATTTTTGGGTGAACTAACCCTTTAAAGAAAGAAAACCTTCCCAGAATCCACATCAGAAACAAGACAAGCCAAAGATATAATCAGGAGGATATTGACTTAACCCACGTCAGCAATTATACTATACAATATTGTGTGATAAACGGGATTCTTTGACTTTTATTCAGGCCTTATAACATCATTTTAACTGGATCTGTGCAACTGAGAATTTTTTCACGTGTATAGATACTTTTTTAAAAAAAGTTTGTTAAACAATAATATATAACAAACATATACACAAACGCACATTTGCTTTTCTTCCAGAAGCGTTTCACTCAGACATACAAAATGTAAAACTAAAAATGAATGCCCTTATATGGAGATGTGTGGGCATGTTTAATGTAAATGACTAGCCTCGGTATGGAGTCGCTCACTTACAATTCTACAAACTGGCAATGTAACAATATATCGTTATTCGTTATTAGTAATTCAAGTTTTGTGGTCCTGATAATGCCAAATGTTTGAAAAAAAGTGCCCTACGGTGCAAGCATATTCATCTAAAATAATTCATTATTTTCAGCTTCTGAATCATGAATATTGTTATTCTGGTGTCTCTATGGGCTATATGCACGCATAAGCTCCGCATTTGACGCAAGGATCCTCGTCAGTTTCCGGTTGTGGATATTAAAGCGGAGGAAAACGGGATTATGGCAGAGTCTTCAATATTTACTGTCCTCCCGTCTTTGAGACGAAACTTAAATACGTTTAGATGTAATTTTATATATAGTTATGTTTATTTAATATGATTTTAAAAAGAAGCATAAACACAACGAGGGGTGTCTGTTTTATCTGTTTTTGTGACTAACGTTTCTTTAGTATAACCATAGAGTATAAAATTCAATATAAATTCTCGGTATTGCATTGGACTCTACGATCGGCGGAAGTTATCGAGCATCCTTAATCCTTCACCGGAAATACCGCCGTGCATAAAGCCCATTGTCCAGTGCTTAGGGTTTCAGAGTCCATCATCCTACTCATTTACACACACAATATCAAATGTAGCATTTCAATCAACAGTAAATCTTTTAACGTGTTTCGTAATTGTATCGCAATTCTATCGTGAGTTCAGAATCGTGACATGAGGGTATCGGTACACCCGTCCTGCAATCTCATGAACATGCAGTGTGTTGTGTTTCTAACGAGATGTTCTCATGTCAGAGATAGCACACGCACACACACCTGGAGAGAGCTTGATCAGCCGGTTGTTCACGCCACCGTCTCCGTCCACGATGTAGATTTCTCCGGAGCTGTGGATGAAGATCTCGGCCGGCTGGTCGAACTGCAGCGGACTGAGGGACGATCCGGCTTTCCCGGGGGATCCCAGAACACGCAGGAGCTTCCCGTCCGGGGAATACTGCTTCACCGTGTGTCCGAACGGCCCTGCACACAGGAGCCAGCTTCACACACTAGAACTCGTTCAGGCGCACATGTACACTTTTATGAGGATCCCACACAGGTTTATAAACGAGAGGATCCCAAACCCACCGTTCCCCACATCCGTGATCCACAGGGACGGGTCGGCCGAGGCGTTGGCCAGGAACATCCCGTGAGGCATCTCCAGTGTGCTGCTGTTCCAGGCCTGCAGGAACTCTCCATCCGTGCTGAACACCAGCACCTTCGGGATGTTCTCGCCTCTCTGAGAGCACACACACACACTTATACAGATATTTCAACTAAATGATAGGCAATAAAATGCTCAGCGCTTTATAACACCATTTTTAGGTTTGACATGAATCATAACGAGCTGTCAAAACTACTAATGATATTATAATGTGAGTAGATAATATGAATATAATATATTATAATATGAAGAGAGTAGAAGGACACGTGTGCTTCTATAGCCAGCAGAGGAACACTCACTGGCTCACTCTCAGTTTTTGGTTTTCCACCAGTCATCTCTACTAAAGCAAGGCACATTTTCTATGTCAACTCCATTATTGCGCTTACAGACACGCACAATTTCATGTTTTAGATATAGATTGTAATTAATGATAGATGAGAAACTGCTTAATCCGGTGGCCTGCTGCACAAAGCTAGCTGGACAAACTCAGAGTTTCAGAGCAGGGTTAGAGTTGATAACTCCAACATTATTTGCATTATTTCAGGTTCAGCGGTCTCACAAAGCTCTTTATGAATATAAAACCAAAAGCAAAACCTGTAAAAAAGAACTATATTAGTGAGCAGAACGAGCCAACGAGTGGTCCCCTGCTGCCATCTGCTGGTCATAATGGCAATTTATTCCTAATTTATCATAGGAATATGACATTTTTCACCTTTAATGTTAATATTATTGCCAGATCTCTGTAAAGGTGTTCTTGCTTAGAGTCATATGTCAGATTTACTTTTCTATGCATGCATTGAGGAGTTACAGGCTTTCATGGACCCCTGGTCAAGCCATATATTGAGATGACCCTATTATAACCATCTAAATGCAAAAATTCAACTTTATTTGGAAATGATTGACTAGAGAGTCCTCAGCACTTCACACCTGAATATGATTTACCCCTTATTTTATTTCAGCTAGATGCCAAGACAACATTTCCCATTTTCATAATAGAACCAGAATAAAATTTAATCAAAATATATAGAATTAATTAAAATGTACAAAATGAATAATAAAAAATATAGATATTTCCAAAAACAAAATATTAGTACAAAAACTAACGCGAAATAACAAGTCACATTTATTTATCTGGCGCTTTTCAAAGCAGCTTCACAGTGATAACATGAAAATAATACAACACCGATCAATAATATATGCTCTGTGTTGATCATATATCATTGAAACAGTGGAAAATATAAAAATGAAATCGAAAATAACGATAGTAAAATAACTGAATCGTATCTCATAATTCGGTCATGAGTGTGTGCTCCTCACCTGCGCCACATAGACACGCCCCCTCAGGTGATTGACAGCCACTGCGAACACCTGACCGCTGAACAGCTCGGGGTTTCTGGGCCACGAAATGTCCAGTTTATAAAGCGCGCGCCCGGAAACCCGGAAGTCCGCGTGAGATCGCGACGCGACGCTCGTCTAGAAACACAGAAACTTGAATTTTTCCTCACAGAAATTTTATTTTAGGTGAATTATAAACAATACATATTGTCACTATCCACGATACAAATTGATGCATTTTTATACTGTGATATAACCGGACAAGTAACGTTAGTATAGAACTAAACAATCCCACCACAGTAATATTTGTATGAATAATATTACAGTACAGTATCCTTATTGTATTCATTAACGTTAGTTTATTCCACTTGCAAACAAATTAGAAATATATAATTGTAATACCATACATTAAAGTATACTTTGAAATAACACGTAACGTTGGCATAGTTTCATATTTAATCTCCGGTGACACTGAACACTAATCAATCAAACTCACGCGAGAGCTTATGACGCCACACATGAACATGAGGAAGAGGAATAACGCCATAGCAACAGCAATTAAACAGCAGTAATTACGCCTTCTCATTAGAGATTAAAATGAATCGTTCATCTCGAGCTTGAGTCCAGCGGCGCCGCACTTCCTGTTATGATCACATGACAACTCCTCTAAGCTCATTGGCTGACATTGACAGTGGCGCGGTGACGTCACATGCGATCGAAAAACACTTACTGTAAATAATATTGATATTACAGATCATTACAAATCATTATTCACTCACACTGAGCAAAATAATTCTGATATTTATGAGACTCTGATGCTTGTAAATCAATGAGGTCTTCCTAACAGTAGAGATACATTAAATGCATTTAAATATCAATATTTGCCAATAATGTCTCAGTAAGATATTATTAAAATGCTCCATTTTACGATTAAAGCTCTGCAGTTTTAAAACATAATGCAATTATAAATTTGCATATCACTTGTGATTCAGAAGCTTTATAGGTTTAATACGCCAAAATATGAGACATCAAACTAATGAGGAAATAAAACGCTCTGTGTTTGTTTGGGCTGTTGTGGATAATAATATATATTATGAAAAATCGAAATGGCCTTTCAGTTTCATGATGATGAAGGTATAATATAAAGAATACACAGACGGTTCCAGTGTCTGGAGAGAAGAGAGTGCCGATCCTCTGACTGTAGAGTTCATTCACTGTTATGGCATTTAGGATAAGTGAAGGTTTGTGCGATCAGATGTGTGTGTGTGTGTGTGTGTGTGTGTGTGTGTGAGAGAGAGAGAGAGAGAGAGAGAGAGAGAGAGAGAGAGAGAGAGAGAGAGAGAGAGAGAGAATGTGTGTGTATGTGTGAGTAAACATGCATGTGTTTGTGTGTTTTTACACACACAGTCCAGTACAGTTCACTCCGTTTATTTATAATCTCTCTTTAACGATTTTACTCTGGCTGGATAAAACAGTGCTTTTTAAATAAACTTTTTAATTAAAATATATTTTTTAAAGAGTTTAATGAAAAAAGGGGTTAAATAAACCCTTCTCAGCATGATCAGAATTTTTGTCTTAAGTTGAAACGTATTAAATATAATAAAAACGTATTATTTAAACTTTGTTTATATCAGTATTACAATATACAATATAATATAATATTTCTACAGTTAAACCTTATAGTACTATACAGTAAAATCACGGTAATGAAATATTACCATAGAAAACTTACATGGCACTTCAGAGAAGATCACGTGACTGGACTAGAGTATGATATTACAGTAGCACATGGTTATACCAACTCATTAGTGTAACTGGATTATTACTGCCATATTACAATTTAAAACAACGAATCGCGTCATGAACATGTTACAGATGATAATCATGAGCTCGTTCTTAATTTCAGAAGGTTTTGAGTCAGTAATTGAAGCTAAGCTAACATTAACTTACCTGAACAAACTAACACAACATGAACTTTGAGCTTCACCAACCAAACTGAATTTAATCACTACACACCAAATCACCACTCTTGATTAATTTATCCAAAATACCTGTTTACTGTCAGAGTTAAGCTGATGTTTACCAAACACGCACTATATGAACCATATCTCCGCTCTGATTATGAATATGAGTGCAATGACAGGTGTCGCGCCTATCACGTCTTGATCCGGATCGAGTGAAAGCCGAATTCAACACGCTCTTGCACGATTGACTCGTGTGTTCAGTCAGAGTTCATCACGGTGAATGACGTCAGCGCGCCAGGCCCCGCCCCCTGTGTGCGCGCGCTGATCTCCGGTCAGATGGACGCGCGGCGCGCTCTATGCTCTGCAATCACACTGAGGCTGATACACTGATCCGGGATCAGCTTTTATTTGCACTTTCAAGCGCTGCATAGCGGATCTCTCACAATCAGTTAAACAATCAGCGAGAGTACTTTGACGGTACCATCGTACATGACCAAAAAGCATGGTAATATTACAGTACTTTTTCGTTGATTACATTCAAAATAACAGATTAATACAGTCGTTCGTTCGACACATCTGACGTTCCTCTGCAATCACACACACTCAATTCTTCCCTGAGACCTCTGGTTCACTTAACGCAGGAGGTTTTCAATCTTTCACATGACCCCAAAATATAAACACAATTAAAATATATTCACCATTTATGGTGAAAAAAGTATTAATGTACAATACATCAAATATTATATGCACAATATTTCGCTTTGTTTTGAATATGTGACATTACTATGTTTCTCCCTTAACTTTAAACACTGTTATATTATTAAAATTATTTTTTATTTATTTCAACCAATCTTATTTTCATTTATTTTTTCACTTTTTCTCTGAGCTTTTCCATGGAGAAGCGATTGAACACTCTTCAAACACAGAGAACAGAGGATGATAAATAACCTGCAGTTACACCGAAGCCCACGTGTTCTAATTAGTGCAGATGTAAACAACTAACTACTGACACTATTTCTAGATGCACATGCCATGGTGAACCGATGGTTAAAACACACGCATTAGACAGAATAAACAGCAGCGGATCAGAAAGATATTAATAGACATCATTAATGTTCACACACACACATACAAAATGATGCAAAAAAAAAAAAGAGAAGTGAAAGGCAGCAGGTGTAAAAATATGCAACTGAAGGCATCTTTTTTTCCACTAAAAATATCAAAATATTTTTTTAACCAAAATACATTTACCTGAGAAGCAAAATTACATACATGACATTTTAAATAAATGTTAATAAATAGAATTTTTAAAGATTTTTTTAAGAATTATTCTCACGTCTATTATAAAATTTTGTAATTTTGACACCATTCAGCTGAAAACCATCTCTCCGCCCACACGCCCTTCTGATTGGCTGTGATATTTGATTGATTTGATTGTGATGTGATCTTGGTTGTGCAAACCAAGACTTAATATCTGATGTCATTTAGTTTCTCAAGTGAATTTATCTTATTTTATTTAAAAATACTGAGGAAGAAGCACATTTTTTTTTTTGCGGTGCTTGAGGTTTGAGCAGACGTCTCTTCATCTCGCTGATGCTCACGCGTGAAGCTGCTACACCACACTGCTCCTCTTCAGCTCCTCCATCAGAGCTGTGGATGAAAAAAACAACAATCCCAGTGTCAAATCTAGAACCACGCTGTATTTCCCTCAAGAGAATCTTCTGATTCTGATTCTGAAGTGCAGCAGAGGAAGAGCATGACTGACCGTTGATGATTTCATCTTTGGTTTTCTGCAGCTCTTTGCGCATCTCCTGCAGGATTTCCTGTTATCAGACATAACATGCTTTAGTAAGTCATTGTGTTCAAAAGAGACACAAATCAATGTGTGAGAAGGAGCTGCTGACCTCTTTGAATTTCTCCAGGTCGGAACCGTCTTTGGATCCGGAGTCTCCTCCGGTGCTGCTGCCTGGCCTCGTCCTGCAAGAACCATAGACACACAGGGATCCAGTGATCAGAGACACAGAACCCTCTGAACATGCAGAACCCTCAGAGACACACAGAACCCTCAGAGACATATAGAACCCTCAGAGACACACAGAACCCTGCAAGACATACAGAACCCTCAGAGACAAACCAAACCCCCAGAAACACACAGAACCCTCAGAGACACACAGAACCCTCAGAGACACACAGAACCCTGCAAGACATACAGAACCCTCAGAGACAAACCAAACCCCCAGAAACACACAGAACCCTCAGAGACACACAGATCCCTCTGAACGTGCAGAACCCTCAGTGACACACAGAACCCTCAGAGACAAACCGAACCCTCAGAGACAAACCGAACCCCCAGAAACACACAGATCCCTCAGAGACACACATGACCCTCAGAGACACATATAAACCTCGGAGACACATAGAACCCTCAAAGACACATATAACCCTCAGAGACACACAGAACCCTCAGAGACATACAGAACCCTCAGAGACACATATAACCCTCAGAGACACACAGAACCCTCAGAGACACATATAACCCTCAGAGACACACAGAACCCTCAGAGACACACAAAACCTTCAGAGACAAACAGAACACTCAGAGACACACAGAACCCTCAGAGACACACAGAACCCTCAGAGACACATATAAACCTCGGAGACACATAGAACCCTCAAAGACACATAAAACCCTCGGAGACACATATAACCCTCAGAGACACACAGAACCCTCAGAGACACATATAAATCTCGGAGACACATAAAACCCTCAAAGACACATAAAACCCTCAGAGACACATATAACCCTCAGAGACACAGAACCCTCAGAGACACACAGAACCCTCAGAGACACACAGAACCCTCTAAGACACACAGAACCATCTGAGACACACAGAACCCTCAGAGAAACACAGAACCCCCAGAGACACAAAGAACACTCAGAGACATATAGAACCCTCAGAGACACACAGAACCCTCAGAGACACATAGAACCCTCAGAGACACACAGAACCCCAGAGACACAAAGAACACTCAGAGACATATAGAACCCTCAGAGACACACAGAACCCTCAGAGACACATAGAACCCTCTAAGACACACAGAACCCTCTGAGACACACAGAACCCTCAGAGACACATAGAACCCTCTAAGACACACAGAACCCTCTGAGACACACAGAACCCTCAGAGACACACAGAACCCCCGGAGACACAAAGAACACTCAGAGACATATAGAACCCTCAGAGACACACAGAACCCTCAGAGACACATAGAACCCTCTAAGACACACAGAACCCTCTGAGACACACAGAACCCTCAGAGACACATAGAACCCTCAAAGACACATAGAACCCTCAGAGACACACAGAACCCCCAGAGACACAAAGAACACTCAGAGACATATAGAACCCTCAGAGACACATAGAATCCTCAAAGACACATAGAACCCTCTGAGACACACATAACCCTCTGAGACACACAGAACCCTCAGAGACACATAGAACCTTCAAAGACACATAGAACCCTCAGAGACACACAGAACCCACAGAGACACAAAGAACATTTAGAGACATATAGAACCCTCAGAGACACACAGAACCCTCAGAGACACATAGAACCCTCAGAGACACACAGAACCCTCAGAGACACACAGAACCCTCAGAGACACATAGAACCCTCAGAGACACACAGAACCCTCAGAGACACACAAAACACTCAGAGACACACAGAACCTTCTGAGACACACAGAACCCTCAGAGACACATAGAACCCTCAGAGACACACAGAACCCTCAGAGACACACAGAACCCTCAGAAACCCTCAAAGACACACAGAACCCTCAGAGACACACAGATCCCTCAGAGACACACAGATCCCTCAAAGACACACAGAACCCTCAGAGACACACAGAACCCTCAGAAATATAGAGAAAGCTTAGTTTGAAGTATGAAATACCTGCTCAATGGAGCCGCGGTTGCCGGAGAAACCGGGCTTTTAGGGGTTGAGTTCACCCTGTTTAAACCAGTGTGCATATCTTTAATTAAACCAACTAAAACATTTTTGTTAAGCTGAAATAAAACAAAATATAAATATAAAATTAAATAAACCAAAAATAAAATAAGATGAAGCTCAAAGATTAATATCTGAAATAAAAGAAAACTATTTAGAAATATTTTTAAAAGCAAAACCTCGCATATAAATAAATAAATAAAATGAAAATGAAAACTTATGACCGGTTTAACTGATCCTGTGAACAGACACACAGAAGAAGACGCAACTTTACCGTGAAACGGACGACGGCTTCTCCCACGGCTTCTTCACCACGTCTGCTTTATCTGAATGAGAAACACAAGTGTGTTTGAGGTCAGGATGTGAAGTGAACCGTTCAACGTAAACAGGAAGTAAACAGGAAGTGTGGTGAGAAGTGATTTTCTCACCTGCAGATCTGGAGTCACTGCTCACAGAATCAGCCTGAGAACAGAGATCAGAGATCAGAGATCAGCGTCCCCATCACACACACAGAGCTCTAGTAAAACACAAACACACTTACGCTGCTCACTTCAACCTTCTTCGCCCCTGGAGTGTCCGACATTTTTTTTCTGTAACACACAGAGAGGAAGATCTTTAAATAAGGCTGCAGATATTCTGTCGACTTCCTGTCTAAGCGGGTGGTTTTTGACTAAATTTATGCTATAGTACTCCAGGGCAAACATCACATGATTGTGGTAGCATTTAACTGACCGTCGAGCAAGAATTGCGCTCATTTCTCCCATCAGTCCTGGTCCTCCACCTCCTCCTCCTCCACCTCCTCCACCTCCTCCTCCTCCTCCTCCTCCTGAACTGGCGCTCGCCGCAGGAGCCGCCGCTCCACTGTCCTCCTGCACATCCAACAAACAACCAGCAGAGGGCTTTTGACTTTAAGGGCCTTCATTGTAAACAACAATATTCAAAGTTTTTGGGGGGGCAGAATTAAACGAATAAAAATCTTGATCTTGAGTTTTTTAGCTTAGTTTGTCTCATTTTAAGTCATCTTGAGGCCCCTGGTTGAAAAGAGCTGGCCCACGATCTCGTAAACTGGGTGGTTTCATCTGTCAGGTGATCAGATCTGTAGTTTTGATGTATCATGGACAACACTGAAGGACCGCCCACCCCCCTGTCAATCACTTACTTGGAACATGTACAAAAGCTCAAACATAGAGACAGAGCGACATGCATCATAATCTGAAAACCACGCCCATCGAAGAGGGATGCAATGAAGAGGGAGCAAGACGCTGTGTTGAGACGCTGTGGAAACGCCCCTGCGTGATTGCATCGTGAAGCTGCGTGAAATCAGTCCAATGGACGAGACGCAAACTCGGAAACTATAAAGCATACCCAGAAACAGACCCTGCTAGCTTCTGATATCCTGAAGCAAATCAATCACGGGCATGCCGGGAGTATAGCAGGGTAACTCTCGTTCCCTCTTCCCTATAATGGGATCCGCAACATTAGCAAGGACCTTAGGGACATAACCCATCCAAGGATGAAGAAAGGCATACAGGTATAGCCTCAGGCACAACTGAACCATCACACTGAACCCCAGGGCAGCATCAGCCGTTAGCGTTATGCAATGACAAGAAGCCTCCAGCACTGGGAAGGGGACAGTTGTGCCGGCATTGTTGTCGAATCCAGAATCATGAGCCTTTCTAAATCTGAGACAGACCGATTTCATTCAACATGCGAATGCCCTGGAGTCTCAGTGGAGCCAGAGCTGCACCCATGCATGTTGAAAGTGAATGTGCGGGGTGATAAACCTAGGCCGAAGGGACGAATTTGATATTGGTACGCTTCCCCCCCTGAAAGCGAACCTTAGGACCTCCCTTTGATGAGCATGGATGGCTACATTAACGTGTCCTACAAATCTATTGAGACAAACTAGTCCTCGGACTGAATCTGTGACGAGATCTGTTTGAGTGTAAGCATCTTGAACCCTGCGGTTAGGTTGGCACAGGTCGAGAATAGGATGCAACCCTCCATCCTTCTGTGGTACAATGAAGTAACGGCTGTAAAACCCTGACTCCCTGCTGGGACGAGGAACTCTTTCTATAGCCTCCATTTGTAGAAGAGTCTGAACATCTTGCTACATAACCAGAGCCTGTTCGGGCTCCACCACAATGGGAGGATCCCTAGAATTCTGGTCGGACAAGAACCGAAGTTAATTCTGTAACCCTTTTCTATTTTAAGCAGGACCCAACGAGATATATTTGGCAGTAGCTTCCATGCCGCCAGAAATTCTACTAAGGGGATCAGTCTCTCAAGAAACTGGCCTCTGGTATTGGTCGAACAGCAACCTCGGAGCCTAAAATGGCGAACTGGCAGATAACAACCGAACTGGCAGCACTGCGGCCCTCCTTCCCCGAGAGAGCGCTGAGGAGAAACGGGCACCGTGTAATGAGCTGGAAACCATTTATCCCAGGAGGGCCTTTCTTAGTTGAAGACATCTTCGAGATAATGACAGTCCTCAGATCTCGACTGCGATTGCCACCAAGACCCGCCTGATTGTGGAGGAGCCTGAGTGGCGGCACCTCTTTTCTATGCTGTGAGGAGCTCGTATACGGCCGAGACTGCTCCCGCTCAGCTCCCCCGTCTCGGGAACCATAGTTCGGGGAGGAAGAAACTTCTGGAAGGCTGCAGCTTGTTTCTTCGCCTCCTGAAACCTCTCAACGAGCATGTTAGCCGAGTCGCCGGAGAGGCCGGAAGGTGAAAGTGAAGCATCCATTAGAACAGATCTATCCCCATCTTTCATGTCAGATAGATTTTACCCTAAGATGTCTCTCCGTGGCCAACATGTCTCTCCAGGGTTGCCTTAGAGCGGCCTACTGACTTGGCCGTCTCCTTGGTGGCCAGAGGAGACAAATCTGTTGTGCACTTTTGTGTCTTTAAACAACTTGTTTCTGTTTTTTTTTACTTGTTTGCTGTACACCTTTTAGACATTGTTTTGTTTTTTGTTATAATTCAGCAATGACAAGGAGGCAGCTTCTCGCAATATTAAGTCAATGGAGATGGTTGGATTGCCGGTGGGCGTGGCCTAAATGCGCTCTGTCTCTACACAGGAATCTTATTAAACAGCACAGATGATGAACACAGTGGATAGGGTGAACTTCGGACTGACCTTGGCCACTTTCCGTAGTTTAGCTCCAGCGAGTGCTGCGGCCAGACCTCCATCTCCTCCTAGTCCTCCTCCTCCTCCTCCTCCACCTCCTCCACCTCCTCCTCCTCCTCCTCCTGAGGGCGGGGGCGGGGGTGCTGGACCTCCTCCTGAAGGAGGTGGTGGTGGGGGCGGCGGCGGTGGGGGTCCTGGAGCAGGTGGAGGTCCGGGTGGAGGAGGAGGAGGAGGACCAGAGGCCGGAGCGGGAGGAGGAACAGGAGGCGGGGCTGGAGCCACAGACGCACGTCTCTCTCTCTCCAGTCGCTCTTGCTCCTGTCTCTCTCTCTCCTGCTGCTCCTGCCTGAACACACACACACCAGTTACACTAAGCATGTCACTGACATCCACATGAGAACCATTTCAAAATAGAATCAATAAATGCACAAATAAAAAAATATATAAATAAATGCACAAATAAATGAATAAAAGCCAAAAAATTAATAGATACACAAATATATTAATAAAAACAAAAATAAATAAATTATTTATTTGTGTTTATTAATTTATTTGTGCATTTATTTATTTATTTATTTGTACATTTGTTAATTGATTTGTGTATTTGTTAATACATTTGTGCATTTATTAACTTATTTGTGCATTTGTTAATTTATTTGTGCATTTTTTCTTTATTTGTTTGTTTATTTAACGAACGCACAAATAAATAAATACAGAAATAAAAAATAAATGCAAAAATAAATAAATACAGAAATAAGTTAATAAATGCACTAATAGATTAATAAACGGACAATTAAATTAATAAATAAATTCATAAATAAATATTAATATTATATATATAATAAATATTAAAATAAATTAATAAATGTGCACATAAATAAATGCACAAATATTTAAATGAATAAATATATATTCTTAGGGACCGTATACATATATATTATAGAAAAATAAATATACATTATATTATATATTTTCAGAGGGACTGATAAATAAACATGTATATATTGTATATTCTCAGACGTACAAATAGATAGAAAACTCGTATCGCTTCTGTAATGTGACACATGAAACAGGATGTTCAATGAGAAATAAATGTGGGTAAATGAGATTGATGAATAAGAGGCACTGATGACATCAGCTGTTACATTCTGATGATGTAAAATAAGATCCCTGATGAAGCGCTAGCAGTGAAGATGCTGATGATCATACCTCCTCTTCCGCTCTAACTCCTCCGCGCTCGGGCCGTTCTGAGGCGGTCGAGGAGAGGGAGGACATGCACCTGTACGAAAGAGACCGAATCACACAGATCAGACCAAACTCCACACATACGAGACAGTAATAACTCCTAGGGGTGGAACAATATATCAAGTCACATATATCGCAATACAAAAATTAACTATAGGCTAAGTCTCGTGTGAGAAAAATTAAAGTTTTCAGAATATTAGTGTCAGAACTTCATTAAACCTAATATATAATGTTGAATATAATGTATAATACTGCAATGGGGAATATTTGTGTGTCCTGATAATGCCAAATATCTGATGTTACCAGTAAAAACAGCCTACACTATTGTAAATATATCTAGTCCGAGTTCAAGCATATTCATCTACAATAATTTAGTATTATCAGCTTCTGAATCATGAATATTGTTATTCTGGTGTCTCTTGGTGCTTCGGCACCAAGTCCATCCTGTTCATTTACACACACACACACTGTAATATCAAAGTTAGCATTTTAATCAACAGTGCATTTTTTGTTATTCTTTTATCATGTGTCTTGGAGTATGGCAGTGATATGAGGGAACCGTTACACCGCTAGTGACCCCTGATGACTGACCCGAGTCGGCCTGGCCGTTGAGCACGTCGAGCGCGTGCATCATCCCGCTAGCGAACTGAGCCGCGTCTTCTTTACTGCCGAAGTTCAGCCCCCACACCTGCCGCGAGTCCCGCCACTGGTGGAACGTGGGCGTGGCCTGGTTATACTTGATCCCGCGGACCAGAGGACAGTTAATGACCACCTGCACACACACACACACACACACACACTGGAGTCACATTCACAAAGGACAGGATATATTAAAAATAAATCTGAATGACAACTATTTGACTTGTTCGATGTTATGTATTAGATCATCTTTGATCAACAAAATTAAATATTGAAAAGCTTTTTTTACAGAATTTTTTGTAGACATCAGTGTTTATATGTGAACTATAAATTTTTATCCCAGCACTTCTGAGATAATCTGATCTGAAGTGGCAAAACAGAAATAATGATTCTCTGTGGTTAAGAAGTTTCACATCTACACATGACAACGGCTCTCTCTGGATCAGAACGCAGATCTGCATAGGCCTAACAAACTAAAATATGAGATATTAAATATTACATAATAGCTTTCCTGCACTTTAAACAGTAGAGCGTTGGCGCTTGCAACGTCAGGTCATGGCTTCGATTCCCAGGGAAAGCAAGAACTGATAATAATGTAAATGTGTGGCTTGAGTCTCTTTGGATAAAGATCTGTAACGTTAGGGTTAGGACTTTAACGTTAGGAGCCGAATCGTTGTTATTTAGGAGCAAGACTGCGTGGGATCTTTTAGAGATGAATTATACAGCTCTAGCGTATGAATGCAGGATATGAATGCATTACTCCTCATATTTTGCATGGCACCTGATTTTAAGTTTATTTCAGTTCCTAAAGTAGGCACACCGCCACCTACAGGGCAGTGACGGCACTTCGTATACGAGATGAGGAAATGATATTTATCCAATATATTGACGAGATATTTTTTGAAGCATACTGGTTTACTATTGGCCGTTTTGGTTTCTTCGAGCACCAGTACAACACAACACGTTTCGGTTACTCGAGTTAGATTGGAATTAGTGACCCGTAACTCAAGAGATATTTTCGCTGTGCGTTTGCTCAAGTGTTGTTTTAGGCACTCTTCGCACCACAGACGGCGTGCATCAGCGCACGAACCAAACTCACAGGAAATGAAAGACAATTCAGAAGCCGTGAGACCGAGACGTCTCAGAGAAAACCACAGAGATCTGCGACACACACTCATCTATGATGCCCAGCATGCAGATAAACAGCAGCGACACCAAACATGAAGATATCCACAGTAAAACTGAACGAACAGTATCTACACACACATCTCTGTGACTTCCTCCTTCCTCATGCTGTGGCTTCACACACACACACACACACACACACCACTTCCCATGATTGTCTAAACCTGTCTCACACGTTAAATGCCCGTTTACCTGGATTAAATGGCTTTAAAGGGGTGATATAATCCCCTTATTCACAAGATATAAAATAAGTGTGTGTGTGAAGTTTGAGGGTGAGCAAAAACACACTGTTTTGCGTCTGTCCCTTTAAATGCAAATGAGCTGCTGCTCCCGGCACAGGGGGCGGAGCTTAAACAGATCGTGTGCTTAGCAGCTTCCATTACCTCACACACACACACACACACTGAAAATTTCAAAAACTTTTAGCCTGTTATGTTCAAACCGGAGTCGGACGAAGATTTCTGATGGTTATTTGATGCATTTATGTTGCTTATGTGTAATTATCTTCCAGTCATGGATCAGCATATTCTGTCATGATAATCTGTAAATCGTGTTCCCGGGGGCGGGGTTTATGTAAATGTTAGGGTTGGTGATGTCACTAACCCGGGGGGAAGCTCGTGTAGTTCTACCAGCCGTGTGTTGTAGTCCTTAAGAAGTGATTTCTTTAAAAGCAAATCTCTCTTGGCTCTGAACTTTGAGCGTTGTAACATTGTGCAGATGTTGTTTATGCTCAAACAGCAACACTACACACACTAACTCCAGCTAGAGAAGTGAACCGATAACAAATGTAAAGAGTGTGTTCACCTGCTGGTCCGCCTGCTGCTTGCGGCCCACCACCCTGAAGCTGTTGTTGCTGGGGTTCTGGAAGACGTGGACCCGGCTGACGGCCTGAGCTCCGGAACCGGCCGGGACCCAGCGCTTACTGCCGTCATCGTACATCATCACCGTGGCCCGCGCCTGACAGATGCTCTGCTCACTGGAAAACAAACACAACGTTCACTTCAGAAACTGTGGAAAACTGAAGCTCCATCCCAGCGAACAGGGAACGTTCTCTCAAAGTTATGAACAAACGTCCAGTAACGTTCACCCAAAAGCATCGTGAGCCTAAGCTAATATATATATATTAACAAGACAGCTGCACATACAAAGTAATAGACTAATGACACATTCACACAAGTACACAGAGGGAAGAACAAACCCTGAATATATAGATGTACAGATAGTGTATGCAGGTACAGGGACAGTTTTAATGAATAGGTTATTCCAGTGTGATATAACAACATGAAAATAGGTTTCATAAATTAATAACAACATTTGCAAAACATTCGCAGAAAATGTTGTTAGCTGGAATGTCAAAAAATGATATCTAATATGACAGAATCAAGCAGACGACATCAGGACACCCGATGTAAACACTGATGCTCTTCCTCAATATTTTTGTCTTCTCTTCCAGCCAAAAGTATGGAATAATTCACTTTTTGTTTTGTTTTTAAAAGTGTCTCTTCTGTTCACCAAGGCTGTATTTATTTGATCAAAAATACATTAAAAACAGTGAAATATTATTACAATTTAAAAGATCCCCTAACTAACTTTATTTTGTTACAAATTAACACAATTTAAATGAGTCAGTACATCACTCCTTCCTAAACGTGTTTATGTCTTACCCTGATTCACTTTGGCTGCTCTATTATAAGTGATTATAGACGGAGTCCGTAATAAAACAAGAATCAACATCAGCTTGGCTTAAGGAGATGACGAG
>NW_024121165.1:153593-388593 GCF_016745375.1 Pimephales promelas
GGAGATCGATCTCGCGCGCTGCAGAGACACTGAAGAACATCCGCCGAACTGTCATCAGTTTCCTGCTTTCAGAGAGGGAAATTAACAAATCAAACACTGACTGAGATCTGAGGGCAAACACACACACACACACACACACACACACACACGACTAAATAAAGAGCTTCAAGTCTGCTCCTGAACTTCTGCATACTCGCGTGTGAAACACACACACACACACACACCTTAGGAGATTGACAGTTGCTGTGTGAGACACTCAGTGATCATGCAGTTTTATTCTGAGTGTGAGTGTGTAGCGCATGAATGATCAGCTGTCGATCATGCTGAATGAAGTCTTCTGAACTGTAGTGGAGGTTTGGTGTGTGTGTGTGTGTATTACAATACAATAGTCAGCATATCACTGTTATTGAACAGATAAACTGATCCGTGAAATGAATTATTTCTATATAAATACATGTATATGTGTGAAAAGAAGAGCAGCACTTGAATTACTGAAAATACAGCGGGCAGAAACACTGGAACGGCTGTGGGCGTGTCCTTGCGCTCGGCTCATTTGCATATTGTGACATCACAGCACTGATCTGAGAACGGAGTGATGTCATCAGTCTAAAGTTCTAAAAGCATTAGAATGAATGCAAATATAGTTAGTTTGTAAGTCTGTCTATGCATTTTTATTTATTTATTTTTTATCTATTTTTTCAATTAATTTTATTCTGATGTTTATTTTTTATTTATTTATTTATTTTTTGCTATATAATTTCTGTTTACGAACTGTGATGATTGTATGTTTGTAATCTGCATTCTAAAAAAATAAATAGAATGAATGCAAAGATGATTATCCTTTCATTTGCTCTTTGCAATTAAACAAACACAAATCTAAAGTTGTGTGTGTTTCACAATCTCACTTTATTAAATCTGCATTCACGTTTGTCAGACGCTGTTATTTAAGCACTTCCATGTGTTTTACCAGTCGAACATTTAAAACGAGTCCTGGTGTTTGTTTGGTTCACTGTACCTCTAGTGTAACCTTAACCCTAACCAAATGAGTCCTGCTGTTAGAGTCACACACACACACACACACACACACACACACACACAGTGCAGCTGACAGTACAGCAGTGATTAATAAGGAGATGTGGAGTGTGTGTCAGCGGGTGTGGTCGACATCACAAACAGAGACATTTAACAGTCAAACACACGTTCTTCTTCATGTCTGAGCAGGTCAGCGCTCAAAGACACATGCAAAGCAGTGTGTGTGTGTGTGTGTGTGTGTGTGTGAGGACTGTTTCTCGACTGCTTTATACTGCCAGTGAGTGAGTGTGTGTTTGTGTATTCTAGTGTTCACCAGCATCCAGTAAACACAGATGATGTTCAGATTCACCTCGAGTTTCTTCTAATACACACTATACAACAGTTTGCATAATAACAGCGAATATCCTGTGCAATGCAGTTATTACACTGTCACTCATATAAATCCACACTAACCGACATAAACAATGCGTTATTTACACAGCTTTAATGAGGATCAATTAAAGACCCTTTTAAGACCAATTAAAGCAAATTAAAGGAATAAATTGAATAAATGTCAGCATGAGTTATAGGAAAAGCATAATCTTGCTTCATTTTGTCCAGCTTTTGCATTTCAATCTCAAGTAAATGTTTCTTGATTTGAAGATGTTTAGATATTTGAAGAGAAAATAAAACTACTGAGGAAGAAATTAAAAATGATTTTTGCCTGCATCATGCAGCGTTAATGACTGTGTAAACGTGAGACTGCTCGGTTTAAGACTTGTGAAGAGCTATTCATAAAAATAAGATCATGCCATTTCAAATTAGTTACATTTTAATTACTTTCATTAATTTTTATAAAGTGACCTTGAGGTCTTGAAAGTTGCTATATAAATAAATTGTATTTTTCATACATTTGTATTACTTTTACAATTTTTTGTAAAACGAACTTAAGGTCTTGAAAGGCGCTTTATAAACCTTTTTTATTTATTTATTTATTTTTTTAATTATTATTTAATTTTATAAATAAACAAAATCTTATTTAATAATCTTATTTTATTATTATTTTCATTCCTATTTGAGTTTGAGCTATTTTAGTCTAAGAAGTTCAATGAAAATGACCAGTTTAAGCTTTATTTTAATTGGACGGCATGCATTTCCATTGCCAGTGTACTGACGGCGAGCTGCTGATCTGGGCACAGTTGCACTGACAGATAACTGATGGAAAAGCTTTTGAGGAGTCTGAAGAAAAGCACACCTGTCCCAACTAAAGGCTTTCAGGCTCGTCCACCGGCAGGTTAACAGACACTCAACAGTAAAGAAGCCCATTTGAATCGCCTTTGTCCCAGTTTGGGTTACATAAACCCGACAGACAATCAAGTGGAACGTGAAATAAAAGCATGATTTTCCTAGTGCGCGGCTCCTGTTAGAGCGCCGAGCCCTTCAGCCGCGCGGCTCCATTTGCATGGCAGGTCCAGTTAAATGAGGAGACCAGATTCTCTCTACCTGGCATGCAAACCAGCGGAGCAGCAGTTAAAGCAGCGCGCGCACGCACAGGTGTGTCCTCTCTCCAGAGATATGGAAATCCTCCGCTCTGAGATTCACTCTCCAGACACCGTAGAGTGGACTTCATCAGAGGAGCTCCAGGATGCCACGCTCGTTCCTGGTCAAGAGGAAGCAGGCGCTGTGTGGAGGATGGCAGTGGACGGAGCCGGACCTCAGCCTCGGGCCCGCCGCAGGTACGTGAACACCTGAACACCTGAACACATGAACACCTGCGCATCAGTTATCACTCAGTTATCTGGTGTTTAATAATCGTCTCAAAACATTAGCACAAAACATTATTCATACAGCGTTCATGGAATGTTTTCAGTTGGATGTTCATCTGGTGTTTTTTAAATGTAACAAATTGTTTCAGGATGTTCAGAGAACATTAAAATGTAACATTCTATAATGTTTAAAGAATGATACAATGTAACGTTCCATAATGTTTGAAGAATGATACAATGGAACGTTCCATAATGTTTGGAGAATGATACAATGTAACTGTAACGGCGTGGTGTGGGTTGAAGAAGACTCACAGTCAAAAGGCTCAAAATCAGACAGTTTTACTAATATAAATCACAGGTACACACAGGCAGGCAGGAGGACGATCATTATAACACACATGTTGAATACAACTAACAACCGACAAGGACAGACTGAACAGGAAGGAACTAAATACAGACACTAATGAACAGAAACCAGAAGACACAAATGAAGGTGATTAACTACGCCGAGGTGTAAATGATGATGACAGGTAGGCGCGAAAACATGAGGGATGCTGGGAAGTGTAGTGAAGAGGCGGACTGTGACATTACAACCCCCTTCCGGTAGGCACGTCCTCGCGCCGTAGACAGCAGAGGGAGAGAGGGACCAGGGCAGATCAGGCAGTGCAGGCGGCCAGGGCGGAGACGACGGAGGGAGGAGCCATGGAGGGGGCAGGGCAGAAGACAGGGGGCCGACTGACGGGTGCGGAGAAGGTGGGAGAGGAGACCAGGGTGGAGCTGTAGAGCAGACGAGACCAGGTGATGCTGAGGGACTGGAGGGACATGGTGACACCGAAGGTTCAGGCGACTGAAGTGTAGAAGGGGCACAGAAGGACACGGTGGAGACAGAGGGAGTGAGGAGCCCAACAGAGGAGAGGAGTCCAGAGGTGAGGGAAGGCCAACGAGGGACAAAAGTGAATCCAGGGGGACGAGGGAGCCTGCCAGAACTGGGGGACTGAGGGGCCATGGTGGAGCTGAGGGAGGTAAGAGCCAAGGTGGAACAGATGGAGTGAAGGGCCGAGGTAGAGTCCTGGTTGAGGAGGTTGTAGGCAGAGACCGGGGATCCACCGACCCTGAAGACGTTGCTGGCAGGCAGATCCTCGGCGACTCCACCTCCTCAGGGGTGGATACAGGAGCAGAGGGGTTGTGGAGGAAAGGTAGAGAGGCATATGGGAGGAGGTGGGTGAGGGAGGCTGGGTGGGAATTCAGGCTCTGGACTGGACGGGACCAGTGATGAAGGCTCGGCTGGACTGGACAGGACCAGCGGTGGAGGCTCTGGACTGGACGGGACCAGTGATGAAGGCTCGGCTCGGCTCGGCTGGACAGGACCAGCGATGAAGGCTCTGGACTGGACAGGACCAGCAGTGGAGGCTCTGGACTGGACAGGACCAGCGATGAAGGCTCTGGACTGGACAGGACCAGCAGTGGAGGCTCTGGACTGGACGGGACTGGACCAGCGGTGGCGTGATCCAGCATGGCGTGGTGATCAGGCATGATGTGACGATCTGTTAGGGCTGGCTGTGTCCCGGTTCGAGGCCCGACACTCTCCAGACACTGGATGACGGTCACTCTCCAGTCCAGTCCAGTGGTGTCCGGGAGGTCTATACGCTGGTTAAAAGTGTCCCCGATCCGGAACAGATCTCAAGTACACAGTCTCTCATCGTTGAGGTCGCTGTGGGCAGCAAGACGGCGAAAGCCTACAGAAAATGTTAGGAGAACTTGGATCTCCTGGGCCAGGACTATAATGTTTACCCTGTCGTCCATTTAGGGCGGTCGGTTGTTCTGTAACGGCGTGGTGTGGGTTGAAGAAGACTCACAGTCAAAAGGCTCAAAATCAGACATTTTTACTAATATAAATCACAGGTACACACAGGCAGGAGGACGTTCAGAATAACACACATGTTGAATACAACTAACAACCGACAAGGAACTAAATACAGACACTAATGAACAGAAACCAGAAGACACAAATGAAGGTGATTAACTACGCCGAGGTGTCAATGATGATGACAGGTAGGTGCGAAAACATGAGGGATGCTGGGAAGTGTAGTGAAGAGGCGGAGACAAGACAGACTGTGACATTAACGTTCCATAATGTTTGGTTTGAAGAATGATACAATGTAATGTTCTATAATGTTTGAAGAAAGATGGAATGTTACATTCAATTATGTTTAATGAATGACATACATTATGATTTTAATAAGCCTATTTATTTGTGCTGAAAAAAACATTTTTCAAAAAAAACTGAGAAAAAATTGTGCTATATGCCTAAAACAAAACCAAACGATGTAGATTTTTTTGTGCTAAAAACAAACAAAAAAACTTACCATTTTATTTTATTATATTTTAATCATTTATTTGTGCTGAAAAAAATTTTCAGCATGACAAAATGTTTTTATTATATTAAAAAGAAAAAGCTGTGCTGAAAACCAAACAAAATACCTTACAGAAATTATTTTATTAGGCTATATTTTAAATTTTTTTGTACTGAAAACCAAACAAAAAAAGCGAGAAAATTCAATAAAAAGATTAATGAAAAAACTATTCTTATTTTATCTTATTATATTTTTTTGTGCTGAAAAGTAAAAAAAAAAAAAAAAAAACTAAGGAAAAAAGTATCATGAGCAACACTAGAGCAAAAATCATTTAATTTGAGATGTTCTGTAGTGATCTAATGTGTGTGTGTGTGTGTGTGTTTCAGTAGCTGTACAGACACACAGTGCTGCTGGTCTGGAATCGGTGTCGGAGCGCGTCCATAAACACACACCTGCTTCTGAAGCTCTGGAGCGCCGCAGAGAGGATTATGGGATGGAGAGAGTTCCGGCGTCCCAGAGTTCTCTTCCTCTTCCTCTTCCTCTTCCTCCCGCTGCTTTAACATCAGCACCACTGAACAAGGTGAACGGCACACCTCACACACACACGGATACGAACAGTTCATCCAGTCACGTTGAGAGTTATTATCAGGGCTCTCGTTTATAAACTGTGTGTGTGTGTGTGTGTGTGTGTGTGTGTGATCCTCAGTAGTGTTCGTGCGCCCGAACGCCAGAAGTATTGAGAGTTATAAAGCGTGTGAACGCCAGAGCCTGCGCGAATCCCCGTTATAACCGGATATAACCCATGATATAACCCCGGTCAGAGGAAGAGTGTGAACATGCGTCTCCTCCCCGAGATAACCATATATGAGCTCACACACCTCATTTACTATACACATCCTCATCTGCATAACATTTACATATTGCATATCATTTACATCTTTGGGTTCTCTCAAGGTTTTTTTCTCCATCAATCGCCTGATGGAGTTTTGGTTCTTTGCCACTGTTGCCTTGCTTTTGGCTTGCTTAGTTGGGGACATTTAATGTTCAACAATAGATCTGTGTTGTAGCCTATTACTTTCATGTTAACACTGTGAAGCTGCTTTGATATGATCTATATTGTAAAAAGCGCTATATAAATAAATGTGACTTGACTTGGCTTGATATGCATATTCATCCGCGTTATTCTATGTTTAACGGTACAAGACATCAGGAGAATATGAGATATTACGGAGCCCCTAAAGGGACATTGAAAAAAAGATTCCCGGTTTGTCCAGTTTGCGTCACTGTCATCATTACTAGTATGAGGAAAACAAGATGTCAAAGTTTAAACTTCTGCTCTAGATTAAAAAAGACGTAAACTATTGGTTACAACGCAACCAATACATCCTTATTTAAGGGTTTAACAGGGATATTAATCATCTTATGAATATGATAATTATGGAAATATTTTAACATGCAAACAATTTAAGTGAATCCATGGTTTTCCTGTGCATTTTAAAGAATTTAATTCTGACATTAAAGCTATTTACCCTACTCTGATTCATCTTATCAAAAGTCATATTCAATTTAACTCCACATTAATGATAAATCCAAAATTAATTTTAAATGGCATTAAATTGATTGATAAAAAAATGCAATAATAAACGTATTTGTACAATATCTATTATTGGTAATATTAATTGGAAGACTACTTGGTTAATCCTTAAATATTGCATTAATAATAAACCCAAAGAAATAATTAAAAAAAAAAATTGCATACCATTCATCCTGTTAAATCATTAATTGCAAGATACTCTGATATTGACGATTTATGTTGGAAAGAGGTGTTGACTCGTTTGTTTTTTGGATGCAAAAAATATCCTATTTGATTTGGCGTTCGGCTCTCTCAGGTGTGTGTGTGTGTGTGTGTGTGTGTGTGTGTGTGTGCAGTGGTGTTCGGCTCTCTCAGCTGTGTATGTAAATGTGTGTGTTTATAAATGCAACTTGTTTCAGAGAGCATTGAGTGTTGACCTGCACATGCATGTGTTCCTGTGATCCAGGCGGCGCGTGAATGCGGCGGCTCGTCGGAGTTTCTGTGTTCGGTGTGTCATAAAGCGTTCCCGCTGCAGCGCATGCTCACGCGACACCTGAAGTGTCACAGTCTGATCAAGAGACACCCGTGCAGATACTGCGGGAAAGGCTTCAATGACACCTTCGACCTCAAGAGACACATGCGCACACACACCGGTGAGAACACCATTCAGCATGGAAACGGGTGCAAGAAGTAAAATAAGTCCCCAAAGTGTGTGTGTGTGAAGTTTTACCTCAAAATAACCCATTATATATCATGTTAAATTGATCACTTTTTGAGGGCGAGCAAAAAAGCACAGTTTTTGTGTCTGTCCCTTTAAATGTAAATGAGCTGTGAGCTGCAAAAACAGCTGTGTGTTCTGATTTCTGAGTGTGTGTGTGTGCAGGTATCCGTCCGTACAGGTGTGACCTGTGTGAGAAGGCCTTCACTCAGCGCTGCTCTCTGGAGTCTCACCTGAGGAAGATCCACGGCGTGCGGCAACAGTACGCGTACCGGCAGCGGCGCTCCAAGATCTTCGTGTGCGAGGACTGCGGCTTCACCTCGAGCCGACCCGACGAATACTTCCTCCACGTGAGGCAGCAGCACCCGAGCAGCCCGGCCCTGCGCCGCTACTACCGCAAACACCTGCTGGAGAACCCGCCGAACCACGGCATCGGGCCCTTCGTGCTGTATCCCTCCGCCGGCCTCTACATGTGAACAACTCCAGCCTCAAACACTCACGCAGACTCTTAAAGGGACCCACAAACGCTCTTACAGTAACGTCAATAGAACGATCATTCAACGTTTTCTGCTCTTTAATAATGTTCTCACACAAAACATCGTTCAAGGAGGGTTTTTTCCTGAAACTTTCAGTTTTTACATTTTTTTATGTTACTACTTGTTTCGGAAGAACATTCAAAAGTAACTTTCCCATGATTTTTGAACATTTTGAAATAACGTTTTCATAATTGAATGGGTTCTTTGAACATATTTTTGTGAGCTGGGTATGACATGTAATATTTTGTTATTTATTTTAGTAGGTATGCACCGATATGAACATTTTTGCCGATAACTGATAATTCTTTATATTTGAAAGGCGATAACCAATAATTCTTTATATTTGAAAGCAGATAACCGATAATTCTTTATATTTGAAAGCCGATAACCGATAATTCTTTACATTTGAAAGGCGATAGCCGATAATTATTTATATTTTAAAGCCGAAAACCGATAATTCTTTACATTTGAAAGGCGATAACCGATAATTCTTTATATTTCAAAGCCAATAACCGATAATTCTTTACATTTGAAAGGCGATAACCGATAATTCTTTATATATCAAAGCTGATATTCGATAATTCTTTATATTTGTAAGCCGATAACCGATAATTCTTTATATTTGAAAGGCAATAACCGATAATTCTTTATATTTGAAAGCCGATAACCGATAATTCTTTAAGCCGATAACCGATAATTCTTTATATTTGAAAGGTGATAACCGATAATTCTTTACATTTGAAAGGCGATAACTGATAATTCTTTATATTTTAAAACCTATAACTGATGATTATTATTTTTATTTAAAAGCCGAAAACCGATAATTCTTTATATTTGAAAGCTGATAACCGATAATTCCTTCTATTTGAAAGTGGATAACCGATAATTCTTTATATTTGAAAGCTGATAACCGATAATTCTTTATATTTTAAAACTGATAACTGATAATTATTTGTATTTAAAAGCCGAAAACCGACAATTCTTTATATTTGAAAGTCGATAACCGATAATTATTTATATTTGAAAGCTGATAACCGATAATTCCTTGTATTTGAAAGTGGATAACCGATAATTCTTTATATTTGAAAGCCAATAACCGATATAATGGTCGTAAATTAAATCCACATTTTTATAATTTTGAGAGCCTGATTACAAAAACAAAAGTCTCATCATTAAAAGCCACGTCCCAAACACACAATTATGACGTTCTCATTATAATGTTATGAAGCCGATATGCACATGTTGCGCTGAACTGCGTTTCCCGTTTTTCTAGTGATTTCAATCATATTTCAAGCAGTTCATAATCATCATGCTGAACAGTGCGCATCTGAAGAGTCTCAGCAGAAGGAAACGATACATAATTTATCAGCTATAATATATCGGACACATTTTCCTATCGAGCCAATAATGATAACATTAAAAATGAACATATATCGGCCGATCCGATGTATATATCGTGCATCCCTATATTTTAGCACTTGAGGAATTAAACATGCAGCATAGATGAGAA
The DNA here is from genome assembly GCF_016745375.1 of Pimephales promelas. The sequence goes on from NW_024121165.1 coordinate 163,062, forward strand.
TAATGTAACATACTTATGTTTGTGTTGCATAATGCATACTATTCCCCATGCTATCTAATCTCTGCCTTCTGAACACGAGCTGTGAGATCTGCTGCATGTCGTCTCTCTGTCTTCAATAAACTTGATTATTTTACACACTTTCAGAGGACAATAAAGTCATGAATGTTCACACTGCTGCTAACAGCGGTAACACACACATGCGGTACTGCCAAAACACAACAAGAGGACCTATATAAATGTATAGATTTATAGAATGCACATTAGCTTCTTTTCAGTCCACCAGCTGAATGGAAATGCAGTGGGATATTCACTCAGGATCATGTTCGTCCACATGTCAACTCAAAATCACATGGTTAACTGATCCAAGCTAACCTGACAAGAAACAGAAGCCACGCCCACTCTACGCAGATCACACAAGCCACGCCCGCCCACGAATGTCACACAAGCCACGCCCACTCCACGCAGATCACACAAGCCACGCCCAGAGTGAATCAACTGAAAATGTCATATCATTTAAAAATTGGCAGAAGCTTCATTAAACCCTTTCAATCACAAAAATAAATGTGTTAAACAAGCAGACAGACATTTTCCCCAAAAGAATCTTTGTACAACACGAAGCGGGCATCCGATGACATCCAATGCATGACAGCTTTTACATGCGAAATTTACATACTGCGAAACATCTATGCAGTAAAGGTTTTTGCACTAGTCGGTCTGTTCATGAGGGGAATCAGGTTTGGGATTATTTCTGTGTTGAGAACCCGCAAACCAGCCTGTGTGCGATCATATGTCTCCCTCTAGTGGTGTGTTACACAACCACACACACCTTCAGTCACACACACACAACCATCAGCATGAAGAGGCTACACTTTTACATAATACAATTAGATGAGCAGTTCCTATAAAGGAATCATCATCACACAAGCGACAGGTCCTTCGCGTGTGTGTGTGTGTGTGTGTGTGTGTGTGTGTGTGTGTTGGCATAAGTGGTTTATGAGACCAATTTTCAGGTTTACATACCAGCATTACAAGACCAATTGGTTTATGAGACCACTTTTAGTGGTCTCGTAATTCTGAATTTTTTTTATTGCAATAATTATTGACTTCTAATATTAATTAAAAAAAATAATGCTTGTGTCTTTTCTTTATTATTACTTTAGTTAAGTAATGTTTCTATTTCAGTGCTATGTGTGTGTGTGTGTGTGTGTGTGTGTGTTCAGCGTGTCGAGCCCTGTGCGGGAAGTGTGTGTGACAATGAACCTTTAATCTCCAGAGCCGCTAATCCTGCTCTCGACCTGCTAATGCTCATCAGAGGGACAGAACACACACACACACACACACACACACACACACACACACACACACACACACACACACACACACACACACACACACACACACACACACACACACACACACAGGTGAGAGGCTCATCAGAGGAAGAGAACACACACACACACACACACACACACACACACACACACTTTCTGTCCTGCAGTGTCATTTAGTGACGCATGACACCTGTTCCCACATTAGGATCTTACAGGGATTAAAGCGGACACTGCAAACACACACACACACACACACACACACACTCATGTGAAGCGCTGAAGCTCATGGACCGTTTGAGCAGGTTTATCTGTGTGTGGATGAGGAGAGAAACTCTCTCTCTCTCTCTCTCTCTCTCTCTCTCTCTCTCTCTCTGTGTGTGTGTGTGTGTGTGTGTGTAGTGATGTCCACAGGTCCACAGGACTCCAGCATGGAGCAGAGGAGAGAACACACATCATATCAGGTACTCACACACACACACCTTATATTAGAGAATAACATCACACACACACACACACACACACACACACACACACCTTATATTAGAGCAATCATTGGTCTCAGTTTGTGTTTCACTGTGAGTTCATGTTTGTTGGAGGTTTTTGTGAAACTACTGCTTGAAATGCTAAGCATCAAACACATCTAATCATTATTATTATTATTATTAAGAAATAGTTTGTATATAACACTAATTTCCCTGAAATAGCACAAAAACATATTGGTAACACTTTATTTTACAGTGTCCTTGTACCGTTTCACAGTAATAACAGTAAATCATGCGTAATTACATGCAACTAACCCTCAACCAAACCCTAACCCTATAGTAAGTACATCTTGTTCATAATTATTACTCACTAACGTACTAAAATATATAATTACACTGTAAAAACGACACCTTCACTAAAGTATAACCTACATTATGTCATGCAGATTTTATTTGCATCTCACTCATATATTATACAAGCAAATATGCAAACAGTGAAAATCTACACTTCTACACGAGTCTGTGGGGCAGATCGCAGTAATTTTGTGAGAAAAGATGAATAACCTGTCTGGTCAGAATCATTTTATAACAATAAAAGCCATCAGATGCAAGTATCATTATGCTGAATAAATATACATTTAGATATTCATTAGAGTTCTTTGTTTGTCTGTTCAGATTGCAGAAGGCGAACGAAAGGAGTGATCCACTCAGAAAAGCTTATAAAGCATTTAAAGTGCCTCTATTCTGCTGTTTTAAAGGCTCTTAATGTTGTTTCGGCGTCTCCTACAACAGGTTCACCTTCATCCAAGCTCAACAACACTGTAATGTCCTCATGATCTCCACTTCAGCGTCTGCTCTTCCTCTCAGTGTCTGAAACGCTTCTGTGTAGATTCAGTCTCTCTAAGCCCCGCCTCTCTGAGAGCTGCTCTGCTCTGATTGGTCAGAAACCAAGCTCAGCTCTTCTAACATTTCAGCTGTTCAGAATCGCATCTTTCTTTTAGTCACGTCAGCTTCACTTCTACAGCGCGTTCACAGCAGCTTTACAGAGAGAACGATGACATCACTGGAGAAACCGTGATGTCATCGTCCAGCTCAGTTCTCATATAATGCAGTCAGTGCAGGAGATCAATAATACTGATGAATATCAAAATAAAGGAAATGTCCTACATAGGGATCGATCGATATGGATGTTTTAGTGCCGATCCCGATACCGATTTTTTTTCCCATCAGCCTTAGCTGATGACCGATACGGGCTGCCGATTTTCTTGAGCCGATAGATTTTGCCTGCTAAATTTACTTCATAAAAATGACATGATGTTAACAGATGTTACAGGTCTCGATTTAACAAAAGTAACATTTATTTAACTTTAAAAAAACACAATATTTAACAAATAGTAAAACACGTAAGGTAGAACAAGAACAAGTAGATAAACAATTTTTAACAAATATTAAAAACATGTGGTTGAACAAAAAAAAAAGTTCAGTGCTGAAAATAAATATTTAAGCATAAATGAAATAAAAGTAACTCAAAAAGTAAATTTTTCTGTGCCGGGAAAAACTATCGGCGAACGCAGCTGTCGCGTGTCGGCCGGTTCCGACACACGTAAAAACCGCAAATATCGGCCCGATATATCGGTCGAACACTAGTCCTACAACTAACCAACCCAAAAGCCAAAGGCCACAGTTTAGGAGACTTTACCTTGATCTTTAAAGCGTTTCCCCAGAACCTGCTCATCTGAACACTGCATGACCTCTGACCCGCAGATATTCCCCGAGGCGTCGGAAACGAAGAGCCTGAAGGAGCGACTGCCGTCCATCATGGTGGAGCCGTCGGAGGAGAGCAGCCGTGAGGAGGCGGACCCCTTCCATGACCCCTGTGACCCCGCCGGCGGCGCTCAGCCTCACGAGGACGGGTCAGTACCGCCGTTACACCGGATCCGCCGCCATCACTTTAACTGTCTTCACATGTGAATAAACGAGACCCCTTCTCCTTCTGTCCCAGAGTTCCTCCTGGCCTTAAACGTTCATCCATTCCCAGCATCCAGATCGACTACAGCAGGCTGACTCCGCCCCCCTCGCCCACGTCATCACGCGCGGCTCCGCCCTGTTTCCCCGGCTGAGGCGGACAGCGTCAGAGAAACGACACCGGCACTGTCACAACTCACAAATATGGGATTTAAACCTAGTTATAGGCCGAAATGAAAAGTTTTAGTCTTGTGAACAGATACATGCGACTAACCTCTAGGTGTCATAGATCATGTGACTCACGTAAGCCAGACTGAAGATCTAGATGTTCTTTGGATGAATGTGTTAGTTCAATATTTCACTGCAATTGTAAGACTGATATACAATAAGAAAAATGCTAAATAAAAGCATTTCCACACTTTCTGATAACCGGGAAATCAAAGTATGATCAGTGTGATATCAAAGTGTTTAAACTACAAATACAAAAATAATGTGTTTTCTCAACATTTCAGTCGTGTTTTCCAGCACTAATATCTAAAGATTCTGAAATCAAGACACATTTACTGGAGAAGAAGCAAAAGTCTGGATGAAAAATGCATCAACATGAAAACAAACATTTAAAAACTAATATCTGCCAGAATAGGGTCAGAAAAATAAACTTGTTTGCTCTTTAAATTAAAGGAATAGTTCACCTAAAAACCTTTTGCTGATAATTTACTCACCCCCATGTCATCCAAGATGTCCACGTCTTTCTTTCTTCAGTGGAAAAGAAATAAAGGTTTTTGATGAAAACATTCCAGGATTTTCTCCATATAATGGACTTCAATGGGAACCAAACGGTTCAAGGTCCAAAAGACCGTTTCAGTGCAAACTGTTCAAAGGGCTTTAAACGATTCCAGACGATGAATAAGGGTCTTATCAAGCGTAACGAGCCATCATTTCATACATAAATAACAAAGTTTAAGTTTTATAAGCTCGTTTATCAAAATGAACAAACCTTTTTTCGTGTCATTTGGTTCATTCAACGAACGAAATGAACGAGTTGACTCAGGAAAAGATTTGTTCATTTTGATGAACGAGTTCGAACAGGAGAGTCACGAACGCGCATCACAGAACAGAGCAAGGCGAGCATTTGAGCTTATAAAACTTAAACTTTTTTTTTTTAATGAGCGCTCGTTTCGCTTGATCAGACCCTTATTCATCGTCTGGAATCGTTTAAAGCCCTTTGAACAGTTTGCACTGAAACTGTCTTTTGGACCTTGTGATCCAAGCACTCGATCACCAGTGTAAGACGGAAAAAATTCTCACCTCTATGATCAAAAAGTGAATAAATGGATTAGAAATACTGCATAAGTAGCCTATAATAATGTACCATAAAACCCCCCAAAATACAAAATATTAAAATTATAAAACTAATTTAATTGGAAAACAAAAGAATGTTTAGATATTAGTACTGGAAAACAAGACAGAAATACTGTTAGGGCATTTTTGCGGTGTGTGTGTGTTATATATTATAGAACCACAGTCCGCCTTGATATTTCAGCCACAGGTCTGAGGTCAGCGTTCAGAGTGTGTGTTTCATCTCACACACGTCCAGTGTGACCAGTATCCCTGCACGACTGGGCTCAATAAACCACTTATAACGTCTGACACTGGATTTGTGTCACTGTTTCTAGACATTATGAACGATAAAACATGAGCGTGTGTGTGTGTGTGTGAGCACAAGGGGGCAGTACAACACAAGCACGAATCCTCCTCATCTACATGTTAAACAAGAGCCTGATCTGAGATCAGATGTAGATTGTGTTTACTGTGAGAAGCCAAGCATGCACAATAATAACAAACCGTTAAATGCGTTAGATAGCTAAACACACACACACACACACACACACACACGGATGTAGACTAAACATGTCTGACCCCAGGCCTGTGTCCACGGCTCCACCATAACCCGTTCGCCTCCCCCAGAATCCCATTCTCCTCTGTTACGTGTTTTATATTCATATTATAACATAAATTCAACATGGCTGGTGAAAGTCGAGAAATCTTCTCTGCATGGAACAACGATCTTGTTTAGAAACATCATTTTACAAGTGAAACTCGAACAATGAGAATATGGTGCAAAAGTTCATTTTTTTCAGTAATTCAACTTAAAAACTGAAATTTGTTATAACTGTGATGATTATGGATTACAGATTATGAAAAACCCCAAATCAAAAGATTTTCATAAGCTGTAAGTCATACAGCAAAATTGATTTGTGAAACCAGTCAAACTGTCAATCATCGACAGGCCCCTCCCATTTCCACCGAGAGGGCGGGGTTAAAGCGTGAGTGACTAGAGCTGTGTCTGAAATCGCTCCCTATCCACTAAATAGTGCACTATATCGGGTGTCGGCCATTTTGTAGTGGTGTCCGAATTCTGAGTGAACGACATCATTCCCTACATTCATTCACTACTTTTACCCACAATCCTCTCTGAATTCGAGTGTACATTCGATGTACACTCGCTGAAGCCCTATTTCCCACAATCCAATGCGGAGAGAACTGAGCGCGCATGAAAGTTCGGCGCGAGCAAGTTTAAACCAGAGATTACATTACATCCAGTGGAGGATTTGAAAAATGTCCGTTAATCGTCGTTTTGAACATAATAACGGTCGCCGGAGGGCGCTCGACGACACGTCATCTGTGAACGTGAGAGTTAATGTACAATTTCAGTCGATGAAACTACAAAGCTGGCACGGAGGTATAATTACAAAATAAAGTCATTATGATTGTATTGTTGTTAATATTATTTTTATAAGTAGGTAATGTAAGATAAAAGGAGTTTTATCAGTATGCGTGACGAAGCCTTTTCTGCGACAGCTCCAACTCTCCGACGCACAGTGTAAACGTCAGCGTCCGAATTCACTCACTTCATCTCCTTCACTCCTTGCAGATATAGTGCACTCAAATGCCATACACTATATAGGGATTAGTGAATGAGTGAACGAGTGAGCGGTTTCAGACACAGCTGTCACTAGAGCTATTAGAGCTATTATACCTGATTGTTTTTTTGGTTTAACGTATTTAGCTAAATTCTGCGATATTAAATAATTTTTGACTGGAATGAAACCAGTTCATTTAGAATGAAATGTTCCCTTAGATTTCACATAAACAAAAGATGGACATTTTGAATGTTCAGAGAAGTAATGTTTTCATAACTGAATGGGAATGCTAGCAAAACATTCCTGATCATGTTAGTGTTATCTGGGAACACACACACTGAGCTCAGGACACACACACACACACACACACACACACACTGAGCTCAGGACACACACTAACAGCAAGAGTGGAAGCATGTGATCCTCTCGTTGTCTGGCCAAGATCCCAGACTGAGGTATGAGCTCGTCTAACTCGACCAGCAGCAGTGTGTGTGTGTGTGTGAGGTCCTTCATTACATCTGGAGTGTGTGTGTGTGTGTGAGTGAATGATGTGCAAGTAAGTGTGTCTGAGTATGTGTGTGAAGGTCCTTTATAAGATCTGGAGTGTGTGTGTGAGTGAGTGTGTGTAAGACTAAGTGTGTGTGTGTGTGTGTGCAGGTCCTTTATTATATCTGGAGTGTGTGTGTGTGTGTACCCTATCAGGCGGAGGCTGTCCTTCTGGCGGTCTGGAGAATCTCATCCGCGCCGTGAGCAGAAACAACACAGAGCTGCAGATCTGTCTGTGTGTGTGTGTGTGTGTCCAGGCGTAGGTCCTTCATCAGATCTGGAGTGTGTGTGTTTGGTCTGTGAGATCGCGTCTCCTGTAATGGAGTCCAGATGTGGTTAATACACTCCTTCTCCTCTAACTCCCTCGTCTTCCTCTCGCTCCCTCCGGAAATACTCCAGGTTCTTGGCCCAGAAGGAACGTGCCTCTGTAACCAGCTCCAGATGAACACACACACACACACACACACACACACACTCGCTGCTCTCCGTTCCTCTTCATCTCTCTCTCCTCCGGCATGATCCTGAACTCCATACTGGTTCTGACTGGTTTATGCTGGTTAAAAATCACAAAATCAGTGTTTCTGTGTGGAGTTCCAGCACAGACGACGTTCTCAAATCAACACACACTTCCTGGAGCCGCAGAACGGCTGGAGATATCGAGTGTGTGCTGAAAACGAGAACATCAGAAAATCAGACTCGATCAGGCCGGATCTTACTCCAGTACAGCAAATGAACACAAACACAAAACTACTAAAACTTGAACTAAACTGAAAGCAGAACAAAATAAATATTAATATAAAATCTATAAAGAAAACTAAAAAACTCATTAAGTTATGAAAACAATATTTCTGAACGCTTTTGGGTTATGTGAGCACGGACACACTCCTCAAACATTATGGGATGTTCCTTTTGACTGTTCTCGAGCGTTCGGGAACGAGTAACTTTAAAAAAAAACATTCAACGATCTGAGAACGCCTCGATAATGTTCTTTAACCGTTATATATATATATAACTCTGAGACAGTCTATCAGTGAGAGAGAACAGTCATGTGACTCCAACTATGCAAACTCCCAGAATCCTCCAGGGTCTGTGAATGGGCCTGTGTGTCTGTGCCACTAATAACCGGCGAGCAGAAGTCCTGCTCCAGCTGGAGCTCGTTATCCAGCGCACACACACACACACACACACACATGCACAAGAGCTGTCCCCTCGCAGAGAGATCCCATCATGCATCAGCACGACTCGCCAATCTCTATTCGTTGATCTTTACACGGATAAATAGTTTTTGCGGTGAAGTAAATACAACATAAATAAATAAAAAAAATTAATTTCTACATGAAAAAGTTACTTTGGGCAAGAATGGAATAAAACCTAAGAAAATTCTACTTTTTATAGAACATTCTAAAGTAAACTAATATAACTATTTTACAGTAAATTAATTTTATAGTAAGTACATTAAATTCTACATTAGTACTTAATTCAAGCGTGTAGAAATTAAAGTGTAAATATCAATAAAAGTAAGTAAAATTCTGAACTTTTCTGATACTGGTGTTCCCATCATGCACTGGGCCTTGAATAAGTAATGAGGTTGACTTTTCGCTGATTCGTCACGGCTTTGATCAGTAACTGGCCATTTTGTGACATTTAAAGTTCATTTTCTACTCAAAATGACACACTGAAAACACACAATTGATCCATCAAAATTTTCCGTCACCCAGCCTTTTACTAGCCAAGGTAAAATTACTCATTTTCTTTGTTAATTCCACTAAACTTAGTTAAGTAGAGTTTACTTAATTCCAAATGTGAAATTTACTTTAAAAAATAATTGCGTGCAAAAACTTGCCAAAGTAACAGTAAATTATGCATAATTACATGCAACTAACCCTAATCCGATGTTAATATTACTCAGTACTAAAGTACAATTTCCTGTTTAAAGTGACATTAAATAAAAATGCTGTTTTTTAAAAAGCATATTATAGATCTTAATCTGTGCATGTTTTATTTTTGTGACCTTGTAATGTCAAAATGGTGACGTCCGCTGGATTCAGGAATCACGTAGTGGGTTTAACTCCACCCCTGGAAGCTCACGCTAATTTGCATAGACATGAGAGCCACACCCACGTCGCGTTACATACAACCAAGCTCCGCCCTACATTTATTATTATTCACAATACGTCAGAAAAGATGCCGCTACCTCCGTTTTATCGCGACAGTAACAGATCGAGAGCACATCTTTACGAAGAGGTCTTTATTTACAGGTTACGTTCATAAATACAGGGAACATTTACAGACATTTACACATGTGACATCATCATCATCGTCGTGACGGGTGTTTACTCTGCTCTTTTAAAGGGATACTCCACTTTTTTTGGAAATAGGCTCATATTTTACCACTCCCCCAGAGTTAAACTGTTGGGTTTTACCGTTTTCGAATCCATTCAGCCGATTTTCTGATATTTCGAAGATTATCAGTAACCAGACAGTTTCTGGTATCATTGACTACCATAGTAGGAAAAAAAAAATATACTATGGTAGTCAATGAGACCAGAAACTGTCTGGTTACTGATAATCTTCGAAATATCAGAAAATCGGCTGAATGGATTCGGAAACGGTCAAACCCAACAGTTTAACTCTGGGGGAGTGGTAAAATATGAGCCTATTTCCCTTTAAGTATCCCTTTAAAGAGTTGGTCAATGTAGACGACGTTTTGGCTTTTTTCATTTTTTAAGCATCTTCAGCCGTGAGTGGCGTAACGGCGGGTCGAGGGTTTCTGTGAGTCGCTCATCCTCGAACCCGCCCTGTTCTCGCTCCGGATCCAGCTGGACCGGAAACACACTCGTCGCGAGCCAAATAGTGGGTCAACGTTACGTTTTGCCAATAAGAATCTGAACTGAAAGTTTACTTTTTAAAAGTTGCCAAATGGTTCCATTGACAAGACCAAAGTGATCTGTGTGTTTGTGATGAGTCAGGTTAGTGTGTGTGTGTGTGATGGGTAGGTTTAGTAGTGTTGTGTAGGGCTGCGCAATAAAACGGTATCGGTATTTATCGACAGTACAATATTGTCTGTAACGATATAAAAAATGTTAGCGAATGATATTGTTATTAAGAAGCGCGCACCGGCTGTAGATCTCAGGGGCTGTTTTCATATCGCGTCCGAGTCGTTACCTCGTCAAAGCACTCACGCGCCGTCTCTCGATGCTCGGCGACCATGACCCGCTCTCCACATCATGACTGAAGGTGCGGGATCCAGTAGACGACTGTGAAGTTAAAGATGGCCACCACAACGTCGCCCGACATCAATGGCAAACGCAATGAAAGCGGAACGAAAACTGCGCTACACATTATTTAGTGCTTCACGCTCAGCTTGATCATCAGTGTCGGTGATCAGCGTGAGCCGATCGTGATCAAGCGACAGTCTCTACACAGCGCTAAGAGATCCAGTAAAGGACGCATCTGTATTCGTCACATCACTGCGAGATCTAGCGAGAAGCGTTTCTCCGTTATTAACCGTAGATCTCGATCAGACACCAGGAGCAGCTGTGCCGTGAGGAGCCAGCTCAAGTCCACCCATCACACATTCCCAACGGCTTTACTCCCAGTAAACAGTGAAACGCTCTCAAGTACGTCACACGTCCTTTTCCAGCACTTCAAAACTCTAATATTATCGTATTTAAATTTATTATCGTATCGTATTTATTTTTAATGTGATGGCCAAAACATTATTTGTTTGTCTTTCAAAGATTACCTCCCATTTATAAAACTGAAAGTTTTAAGATGTAGGAAAACTCACACATCATTTTTTTTTGTTTAAATCAAGGAAATTTCTCCTTAATAATGTGAATAAATAAATAATAAAAATGTGGTTTAAATTCAAACTTTTCTACTTGTCTTAAAAAAAAAGGTTATAAAAAAAATTTATTGGTACCGAACTAAATGAAACATTATATCGTGATAATGTTTTAGCTATACCGCACAGCCCTAGTGGTGTGTTTGTTGTTTTGAATGAGGGGATTACTGTAGTTATTGTGTTGTCTTGTGTTTGTCCATTTTTGTGCATTAGGACCTCCTTGTGACATGATGCTTCTCGAAGGGTTTATCCGGAAGAACAAGTGTGTCACATGTCGCTTCTCCAGGAAATGTATGGATTCAAGAAACGAATAAAAATGACAGAAAGAGGGGTAAGGGGACAGAATATACAGTTTGGACGGTATCAAACCATTACGTCTATGGAGGTCCAAACAAATGTGTGTGTGTGTGTGAGGGGTATGTGTAGGAGTCAGGTTAGTGTAAGGAGAATAAACAGTTTGGATGGTATAAAAACCATTACGTCTATGGAGAGCCCCCATTGAGATAGCCAAGTAAACGTGTGTGTGTGTGTGTGTGTCTCATACGGTGGTCATGACTTTAAGGGACCCAGTTCTGAACCTCAGGATCTTCTTCTTGAGCGCGTGCGACGCCTTGATCTTCACGAAGGCTTTGGGCTGCAGGGCGTTTCCAGGCGGAGTGGGCGGAGCCAGCAGAGGGGGCGGAGCCAGCTGCTGTGGCCAGACCAATCCGCTGCTGTTTCCAGGCTGCGTGGGCGGCGCCAGCTGCTGTGGCCAGACCAATCCGCTGCTCCCGTCTGAGTCGCTGGACCGCGAGCTGGAGCCGCGCGACTCGGCCTCGCTCAGACTCGACTCGGACTCGACTCGGTACACACGGGGCTTACGGGAGCGTCTGATTGGCTGCTCGGCTTCGTCCTGACTCAGTTCTAGCGTGGAGCGCCAGCGCCGGTGAGCGGATCCGCGGCGTATTTTAGCCGTGACGTTCCTCTCCGCCGTGTTGTACTTGCGCTCTAGGTTGTTCTCGGATTGCGCGCGGCAGGTTTTTCGTCCGGGCTTCTTCGCGGCGATCTTGTCCTCCGTGAAACGGCACTTCTTCGGCTTCCTCTCGGGTTTGTGCGCTAGAGCGCGGCACGGCTGCGCTGGGATGTACTGCGCGTTCACCAGCTCGTCGGAGGAGTGTGTGTGTGTGTAGGCACGCTGTGGTGATTCCGCTTCGCTGCTGCTGGGAAAATCCAGAGACGTGGAGCGAATCCCGGCCCGGCTAACGCTACTCTGCCGGATCACTCTGGCCTCGGGACCCGTGCTAGTGCGCGGAGGTTTGCTGGGCCTAGCATGAGGCGAGCGGCGCTGGATCAGCCCGATGATGTACGTCTCGACGCGCTGAGCCTGCCTGTAGTCCTCGGCGCTGGGCTCTTCCTCGGGCCAGACCCACGGCTCGTCTTCACTCACGCCCTCCAGCGCAGGAGAGGCTGCTGGGAAAGAGGGAAACACACACATCACCTACAGACCGACACAACGGCAGCCCAGCTAACATTAGCAGGGTTCCCACACCTCGGTCCACTTCCACATGAAGGACTGTCCAGGTCCAAACCCTCAAACTCAAGGACGTGATGTGGGGACATGTGGTTAACTGAGTTTTCATGTGTCAAACACAACTATGTAAAAAAGCTTCTTCTTTTTTTTGTCATTCATTTTTGACAGAGATCTGATATTCTATTTGTCGTATTTCTGTTTTGCATAGAACTGAAGAATATCCGGTACATCCTAAACTGGATATTCTAAAATTATCTGATATTAACTTTTGCATATATTAATGTTTGACTGTGTGTCAGAGATGGGGACTCGAGTCGCACTTGAGTCACACAAACAGCTGACTTCAGACTTGAGTTGCGATTCGACCCAAAAGACTTGTCAGTAATCTGTTTTCATGCAGTTATTGCTTTTTAAATCTAAATTCATTTTTATGTATTTCTATTTTCTTTTATTGGCGCATACGTTGGGGAAGCGTATGATAAGCTGCATGTCCCCCGCCCTTTACTGTGCATGAGACAGAGCGAATTTAGGCCACGCCCACAGCGGGGGAAAACAATCCAACCGTCTCCATTGACTTTGCGTCTGTAGATTTCTCATAAATTCAACAAAAGTTGGCATTGTAAATCATCCCGATCTGCACCGTCATCACAGACATCGTCAGAAAGCTCTCTCTCTCTCTCCAAATCAATGTTGTCGGATCCAAATATGGTCATTTCCTTTTAATCAGCAACCAATCGCGAAAGTAAAAGGGGGGATTTAACTCTAAATGAGCAATCTCATTGGCCTGATGGAAATCTTTAGATCACGTTTTGCGTTTTCTCAAAATGACTTGTCTCTCAAACTCCAAGTCTGAAAACTCCACTTCAGTAGCACCTATATACCAAACCTAATACACCAAACCGTCCAGTCGTATACCTAGTTTTATTATGAAGACTATTACAGATGGATTTGTAAATATATTATTCCTAGCTTGATTTATATAAAATTGTTTTTCTAAAAACATGGCGAAAATCTATTTAAGGCTACAGGATAACAAAAGTAGATATCCATAAATATCTATTTCCCCCCCATCTATTACTGTATGTGAACACAATGAAAAAATTATTTTAAACATGGCTTTATCTAATCCACAAGTTTCCGAGGGGCGCTCCTGTAAAAAATAAAGTGGGTGAAACTTCCGGTGACGCGGCGGAAGTAGCATTCCAATGGTGTTTTGTGGGTTAGTTAGCGAAGAGGCTAGCTGTTTTTCGGAGAATTATTTTACTATTTAAAGACGCAAATCTTTATGAGAGATGTCGTTACGGAGCTCAGGGACAACATGTGCTGCTCGCGGTTGTATGTATAACCGGACTAAACTAATTCAGTGGCTTAAACGTGATTGTTTTGAACATAAGCCGAAAACGAGTGATCCTGCCAGAGCCCGTCTCTGATCCTGCCAACGACTGTAACGTTAGTTTCCATCACCTCCCAAAAGACGACGAATCTTTCTGTGTACATTTTTTTTAATTCTTTATATTTTATAAAGACTGTTCGCTACTGATGTTACAGCTAAACTCAGGATCAAAGCCTGTGTTGACAGAATACCAAATGTGCCAGTTAATGTATTCAAGCAGCACATTCATTTATAATTTTGAATAAACTCCAAAGCACAATGACTAAGTGTGTATTTTTTTATTTGAATTGTTTGTCAGCTCGCACAACTGTCTGTCACCATGCCTTGATGAGTATTGATTATTAATAATGTTATTATAATACTCCCAATCAACTACTGCGGAGGGTAAAGGTACTGTTATTTCACCCTTTTTAATTTGGTTGAGGTTGTGTTCCCACATCGTTAGCTAGTTTGGATCGCTATAACTTGAATGACTGTCAACTGTTGAATGAACGAGTGTGAAGTATGTCAAATCGTGCTTTGTTTACTTCCAACCGGAAGTCGTGCCCACTTTTGACGCAAGGCCTCATGGGGCGTAGGAAACTTGTGGATAGGCTACTCAGATTTCGTTTTTGTTTTTTACATATATGCAAATTCGCACATATTTAATTAGACAATGCCTAATAATTTAAGACTTGAGACTTGACTTGGACTTCCAAAAAAATGACTTGTGAACATCTCTGCTGTGTGTAATAGAGTGTGTGTGTCAGACATTGAACTATCACCATTATATTATTGACTGAGCAACTTCCCCGCGCCGCTGGTTCTCTATAACCCTCATCAGAACTGCCAGACCAGCCTCTCTAACCTCTGTGCCGTTCCTGATCCTCCCGCTTCCGGCGGCCTTCTCTGTGTAGACGGCGTCCGCGGGGGCGCTGCGTATTACTGATCTCAACTGCCAGTGTGAAGGCGGCGTGAGAGAGTGTGTAGTGTGTGTGTGTGTGTGTGTGTGCTCTAACAGAGCGGGTCTTTCTCCTCCTCAGTGTCACAAGTGTGTACATTCACACTGACGCTTAAAGATCTCATGACTCTGTGTGTGTTTCTGCAGTCTCTGCTTTAACCGCTTCACTGCCAAAACAAACAAACAGTGAACATTACAGTCTGGAATGTGTTCATAAGTTGATTATAAGTGCCCAGTGTTGGGGAGTAGTTAACTACAAGTAGCGACGCTACTAACTTAACTACATTTTTCAGTAGCTTAGCTGTAGCTCAGTTGCTTTTTAAACAGTGTAGCTTTTCCAGTAGCTAACTACTGCAAGTAGCGGTGTAGCGCGAGCAAAAGCTACATTGCGTTTGTCGAGCCTGCGCGAATCGACGCGATGCAAGGATATTCTTCATCTTGTTAGATTACAAACTCATTTTTTGCCATTACCGCCACCTGTTGTTTAATCACGCGTCTTGTGGCTAACGGTTCACTGACGTAAAGAAGTGGGTTGACAGTGACACACCCATATTATGATTATGATGGAGCCAGAGGTGACGGCAGATTTGGATGATGGAGAAACAACTAAAGTTAATTACCCATGGTCTTATTTGTCCAAGTTCAATCGGTATTTTTGAGAAAATGTTCTAAATGCAATTTATGTTGAATGTATATTTTGTTCTTGCAATGTTGTAGGCTATTTGTTGCAATTTTGCACTTTTGACAAACAGTCTGCGATATTTGAGTGTTGTGTGCAATAAAACAATACTCTATTAAAAATCATAATTGTATTGCATTGTTTTAAACACTAAATATTTTAATTAAAACATTCATCAGACACTTATTCAGTTATTTATAATATATAATTTATAGCATGTTATAATAATAATATGTAAAATAATATTTATAATATGTTGTTCAAAAAGCATAAGTAGTTTCAACGTAGCTAGCTACTTTTTGATAGTAACTTGTAGTGTAGCTAGCTACTTTTCCAAAAGGGTAACTTGACTGTAGTTTAACTACTTTAACGTACGAGTAGCTTGTAGCTTGTCAAACTACAGTTTCAGAGTAGCTTCCCCGACACTGTAAGTGCGTTCACACCAGACTCGCGCGAATAGAGCGTCAGGCGCGCGATTTCAATGTCAAGTCAATGCAAAGACACGTTATTTAATGCTTTCTGTGCATTTGATGCGAATTCGTGTCTGCCGCCCGAGTTGAAAAATCTGAACTTCACGTGACGTGTGAGTGTGTGTGAGAGAGTCTGTGTGTGTGCAGAGCTGGCAGACAGACGTGTGTGTGTGTGTGTGTGAGTTTATTTGGGTGGTCCACTCACCAACAGACTCGTGTCTCTCAGAGAGCCGGACGGGGCCGAGAGGACAAGGACCCTCAGTGTGTTCAGAGGAGCCTGACACACACACACACACACACACACATGAGTATATCAGATAATATACTTTTAGACATTATTACAGAAGAACAGACTCTGATGATCAAGACACAGTGACTCTCTCTTCTCGTCCTGAAGGGGTTAATCCTGTATGACGACCGCACATAATCCCATTTATTAGAGATATTTACCAAATGAATGAATGAATGAATATGAAATATTGACAGCAGAAGAGGTGCATCTCTAAAAGGAATCGATATTGAATCCAGATCAGAATCAAATCACAAGAATTTTAATTTGTGTCAAGCAATAATAAAAATAGTAGCATACTTGTCATCGTGCCATGTACACATTAATACAATTCACTTTAGTTAGCTTAGTTTAATTCTGCTGTGAATTCAGTTGCTTCCTCACTGGATCTGTGTAACAACAGTGTCATGTGACTGAGATTCCCCATCCCTGATGAACGTGATGATGTGGTGTGTTCGGTACCTGAGCCGGGGTGAGTGTGTGACGTTTCAGCGAGAGCCTCGGCCGCGTCCATCTTTAGCTCTCCGACCTGATGCTGCAGGAGCTTCATCAAACTCCACACGCCCTCCTGAAACACACACACACACACACACACACAATGAGGCGGGCTCCTAAAACAGAGTTTCATATCATCTTTACAGTGATAACAGGAGATCACAGTCACAGAGAGTGTTTGGGCTTTACAGCAGATCTAGAATAAACTTACTGTCCAGATAAAGTTAGTTCCGATTGATTCGGATCATTAGTTATTAGCTTAGCGGCCGCTAACACGACACCGCTAACAGAAGACCGTTCATTCACACACATCAGTGTTTGAGCTCGAGAACACACACTCTGAAACATTATCGTTTCATCAAGAAATTAGGACAGAAATATGTTACTGTACTGTAGAATGAACTAACAATAATACTGTTCATTAAAACTTCAGGAATATCAGGATTTTTAGTTCCAGACTCTGATTAATGAAAACAACATCAGCAGAATAACCAGTGCAGAAGTGTGTCAGTGTGTTGTGTCCGACAGCTGACGACTGTGTGTGTGTGTGTGTTTTGGGGGAAGTGTTTACAGGTCAGATGTCAGCGATGTGTGTGTGTGTGTTCACTAATGTCTCCTGGGCCCCCAAATAAGATCATGCTAAGGCTGTTAGCTTAAACGGATGAAGCGGCTCGTCGTCATGGAAACAGTGCCCCCGAGATCAAGAGCCGTGCACTGTCCATTATCCCTATTGACTGATTTACACACACACACTCACTCTTTCACACACTGATACTACTGACACACACTTTCTCTCACACACACACTCAAAGTACTCACTGTTTCACACACAGATACTCACACTAACTCAATCACACACACACACACACTGATACTGACACACACTCATTCAAACAATGTTTATTCCTGGCATCAGTGCTGACAGCAATCTGACACAAGACAACAGCCGGAAACACTTGCCCTCATTTCATCTGTGTTTGTGTGTGTATAAACACAAGTGTGTGTGTTAGTGTAGTGCTGGTGGTCCTGTGCTCTGATTGGACAGTTCTGCTGTAATTAACGTCTCCTGTTTCTCCTGCAGATTCAGAAGTGAAGGAATAATTGCAGTGCTCAAACGTGTGTGTGTGATTGAGTGTGTGTGTGTATGTGTGTATGTGACTGTGTGTGATTGAGTGTGTGAATAATGGATGAGAAGAAAAGGTTAAATTGCTGAGCTTCTCCTCTAACTGTGATCTGTGTTTTATCTCATTTTATCAGCCTCATTTCTACAGCGCTTTATCAGTACGATCGTGTCACAGCAGCTTCACCGAGGACAATAGAGTCGCAGTTTGGTTTGGTTTCAGTTTGGGGCTTTAATGAAGTAAATGTGGTAACCATGATGAAATCCTGTCAGTTCGAGACTTGAGAGAGTTAACGGTTCCTCTCCTCCTCACGAGACGAGCTGCAGGATTCCAGACTTTCCAGCACAGCTGTCAAGAGCTCATTAGCATATTCTGACCTTCCGCTTTTTATTGGCTGCAGACTTTCTCCGCAAATGAATATTTTAATAGCCCCGCCCCTTTGAGGACCGAGACCCGTATCCACTTCTTTATAAAATGAATCCATTTATAAATAAATATATAGGTAAATAAATACATGTGGGAATAAATCGATATAAACAAATAAATGAAGGGAATAAATAGATATAAAAAAAAAATAAATGAAGGCTGAAATATAAAATACATAAAAATAAATAAATGAAAGAGCAAATACAAGTTTAAAAAAATATGAATAAACACCAAAAATATGAATAAAATGATAATTTTATAATTTTATAATTTTATAGTATAGATAATTTGTTTCAGTTTGGTTCGGTTCAGTTCAGTTCAGTTCGGTTCGGTTTCAGTTTGGTTCAGTTTCAGTTTGGTTCAGTTTAGTTCGGTTCGGTATCAGTTTGGTTCAGTTCAGTTCAGTTCAGTTCGGTTCGGTTTCAGTTTTGTTCAGTTCGGTTCGGTTTCAGTTTGCTTCAGTTTCAGTTTGGTTCAGTTCAGTTCGGTTTGTTTTCAGTTCGGTTCAGTTCAGTTCGGTTCGGTATCAGTTTGGTTCAGTTCAGTTCGGTTCGGTTTCAGTTTTGTTCAGTTCAGTTCAGTTCGGTTCGGTTCGGTTTCAGTTTTGTTCAGTTCAGTTCGGTGTCAGTTACCCCTTTTCCACCCAAAAAGAACTGGTTCGGAACTGGTGCTGGTTCAAAGTTGGTTCAACTTGCGAAACGCTTTAGAACCTGTTTGTTTTTCCACTGACTAGAGCGCCCAGGGAACGACGTCGTTACGTCACTGTGCACGTTGCTAGAAATGCTTGCAAATACTTTGCTTTGGGATTATCTCTAACGGGTACCAAGATAACTTTAAAAACAATTGAAATATGTAAGAATCTTTTCGTTTGATATGTAATCTTTTCTGATAAGTTATGTTCCCCTGTCTTGTGTCTTTTTTCTTTCCATTTATTTGTTCTATATCGTGACTGTTTTCTTCTTTGCTTATGCTTCAAATAAAAAAAAAATCAATAAAAACGCTTGCGTGTTTCTGCGGTTTCTCCTGGCTTTGCGATGGTCAGAAAAGATGTTTAGAGCACATCTAAACCCGCTCCAGACCCCGACGTAAACATGACGTGGTAAAAGAACGGTTCTAGTCCAGCAAAGAGTTGGTGCCGCTGTGGAACCAGTTTTCCCGGCCGCGAACCTGTTCTTTGGCTGTCGAAACACAAAGAACTGGTTCACGCGCAGGCACCGGCTCGCAAAATGCTTTGGTGGAAAAGGGGCTAGTTTGGTTCAGTTCAGTTCGGTTTCAGTTTGGTTCAGTTCAGTTCGGTTGAGTTCGGTTTCAATTCGGTTCAGTTCAGTTTGGTTCAGTTCAGTTTCAGTTTGGTTCGGTTCAGTTCAGTTCAGTTCGATTCGGTTCAGTTCGGTTTCAATTCGGTTCAGTTCAGTTCCGTTTCGGTTCAGTTCGGTTTCAATTCGGTTCAGTTCAGTTCAGTTTTGTTTTCAATTCGGTTAAGTTCAGTTCGATTCGGTTTCAATTCGGTTCAGTTCAGTTTGGTTCGGTTTCAATTCGTTTCAGTTCAGTTTGGTTCAGTTCGGTTTCAATTTGGTTCAGTTCGGTTCGGTTCAGTTCAGTTCTTTTCGGTCCGTGAGCCGCACTCTTGCTCGAGTCCGCGCTTCTGAGATGTTCGTTTATTAACGGATTCACTCACTCTGTCTCATCGCTGCTTTACTGTCTGAAATAACTGTTAATAACATTGTGATCATTAATTTGTTTTTTTGATTTGCTAAAACACATTTCTTGAACCCATCACTCACATTCTCAAAACCTTAAACACAAAACCAAATTTTCAGACCACATCCACAGAACCTCTGACTCTTCTGGCAAAATCAAACCATCGCCTCAAAATCATTTCACCAGCTCGAAAACACACAACGCTCTCAGATCATACACACACGAGTCAATATTACAAATCATCCATCAAACACCCGAAAGTGGAGAACACAGAACCCAAAGTATGCAGTTACAGAAAAATAGTACATTGTAACAAAACAAATTTTGCAATTACGTAAAAAAAAGTATAGTAATGACAACTTAAGGCGAATGAATTGGATCCAGTATGCATGTGTAGTATTGCACACAATAGTGGGCCAATGGAAGGAGTGTATATCAGCTCTTGCACACTGGGAACATACAGTGACCAACTAGAAAAGCCAAAAGGTTACAGTAAAACTGTCCAAATGAAAAGCATGTGAAGAGTTCAGATGCAAAAGCCTCTAAATGCCATTTGAAATTATCTTCTTTAATGATGATTTTTATCAAACTTGTATATTTAAGTTCAGTAATTTCACTTAAATAACAATTAATAGGTAATTATCATTGCCATTTAAGTGAAATTACTGAACTTAAATATACAAGCTTGATAAAAATCATCATTAAAGAAGAAAATTTCAAATGGCATTTAGAGGCTTTTGCATCTGAACTCTTCATGTACAGTAAAGTACAGTCAGAAGAGCGACAGACAGTGAAAGAGAGATTCTTCATGCTGGACTCTTCCTCTTCCTCCTCTTACTGGTATCAACATTCACTGCAACATTTTGAGACTTGAGTACATTTGGGCTCTGAAGTGACGTGTGTTACATACAGTTGGTTTGGTCACATCATTAGAAATAAGTGTGAGCAATATTGAGCCGTTGTGTGTCAACGACCACACCTGTGTGTAGTTGTGTTTACTGTAATAATAAACTCCAAATAGTTACATTTAGTTAATGCATTAAATATTGGTTACAGTATATTTTATATAAGCTCAGGCCCATCAAATTACAAACAGACTTTTTATTTTTAAATAATGGATAAGTACATGTTAAAAATAGAAGTAACTAAAATTAATAAATGCTTTAGAAGTATTTCTAATGTAATAAACTAATGCTAACAAATATAACTTTATTTTAATGATTATTGAAGAACAAGACCTGTGAGAAATTCAACCAAACTCTGTGGCTCAACAAGAACATTATTCTTATTTTCTTCTCATGATATACTTCAAACTTTAGTCTGAGTGACAAAAACAAATTTCACCATGACAATTATGTTCTGCTTTACTGTAGAAAAATAAACTCATTATAACACTAAAACTTACTATTACTGGTTTTAAATTTTAAATTACATTTTTGAATCCACCGTTGAGTTTGTCCATTTTTGACCGTTGAAACAACAGAGTTGCTTTAGAGGAAATTATTATTTAAGTCTTTATACTTCAAATTGTTTGTGGAATTTCGGAGTGAAAACGGTTTCTACACTCTTTCTTTTTTTCAGTGTAGGAGAACACCACAAAACTATTAAACAGGGTCGGCGCTATGGTGGGGCATTCGAGGGCCGTGCCCCCCCTAGCGCTCATTGATGCCCCTCCTACCACAGTTTCTAAATCATAAATCAGATGTAGGCTATACAATACCAAATGTTCAGCAATCTATTTAAATAGTACATTGTGTTTAATTTTTTGTCTAAGTGGATCTAATATGTGTTGGTGCCAAGAATTTTCACATGAAGAAATACATACATCCAATCCGACTTTTCATTGTAAGTGCTGTAGTGGTCCACTGGTAAAACCTTAGACTGTCGTGCAAAAGATTTTGGGTTCTAACCCACACTCGCATAATTATTTTTTTCCCCCATCATTAAAACCGATTATGTTTATCAGTGGCTGTCAAGCAGGGACATGTTTGAGTGCATTTTACTTGTACGAATAGAGATTTCGCCGCAACAGATCAAGCGCGCGTCCGTGTGAAGATGTTTATTGTGGCAGCGCGAGCCACAAGAGAACACTTCAGCACCACAGATCGAGTCACCGAGCACTTTGATCACTTGATTTAAAAAACAACACATTTCAGCGTGCTATATCGCCTCTTATTTAACAAATGAATGCTCTGCTAGGTAACCGGATATGTTTTATTTATTTGTATTGGTACATCCGTGCCGCGAGATCGAGATGTATAAAAGTGCCGGGGCAACATCGACCCTGGCAAAAACTGGTGGGGAAATTCGCAAATAATAATTATAAATAATAATTATAATAATAAAAGGTGTTTCGTTTTTTTTTGTTTTTTTTTGCGTCAAAATATTTCTTAAACGGCAGTGCCCCCCCACTGATGACCCAATGCCCCTCCAGTAGATCTGCTCTGGCGCCGACTCTGCTATTAAACCAAAAGGTGTTTACTTTTTACGAGTGGATTAATAAGTGAGAATTGGTTATGTAAAACATCCCTCGCGTATTTAACAAATTGAACTCCTTCTCAGTGTTTCTAAAGTGTATAAAGATGTGCCTGAAGAAGGCTTACCGGCGGCGGGCACCTCGGGTTCGGGTTCTGGCACCTCGGGTTCGGTTCGGGTGCGTGTAGCGCGAGCGCGCTGATGACCAACGCCTCGTGCCTGCGCTTGAGCAGCTCGAGCTCGCAGATTCCCGCCAGACTGAGCTCGAGCCGCTGCTTCTGTCTCCCGCGCTCCGAGGAGAACAAACGGAACATTATTAACGACTCCTTCACCGCAAACACATCTAAAGAGGCGGAAAACCGCACACTTAACGTAACACTACACCGACAGCCGTTTTTAATGAAGTAAATGTGGTAACCATGATGAAATCCTGTCAGTTCGAGACTTGAGAGAGTTAACGGTTCCTCTCCTCCTCACGAGACGAGCTGCAGGATTGAGGATTCCAGACTTTCCACTCCAGCACAGCTGTCAAGAGCTCATTAGCATATTCTGACCTCCCGCTTTTTATTGGCTGCAGACTTTCTCCGCAAATGAATATTTTAATAGCCCCGCCCCTTTGAGGACCGAGAGCCGTTAAAAATAAATTAACGTATCCACTTCTATATAAAATGAATACATTTATAAATAAATATATAGGTAAATAAATACATGTGGGAATAAATCGATATAAAAAATAAATGAAGGGATAGATATAAAAAAATAAATGAAGGCTGAAATATAAAATATATAAAAATAAATGAATGAAAGAGCAAATACAAGTTTAAAAAAAGATGAATAAACACCAAAAATATGAATAAAATGATAAACACAGAAAATAGCTACTAAATAAAGGAAATGTAATACAAAAAGAAAAGCAGGCTATATTTAATTAAAAAAAATTGTCAAGTAATTTATTACTTTATTTATTTTCAAATTATTAACTTCGTTTAGTTTTAGGCTATATTTATTTATTGTGGTTTGGAATGCCAGATAATGATAAAAAAATAGTTTCTTTATTCAGATAACTATATTCATTTCCTTTCCTTTAACTGAATGGTATGAACGCTTTAAAGATGACAAGTCTAATATCAAATAAATAGTAAAAAAGAGCGGATTATGAATTAAATTTCCTAATTACTGAAGAGTAATGTAATGTGATTGAAGTTGGCTGGTGATGTCAGAGCGCCACCTATCGGACTCACATGATCATTACAAAAGCAGACATTTACAGCAAGATCTCATATAGAACAACGTTTATAGTTTATACCAAACACAAAATGTATTCAAGATAAATATACCGCAAAATCGATGTCGACGACACAAATTAGAAAATTAACAAGCTCGGAGCATTTTCATTTATGCGGCTTTGATTTCATCATTTGTTTAAAGAGCTCAACGAGAATTAGCATTTCTGTCAAATCTTTAATTTTTTAATCTAGTCTTGATATCAGATAGACCGATATATTTGATTTATAATGTATATATCTTAGTTATTTCACTGTTAGGATGCAATAACTCAGTATACGAGTCATTAGACAGTTGTTTAACCCTTCAGGCCATAATCATTTACAAATGACGTGAATTACATTTAAATTTAACATTTATTTTAGAAATGACCTCCCCTTCAGTCAGACATATACTGACATCAGAGGGAGAAGTTGAAGATAGAGGAGTGTGTGTGCGCGTCTGTGTGTGTGTTTGTGAGAGAATGAGTGTGACACGCACACACAGAAACACTCACACACTCACTCTGACTCACACACACAGAAACACACACACACACACACACACACACGGGGATTAAGAGAGTGCCAGTGCCAGCAGAGGGCGCGCGTGCACAGTGAGTCACTCTGCCGAAAACTGAACTGAACATTTGATTGATGTGTGTGTGTGTGTGTGTGTGAGAGAGAGAGAGAGAGAGAGAGAGAGAGAGAGAGGGTAAATAAAGACGGCTTCCAGTGCTGATGCTCACTCCAGATAAAGACAGTGTTCAGTTCCAGCATGAGCAGAGACTGGTGTTACTGGAGCTGCAGTGAAACACACTCTCCATGATTACACCGTTCTGATCTTCGATGAGTGTGTTAGCGGCTCACACACACCCATCTGTACAGTCACTAATGTGGGCCTCTTGGCTCTCTGTGCCCTTGCAGAGCTGATAACAGAGGGTGTGTGTGTGTGTGTGTGTGTGAGAGAGCTCAGGTCACACTGAAAAAGGATTAGCTGCGGTCCCGGGGCCGATAGTGTGTGAGTGTGTGTGTGTGTGTGTGTGTGCTGACCTCTACAGCCTGGGACATCAAAAACAAATTCAGCTGAAAATCAAAAGGAAGAAATAAATGATATTATGAAAATTAAATCTATTTTTAGGAGCAAAGACACGACAACCGAACGCTGTCGACACCTTCAGGAAACTGTGTATTGTGCAACATCTGACAGAGTGTGTGTGTGTGTGTGTTAAAATAATGAAATAGAAAACATTGCTAAATTATCTTTATTTGACAATCTTATTGGTGGAGATTCCAGAGTCCATGCCTCTGCTGACATCATAACTGTCACAACACACACACACTCACTCACGCACACGCACACACACACACACTCCTGAGTCCAAATATCAATAAATAAAACACCAGGAATAACATTTATAACACACTGAAGATTCCTTTGTTTTGATGGAGAGGTCGTGACCCCAAACCCACCGATCGATCACAGAGATGAAAACACACGACATCATCAGCAGAACAGTTCAAACTGACCAACCAGAATAAAGAATATGAAACACATGACCGTCGTCCTATCGGCATCGACTCACAGAGATCTTCATGAGTCGTGTAATCGTGACACGAGTAAACAACGGACTCGACGAGAGAACAAACTCATTTCAGGACACACACACACACACACACACACAGGTTAAAGAGAACTGATGCAGGTTAAATGAGGTGACAGACTGAAGACGTTTGAAGCTTATGTGTGTGTTGATTATAATTTATCATCTCAAAAATTTAATTATTCTAAAATGTGCAGTACATGAGATCCATGGGGAGGAGTCGGATCAAGATCCAAGGGGTGGAGCTGGGTTAGGGGTGGGTTTAGGGATCAGGGGGCAGAGTTGGGTCGTTCCTCATGTCTTAATCGTTATCGTCCTTGGTGTGAACGAGCCTTCAGTGTGACGGAGGAGGGCGATATCTCACTTACTGCATCTTTAAATCCAAGTTTAAACATCATGTGACCTTTCCGATCAGTTAGTTAGGATTATCGATACCATAGACTGAAGAAATATGTGCGTAGTGTGTGTGACGTCACCCGTAGTGTTTCTGCAGAGCGTTTCTGAAGCCCAAAGTGGGCGGAGCCGGCCGTCGCCATCTTGGCCGCGCGTCACTCCCGGATAAACGAACATGTGCGGCGAGGCGGATTAGCTGAGGTGACATGATGCTAACGCTAGCATACAAACGGCTAGCAGTGACATCAGCATCAATCCACCTGTCACTTAAATGGCCACGCCCTTAATTATGCAGAACTTTAAGGCTTAATATAATTTAAACGGATTAGTTATAAAAAATATTCACCGTCCTCACAGTCGTCATGAAGGCCAACATTAGCGATAAAGACCAAAACCACTTTTTGCACCAGACTGTAAACATGTTTATTCTGCTGTAAAGTTGGGCGTTTTAACATGCGTGTCTATGGGAGTGAGTCTCTTCTGCAGCGCCTCTAGTGGCCAGTGGAGGAACTGCAGGCTAACTCACTCAGCGCTGAGAGGGATCCCGATTGACGACTCCTTTAAACCGCTGATCTCCAGTCTGAGCCGGTTCTATCTGAACACAGGCTGATGGTCGCCGCCGTATCCGTGTCCCAGCATGCTCTCCTTGATGCAGGGCGGATGGATCTCGCTAATCAGGCTCTCCAGAGACCGAAGGCTAGTGCTAGTGCTGAGGAGCGAGGCCCGGCTCCGGCTCGGATCCGCGGGATACGGCGCGAGTCCGGGATCGATGAGCGACGGTCCGGTTGAGATGTCGCCGCCGTTCCAAGCAGTCGCGAAGAACTGTCCGAACGACGGAGACGCTAGCTGAGATCGATAGCAGAGATCGGAAGAGCGACTCCCGTGTAGAGTTCGTCGGTTCTCCCAATTATCCGATCCCAATCCGCTAACGCCTGCGCTTTGAGTTGGCAACACGGCTCCGGAATAAGCGAAACTGGATTCGGCGAAGGACGGGCTCGGATGAACGTACGGATTCTGTCGGTGTCTGTTACGCGGAGCCACCGCCATTTTGGCTCGTTTGACATCGAGCACGCCTTTGGTGTTGACGATCGCTAACAGGCCCTGGTAGCCGCGGGCGTACGGATGCGGGCCGGAGCCGAGCCGCGTGTCCAGGCCGTTGACGGTTCTGCTGACGTGCTTGTGCGTCGGGACCCGGATGTTGGAGGGGAAGATCTTGATTGACAGCGGGGCGTCGAGCGTCTTCTGTGCGTAGGCGTTCAGCTCGGCCACGGACGGCTGGCGAAGGGAGTGTGTGGGGTTCGGCTCGCCTGCGGAGAGAGAGAGAGAGATGTAGACGGTGCAAGGCATGAATAATTCAACTCCGCATTAGAGCTAATTAAATAAAAATCGAATTTTGAATATTTGTTAAATTTATAAAAAAAATTGCACATTCAAATGAAAAAAAATTTGCAATCGTATTCTTGGTGTGTCGAGGCGCGCGAGACATGATGACGTCACTGTCGCGTTTTCTTTTTTTTTTTTTGTTAGCTTATACAGCGTTAGTTAATGATCTGTAAGAATGGATCTTTATTAATACCAGTCATTGATTCGAGTAACTTTTATGACATTTGTGTCTTAGTGCTGCCCTCTTCAGGTTGAACGGTGGCTACTGCAGTTGAATTTTCCTATTAGATGTTCTGCACTTTCAGCTCAGCACGCGAGCTACGCCCTTGGCAGTATAAAAACCAGCTTGTGTCGTCAAAACCACTGCAGCGAGTCAGGAGTTGGAATTGTGAGTATTGAAAATGATCATGATAGAGTGTTTTAGCATCTATTTCGTCCCCTCTATCTTCGCTGGGGTCAGCCCACTTTTTCAGCATTTTCAAATATTGCCAGTGGGTGGAGTCAGGCTCTGACCAGGGGGTTAGTTACCCTTTAAAAAGTCAATAAAAGATGTGATAATTTGGTTTACATCTGCTTATTGCGCCCTCTTGTGGACACAGGAGACGATACAGCACTGTATTTACATTAAGCATTGCCTTTAGAATTCTAATATAATTTGAATTTTGTTCATATTTAAGAAAGAAATTCGAATTGATCTTTTCAGCCCTGTTGACAGCGCTACACGGCGTTATTCCCAACGCAAACCTCCGTCCGACAGCCTCATGCACAACTCCCAATGATGTCTCCAGTGTGAGATCCGCTGTCCAACAGAGCGCTGGAGGAGCGTCGCATATGAATACAGAAGAGTGATGAGTGCAGGAATGATCACAAGAAAAATCGCCCAATAAAAGGAAGATATTGTGTGGTTCTCCTTCACGCTCAGACATCTGCATCTCTCCAAAAGCTCATTTTGAGGAGCGAGACACCTCGGGCAATGTTTGATCGGTGCATTATGAAATTAATTTGGTCTTTCTTCAGGACAAAATTGGATTACCCTGGGAAATCAAGAGAGAAAAGGGATGAGGAGGGGGAAGGGAAGGAGCTAATTCTGTTTCAGCGGCTTGAGTGGAATTCATTTCATGGCGTTTGGCTTCGCAATTCGCTCTTGGAAACGAACGGGACGCCACGTCAGAGAAATAACAGTGGAGAACGCTGATATACAGAAGCACAGGGATATATACAGTACAGGAGTTGTGCATGTTTGCGTAACACTTGTGCATCAATTTAAAGAAGTTACACAAACAGGGGAAACTCGACGCATTAGAATTAGGGATGCATGATGTATCGGTATCGGCCGAAATATGTTCATTTTTGACATTATCGTTATCGGCCCGATTGGAAAATTTGCCTGATATATTAAAGCTGATAAATAATGGACTATTTCCTTCAGCTTTAGACACGCACTGTTCGCCAAGATGGTTTTGAATTGCTTAAAATATGATTTGGAATCACTTCAAAAAAGGAAAATACAGAGAAACAGTTAAGTCTGTCATATTGGCTACATAAAATTAATTCTTTTGTAATCAGTCTCTCAAAAATTATATAAAAATTTGAATTTATAAATATCGGCCAACATATCGGTTATAGGCTTTCAAATATAACGAATTATCGGTTATCGGTATTGGGCAAAATTTTGATATCGGTGCATCCCTAATTAGAATATCTGGAAAAATTTCATTTCAGTAATTCAACTTAAAAGTTGAAACTAATTTATTATATAGACCCATTACATGCAAAGTTTATGAAAACTGGATTACAACCTTTTCACAATATTCTAATTTTGAATTTGGGGTTTTCATATCTGTAATCCATAATCATCACAATTATAACTAATAAAGGCTTGAAATATCTCACTTTGCATGTAACGAGCCTATATAATATATTAGTTTGACCTTTTAAGTTGAATTACTTGTGTTAAAAACAGTCATAAATGAATGTGAAGTTTAATCCTAAAAGTTTGGTATTATTTTAAAGAAGACCTTTGGTAGATTAGTGTTAAAGTAAAAAAAAAAAAAATTAAAAAGTAATTAAAAAAAGTTTAGAAAAGGTTTATGAAAATGATTTATGAACATTATTTTATATAAACAAGTATTTGAACTCTAAGGCATACATCTGAACAGGTCGTGCTCCACATCTGAGGTTAATATCTCCAGAAATGAGTGTGTGTTTGAGCGCATGACAGATTCACACACTGGGACACAGTCGGATCTGGGATTTGCAGTTTGTCTCTCTCAAATATTACAAGCACACACACACATTTTGTTATTATACACATTTAAACCACACTCTGACATCCATACAACACACCCACACAATTACAGCAGCATATTTATCCAGTCGGCTCTATAATATCCATAAGCAGAAAACAGGAAAGTATTTGCTTTATAGGCCGAACCTGTGAAAAATGGCACATGTGGTAATTTTATTTTTACAAAATTTAAATTCTGAAGCCTTGCCAACAGCATGAATGCCTATGAACAGAGACTGCATCATTTAATAGTTAAATGGCTCTGGGATTAAAAATAGCAGTTTTAATGGGAACTATCTTATGTTTCTAGTGCAACATAGATTTATTAAAGGAAATGAGGTTGAAATAGTAAAAGTCCATTAAAAATAAACACCTGTGCCAAAATGTATGCAAATGACATTAACTGGGGTGTTTATGCTATCACCACAGTAGATGCAGGACAATATCATACTGGTGTACGGATCTGAGATCTGTGCAAACGCCGAGGCTTTCAGATGAAAACGAGCCGGTGAAGGAAAGCGCCGTGATAGGATTTAAACACATTATTCAAGCAATTTCATGGCCGTTTAGCTTCCCACAACACCACTGATGAGCAGCGAGTCTACTAGCAGAAATATGGCAGGAACGACACCAGAAAGTGCTGAAATGAAGGCAAGGTCGATCACATCGCTCGGTGGCGGACGACTGAAGGATCTGGAAACACACACGTATAATCCATTCAGAGCCAATTTGAGCGTCACGTTGTTCCCGTCTGGGATTGATTCGGGACTTCATTTCATCCCAGGCCCACAGTGAGCCTCCAAC
This sequence comes from Pimephales promelas, assembly GCF_016745375.1. The sequence goes on from NW_024121165.1 coordinate 193,389, forward strand.
TGTGAAAACCATTCAATCTACAAGATCCATCTCATAAAAGAAATAAATTGAGTGTTTGAAACGACGGGAAGAACCGGAGACCCAACGGGCCGAGCGACACAGAGGAGGAGACGCGAGCGAGTGCTTGAGTTTGAGTCTGTGTTGCTCTCAGACTGAACGAACTTGTGTGTGTTCAATCATTTCATCCCTTAAAACTCATCTTTGATCACCAAAATGACGTATTTAGCTAGTTTTTCCTTCAACAAAATATCTGGAATGTAACTCGACACCCTCGCCTCATTTAGTATGCGCGGTTCTATGAATATGCAAATCCGCCTCCACTCATGACTTATGAATTTACACGTGGCTTGTCTTAAAGCGTATTAAAAACACCACGTAGACACAGAAACAACATTAAACGCTGGATTCTCACCACAGGGGGAGTAACCGTGACTATTGACCAGTCAGTCAAACCAATCATGACTACAGACCCATGAAATGACGCTCCCTGTAGACGTAGAGAATATAAACAGGACATCGTTACTATATTCACCCCAGAATAGTGTCTTAAAGGTACACACAACGCCTCTACCTTACTAATGTTTACAGACGGATAAGGCCATTTAAAAGTATTGACCCGGTGATAAGCTTCAACACGATTGGTACGCCTCAAGCTTGATGGACGACACTGAGGAGTGTGTAGACCAATGAGAGGACAGTTTAACTCACATGTGACCCGCACATAATGTTGCCTTGAGCAAGAGAACCAAACAAGAAGAAAACACAACATAATAACAAAAGTTTCCGAACAAAGCAAACAAACTACAGGTGTAGAGATGCCCTAAACCCGTGCGTAGGTGTTCGTTGGTTATGAAGAGGTAATTAGCGTCCTGACCTTCAGTACTTATCCACCAAGCGCACACTGACTCTTCAGATACTGATACACACACACACAGCAATCGAGAAGCAGTTATCAGCTGAGAGTAAACGCACGTGATGTTCCTCAGATGAAGAAACCCTCGATCATGAGGACGAGGTGAAGAAATGTCAATTAACATGCAGATAATTAACTGCACACACACACCTGATGCAGACTGAGCTGCCAGCAGGACAAGAGCAAACCGCTAATACTCACGCAGACGGACTCCTTCATTACCAAGAGGAAGGACTAACAGATGGAGATCTTTCACACACACGCGCACACACACACACACCGCTTCACATCTGACTGTGAGGGAAGCACTAAAGCCTTGCATTTGCGTTTGTCAGACTGCATTTGCTCGGCTCGAGCCCTGTCTGTTAATGCTAGAACCATGAGTTTAAAGGGTCACAGCACAAATCTGATGTCTGGAACAGAAGATGTTATACAAAACATAGGAGCCTATTGACTTTCACTGTCGGATAATACAAATCTTTCAAATTTAATACAAAAGTTTGGGGTGAACTATCCCTTTAAGCCCAATTACCGTTCTAAATGCAAAAACACATTAATAATTGAGAAATAAATGCATAAATAAATGCTTGAAAAAAATGCATAAACACATGAATAATTAAATGCATGCAAAATGGCAAAAAATTAATACGTAAATAAATGAATAATAAATGCATAAATAATTGAATAATTAAATGCATGCAAAATGGCAAAAAAAATGATACGTAAATAAATGAATAATAAATGCATAAATACATGAATAATTAAATGCATGCAAAATGGCAAAAAATTAATACGTAAATAAATGAATAATAAATGCATAAATAATTGAATAATTAAATGCATGCAAAATGCATTAATATTTGCATGCAAAAATAAATAAATAAATAAATGCACGAATAAAGAGTTTAGTTATTAATCTACAGCATGTAATTTAACATTAACACAAAAATATATATAACACTTTTATATTTCAGCCATCTGAGGCTTAGAAACAAACAAAGAAACTGAAAAAGTAAAGGTGCATTACATTTACGTTCACACTCAAAGCAGATCTTATAATGATTTTATACTTCATACACTCCTGTATTAAGTGACATGTTGTAAACGTTTACTGTTGTATTTAAGTGTCATAATTTAGACTTTTAATGTTGTAATTTCGACAGTCATAATTTTGACTTTTTAAATGTTGTAATTTCGACTTTTTATTGCTATAATTAATTTATATGATTTCTTACCGTTGTAAAAACTTTATATTTAATGTCATAATTAACGTTTTAATTACAACTTTTTTTTGTTTCAATTTCAACTTTTTAATGTCAAGTTGGTGTTTTAATTTGTGATTTACAAAAGCCAGATATTTTCCTCTGTGACAGAGACGGTGTTTGTGGCAGACTTACTCTTGTGACTGAGCGTGTCCAGAATCTGTGTTGCACACGTCAGCGGTTGCTGCCGGGCCGGCTGGTGCTGGTGTTGGTGTCGAGTCGGCTGGTTCGGTCTCTGAAGACACGCCAGCATGGTGCCGTTTCAGCTCTACAGGTCAAATATCTGCAACGAGACAAACCAGTTCAAAATGATAGATTTTTTATTTGTCCTCGAGAGGACATTTTTTTCCCACCGTAGATGCGTACATAACACAAACACACAAAACATGTTACATTATCAACATATCACAATACCATCAAACTAGTCGCTGACATCACAAAAACAACAAAACAAAAACAATGGCTAATTTCCTATGCATTTAGAGCTTGTATAGATACCGGAACAAAACTTACTATACCTGGCCTTTCTATACATCAGCAACCTATGTAACCCCTCACACCCGGGTCCTACTCGCCCCGCTCCGAGCGGGCCTCGAACCCGGGTCTCCGGCATGAGAGTCAGGCGCGCTAACAAGGAGGCTAAAGACTGCAGCCTCTAGCGTCTGTCGCTAGAGCGCCTATTGAGATCGGGGAGTGAGGTTTACTCGCACAGCAACTACTAGCTGGCCTCCGTTACACTCACCCCCCTAAACCTCACTCTCATCCGGGTCACGGCACCAATGTAACCCCTCACACCCGGGTCCTACTCGCCCCGCTCCGAGCGGGCCTCGAACCCGGGTCTCCGGCATGAGAGTCAGGCGCGCTAACAAGGAGGCTAAAGACTGCAGCCTCTAACGTCTGTCGCTAGAGCGCCTATTGAGATCGGGGAGTGAGGTTTACTCGCACAGCAACTACTAGCTGGCCTCCGTTACACCTACACCTACGGCCCGAGACTTATAAAGACTTAAAGAGACTTATAGAGAAATGAGTCGATTACACGTTTCTAAACCAGCAAACAGAAGCTGCTACAGAGATTCAGACTCATAGTGCATGGACTGTTTCTGATTTATCTGCTTATTGCTCTCATTTCCAGAGGGCAGAACAGCTCAGAAGCATCTGTATGGACACGATTACCTACAACAGCAGAGATGAAGGAAACCGCCTGGAGAAACATTAGCAGACCCTCATCTTCGCCTCACAGGAATCCCTTCTTCAAAACCAGTGACCCGACGGCCAAAACCTGCGCACTCACAGCAAGGCCTCCATTATGGCACATTTGTCAAGAAGAGAAGATTCAGGTTTTTGTGTGGAGAGAGAGAGAGAGAGAGGGAGAGAGAGAGAGAGAGAGAGAGAGATAGAGAGAATAAATCAGGTCCTCCTGGGAAAAGCTTTTGTAGTTTTATCAACAAGCGTAAAAGCAGCTTCAGCTCAGGGCGACAAATGCATTAAAGACACAAGAACTAGAACTCTATATTCAAAAAAATATATACATACTGTTTATTCAAAGGAGAAAGTAAACAAGAGAGATGATTTATAAGGGACGGCAATGACTTCAGTCTGGAGTGAACATTCAGCCTTCGTTTATCTGCAGAAAACACTTCAGTTTCCATAAAAACATGAAGCAGCACAACTGTTTTCAACACTGATAATAATCTGTTTTCTATGTGAATATACAATAAAGTGTAATTTATTCCTGTGATCAAAGCTGAATTTATCATCATTACTCCAGTCTTCAGTGTCACATGATCCTTCACAAATCACTCTAATATGAGGATCTGATGATCAAGAAACATTTATGACTATTATTCCCATTATACACACACACACACACACACACACACACACAGAAGACAGAACATCATGAGGGAGAGTCAGGAATGAAGCGTCTCTGCATGAAAACGAAGGATCTTGTTGTTTTTGAGCTGTCGGAGGGACGTCAAACTTTAAATGGCAAAGACGGTAAACCCGTGGCACTTTGCAGTAACATTTGGCACCAGCGATAAGCATATTATCAGGCACAATAAGATAACATTCCCACACACGACCCACGCCGATCAGGGGTTTCTGATAAGGCCCGTAGGCAGACAAACTGTGCCTGTATTCTGCTGTTTCCCCAAACTGAGCACAAATATGCTGTTTGCTGCAGATGCTGAAATTTAATTATTTACTGACTATAATGTCAACTCATTCTACTAGGCTAACCCTAACATAACAGTCTACAAATAGATGTAATAAGTACATGGCGACTAACTTTCATTACAGTATTAGTATAATGTGAGGTTACGGTTACTAAGTTGAAATGTACTTGCATAGTTACTTATAGTTAGCAGAAGGTCTAAATTTGACTATTGAAATAAAGTGTAACCTACCTAATAAAATGTTGGATGGCAAGAGTTACTAAGGAATGACTAGTCAGTGTTAACAAAACTTAGAAGTATGGAAGTCCATTTTTGCCACAATAGAATAAAATCATGCTTTGTTAAATCTTAATTACGACAAAGTCAAAATTTTCTGTCATAATTTAACTTTTTATTGTCTTAATTTTTACTTTTTCATGTAGCCTAATTTGAATTTTTATAATGTCAATTTCAACAGTCATTTTTACTTTTTAATGTTGTAATAATTTCGACTGTCATTTTTTAATGTGATAACTTTGTCTTTTTACTGTCATAATTTCAACTTTTTATTTAATGTCGTAATTTTGACTATTTGCCGTCATAATTTCAACTTTTTACTTTTCTACTTTGCTGTTAAAAAGTTTAAATGGCTCATGAATTGAGAAATCAAATTTTCCTCGTTTCATTGTACAGTAATATAAAAACCCTGCACGTTTCAGAACTTCCTCGTTAGTCCAAAAACAGCTTTTATTGAAACCAAATACGCTGAGACTCTCAAAACAGGCGAATATTGTTCGATTAATGAACGACACTGTAAAAAAATATTTTTGGTTTAACTTAAAAAAGTAAGTAACCTGGTTGCCTTAAAATTTTTAAGTTGATTGAACTGGAAAAAGTGAGTTAATACAATGAAGGAGAATGATTTAATCATCAGAAACTGAAAATAATAAGTTATCTCAACTAAATAAGTTATTAAATTATAAGTTGATTTGACAAAAGAAAAAATGTTGTGATAACAAATCTTGAAAAATCTTTTTTTTACAGAGTACCGTTAGTCATCAGTAATGGTTTAATGAGAGAATTACACTGGTCCTGTCATGACCGGAGCGTCGAATCAGCTCTATTGACTTCTTGTTCTCAGGTTTTTAAAGGTTTGGAAAGTGACTTTGGTTTGGAGGATTTGTACAGATCAGCTTCTATAGGATGAGTCGACAGACCGTCTCTCTGTGGAAACGGGATCCTATCAATAATGAGGAGATAACCGAGAGAGATAGAGAGAGAGAGAGAGAGAGCTTGACACGCAACATCTGCGGATTCATCCGTAAAGCTCCTCATGCATTTTAATGGAATCTATAACTCCAGGATTAGCCGATAAGGGACGGCCCTGTTTAAATTCTCCAACACTTAGCATAATTGGTATCACAGCGTAGCGGAGAAGACAAAGATGTTTCTTTAGAGCCGAGCTGCTAAATAACCTCTGAAAGCGTTCAAGCACGTCTCACCAAAGCCCGGAAACATGCAATTATTTACATCCCAACATTTACAGGGGATTCGCGGCCCGCTTTACATGGAAATGCAGATCTGATGGATTATGCAGCGACTGCAGCTTCAGCACACGCTTATCTATACAGTCTCATAGTGCACTGCAAAAATGCTTTCTTACTTAATATTTTTGCATTGTTTCCACTTTTCAGTGCTACAAATTCTTAAATAAAGATGTCTTTACTAAAGTAGTAAAATGCCATTAGATATTATGTCTTCTTTCCTGGGGAAATACATCAAAATTAAGTGAGTTGTTGCTTAAAAAAAGCAAAATTATCAGCAAATCGGGTAAGAAAAATAATCTTAATTAGTAAAGACATATTTGGTCTGGAAAAAAATACTAAGAAAAGGATTTTTATGAGTTATTTGAGTTATACTGCTGATTTATGATATAAATATGATGTTCACAAGGGCTAAAAAATGTGTGCAACAAAATGTACAACTACCTCCACATCATACACATTTATAAACACATTTATTTGTGAACACTTTACAATAAGGTCCCATTAGCCGGTGCGTCATAGTCATTTGTTATTATTCTTTGTTAATGTTTGATAAAACAGTGAAATGTCATCGTTCCTTTTCACTTTTCAATTTGAAAAAAAGTTTTGAAACACAGTCGCACATCTGATCTGACTCCGTCTGTAACCCACCGCTCCTTTTTATCGACTTAAAATTTCACATTTTTGCTGTCATAATTTCGACTTTTTAAACGTAAATTTCAACTTCTTACAGTAGTAATTTTATTATTTGACTTTTTATTGTTGCAATTTTGACTTGGTTGTCATTATTTCTACTTTTAAATGTCATAATTTTTATGTTGTAATTTAAACTTTTTACTGTCATAATTTCGATTTTTTACTGTAGTAATTTAGACGTTTTAATGTCTAATTTTTTTATGTAATTTCGACTGTCATAATTGTAACTTTTTATTGTCGTAATTTAGACGTTTAAATACCATAATTTAGACTTTTTTAATTTTGTAATTTAAACATTTAATGTTGTAAACATTTACTGTTTTATTTTAGACTTTTTAATGTTGTTATTTTGACTGTCAATTCAACTTCGATTTTTTTATTGTAATAATTTCAACTTTTTACTGTTGTAATTTCAACTTTATCTTTAATGTCGTAATTTACTTTTTATTGTCGTAATTGTGAAATTTTTAATATAATAATTTGTCATAACTGTGATTAAGAAAAGCATGATTTCCTTCTTCTGTGGCAGAGACAGTCTTTCTGCCAGAAGGTCTCGAAAAACTAAGTTGCATGAATAAACTGTAAGTCTCGCATCTGATCTAATGAAGTGCTCCTGTCTCCTCAATCCTCAGGCTCGCGGGACGGTTCGTTACGCTGTTAACGGTCATCGAATCCTTCAAGTCATTAAAAACGTTAATAACGCAGGGCGCTCATGAGAAGACGGAACGAATTCTTCCTGCAGGGTTTCCACACGAGAGCTTCATAATGACCCGCAGAAAATAGACTTCACTCCGCGAGCGCTAAGACGCTAATCACTCGAAGCGCTCGACCAATCACAACACACTGATCCAGCCGACCAATCAGAGCACAGTGTGCTTTTCAGAAGGAGGGGCTTCATAGACACAGGAAGTAAACAGAGCGTTACTGACAGACTGGGGAGAGAGGAGCCGCAACAATGGAGAATAATCAACATTCAGTAGAGACCAAAAACAACATGAAGAGTCCTCTTTAAAGAACTCAGTACTTCACCTGGTGTCTTTATCCTATAAAAATTAAAACAACCAATTGGGCAGATGCACAGGACGGCAGCCAGCCCATAATGACACGCCACTTCCTCAGCGGATACAGGTGATTATTACTGTGGATGATGAGGAGACGAAACTGCTTAACAACCAGAAGATTGACATCATCGCTGTAAGAGGATCTGGGCGAACGACAGTCACAACAGCATTAGAGGAACTCCCTCACTAACCAGTACACGAGACCGGCAAACTGGGAAAGTATGTGTGTGTGTGTGAGAATGAGAGAGTGAGTGAGTGTGTTAGTGTGTGTGAGAGAATGAGAGAGTGAGTGAGTGAGTGAGTGAGTGTGTGTGTGTGTGTGTGTGTGTGTGTGTGTGAGAGAGTAAGTGAGAGAGTAGGCTATGGGTGTGAGTGAGAGTGTGTTCAGTCAGTGTGTGTGTGTGTCTTTGTTGATGTGGCGGAAATGACCTCCTGCTCCAAGAACAGACATCAAAGCGCCGCACACGTCAGTCACATGACATCAACACTGTGTCCATCACAACCAGCCTGACAGACAGAGGAATCATATTTACCATAAACAGCTCTAAACATCTGATCCCAGCAGAATCCATGCGATATTCCAGCATGTGTGTGTATGTGTGTGTGTGTGTGTGTGTGTGTGTGTGTGTGTGTGTGTGTGTGATCATGAGTCCATCAGTGCGGTCAGCGGTTTAAATCCCCGCGAATCCCTCCAGTAGTTGAGTGTGATCCTGCAGATCATGTTTTGAGGATGAAGATGAAGAATATTCTTCTATAAGTGCACCTGCTTCACGGTTCATCAGCGACACTCTCCGACAAACACAAACATCGGTTGAAAATCATCTCCAACTGATCTTTGATGGCGATCATGAATCAGTGGTTGTATTATTAGAAGCCCAAAGGAAAAAAGTTTTCTTGTTTATAAAGTGAGTTTGAGTGTAACCGCGGATGAGCGCGAGCTGGAACTCTCCTCCGCTTCTTCATCTTCTGATCTCACACACACGCGACGCGACGCTGGATCATTCCGCTGACGCAATCTCAGCCAATCAACGTACAGACGCTGTGTGATCGGACCAATCAGTGGTGATAGGAGGCGGGGCAGAGAATGACGCGCAAAATGTTAAAGGCGCAGTGGCGTCATGTGCGTAGTGTGTGTGTGTGTGTGTGTGTGTGTGTGTGTGTGTGTGTGTGTGTGTGTGTGTGTGTGTGTGTGTGTGTGTGTGTGTGTGTGTGTGTGTGTGTGTGTGTGTGTGTGTGTGGTGTGTGTGTCACAATGACAGTGAAATTGTTCCATATAAAATTTCCGCAGTGAAGACGGGAAGGTTTATGAGTATAGATTAATATTCATGTTTTTGACTCCTTGAAGAGGAGTGTCAGTCTAAACTGAATACACAGAGAATTTACTACATCTAAGGTTTAATTTAAGTCACGGTAAACATTCACCACCACAGCTGAATCATGATGTGGATGTACAGTGAGCACAGAATCTCTTATTAATGTTATTTGAAATTCATATCCAGGACTAATTATGAAGAGTGAAATACTCTTAATGTGCACTGCGCTCCATCCATCCATCTGAAGGGAGGATGCGGATCAAATTAATTTTCCACGGCCCTTTTCCTTTGTTTAATGGAAGAATGGCCTCCACGAAGAATGGCTTTGATATTGCATAAAAACCAGAAAGAGAAGTAAAGTGTATTTAAAAATCAAAAGCCATTCAAGGCATTCATATGCATATATTTCTGAGTGTTTTTGATTTAAAATAAATTTCCATTTTTAATCAGACTCACTATTAATGTGATGCCACTGTACGGCAACCATGGACAACATGCTGAAACACGCTGGCAACATGCTTATTCAAGTTAGCAATGTGCTAATTAATTCTAGCAACATGCTAAAATAAAAACATGCTAGCAATGTACCAATTCAAGCAAGCAACATGTTAATCATGTTAAAAACTTATTACAAATTCCAAAAACCTGTTAAAAACTGTTAGCAACATACAAATGCATGCTAGCAATGTGCTAATCATGCTATTAGCATGCTAAAATGTTAACAATGTGATTATTCATGACAACAATGTTCTAAATTATACTAGAAACATTCTATCAACGTGTTAAAACAAGCTAATAACACATTAATTAATGCTAACAATGTGTTAGCACACGCTAGTAACATGTTAATTTATCTTAACAACATGCTAATTCATGCTAGCAATGTGCTAATTCATGCTAATAATAATTCCTAATTCATGCTAGCAACATGCTATTTCATTCTACCAACATAAAATAAAAACATGCTAGCAATGTGCCAATTCAAGCAAGCAACATGTTATCTAATGTTAGCAACATGTCTTATCTAGCTAGAAACATGCTAAAACGTGCTATAAACATGTTAAAACATGTTAACAACTTACCAATTCATGCTAGCAATGCGCTAATCATTCTAGTAGCATGCTAAAACATGCTAGCAATATGCTAATTCATGTCATTAGTGTACTAAAATCTGCAACAAACATGCAAGCAAAACTTTCAGTAACTTTAACTTTCAGACATCACTTTGTCAAGCTGACATTAAAGTTTGTTCTAACAAACTTTACTTTCTAGTTAATCTTATTCTTCATACTCAAACTCTGAGGTCATGATCATTTTCCGTTAATATCAGATCAAATATCCTCTATTTAAGCATTTTTACCACTGAAAATAGTGCCTCTTTAATGCAACACAACAATGACAACAAAACAAAATGTTACAAATAAACCATGAACATGGAAACACATTAAAATGAAAACACTATTAGTGACTAGTAAATAGTAACATACTAACACTATTTCAAATGAGTGTTTCGTGCAGATTAATGGCAAGTAAGTAAACTCAATCTCTGTCAAGTTTTCACCGATGTAACAACATAACATGTTCATTAATAAATCAACACCAAAAGAAAGATAATATATTGCAAACAAATAAATAAATAAGTACATTTAGTGTCCTTTTTTATTTATGTTGTAGGACTATGTCTAACTAGCAGCCCATGGATTTATTGAACAATGTAACTAATACACTTAAAATGCATATAATCAGTTCGAAAGGCACTTTAATATCTGTGTAGTGACGCCCTCTGCTGGGTCACATCGGCACATGCGCAGTGACGCCCTCTGCTGGATCACTCTGGCACATGCGCAGTGACGCCCTCTGCTGGAACACACTGGCACATGCGCAGTGACGCCCTCTGCTGGATCACGCTGGCACGCCTTGCGCTCGCAACGTTTCACTTCAACTTCAGTTTGCGAAATAAACCACGACGATTCTCATATATCAGTAGTATGTTTTCATTACCGTTTCATTTGAGGCTCGAAAGTGTTTGTGATGATCATCCAGATGAGTTTGGTTTGTTCTGTGGACGCGTTTAGTCAGTGACGTACATTTCATTCGTTTCGTGTGCTGGATTAATATCAGACGAATCTGTCAATAATTGGTTGAAAATAGACGGGTAAAGTATTTTTTTCGTGTTATTTATTATTTAGTAAACATATAAAATTGGATGACATGCGTGAATTCAAGCCTGTTTGTTTTATTAAAATGTTCAAGTTCAGTGACTAATGGGAAGTTTATCCATGTGTGTGAGAGAGAGTGATTTAGTGTGCATGTCTCTCTCTCTCTCTCTCTCTCTCTCTCTCTCTCTCTCTCTCTCTCTCTCTCTCTCTCTCTGTGTGTGTGTGTGTGTGTGTGTCAAGATGGGGCAAATTGTCACATTTAACTCAAGACAAGATTTTGAACAGGTTTTGTGTTTGTTATTTTATTAAAAGTGTTCAAGTTTAGTGACTAATTGAAAGTTTATTCAGTTATTAATAGAAGCTCATAATGTGAAGTTAAACGGTAAACCGAGAGACTCATGATCTGTATGTCAGTCACACTATTAAAAACTCCATCTCATTCAGCCTGTTTAACCTCTGTTTCAGGTCAAAGGTCGTGAACTATGGAGGCAGTCCTGAAGAGGCTTCAGACACTGACCTCAGATCAGCTGAGAGAACAGATCATCAGCGCTGGACTGAGATGTGGCCCGGTAACCGCCACCACCCGGAGCATCTTCGAGAAGAAGTTGGCTCGAGCTCTCCTGGAGGGCAGTGATGTGGCCGTGGTGCATTCTGGGAGTCCAGATCCCGTCGAAGAGCCAATCAGCGAGACCGAAAACGGAGAGGAAACGAATCACGACGCTCAAACGCCTACGGAAAGTCCATCTGTTTATTACGGCGTGTGTCCTCAGCTGGACGACCCTTCGGTGGAAGATGGTCTGTGTTTAATCATCGTTCTTCTTTACAAAGTGTTAATTCTAAATAAATATAGTCTTAAAGTCTAAATAAAGTCTTAATTGTCACAGCCCTACAGTGTTTCTGTTTTTGATGTATTTTTCTGACACTGTTACTGATAAATGTGAAGTTGTACTGATCATAACCTGTGCTGATGCTGTTCAACAGGCTTGCCGCTCGTGTACACTGAGAAGACGAAGGCGCTGAAGGCCGTGATGAAGCTGAAAGGCGCTCGGTTCAAAGTCTTCGTTAGTAGAGAAGATGCTGAGAACTTCGCTAAAGGTGTGTGTGATGGAGGCATGTCGCCACACACACCCTCTCCGGAGAAACCCGGCGCTGGGTCCGTCACTGGTAAGCCAACGTTCACATTACAGCCACTAATCATTAACAGATCGCAATCTTGATTCAAACTTATAATATAAAATATCTACACACACATATATATATATATATATATATATATATATACTGTATATATATATATAGGTATAAAACACTGAAATATTTAGATCCGATCCCAGAGAGAGCCGTTTTCATGTATAGCTATTGAACAGCTTTACAAACTGTCTTTTTAACCCTCTGAAGTCGGCAAATGTGACGCTGCGTTTTGCTGGGTTTTTTTTTCACACATAGCTGCTGCATCGAATTAAAATACTCCGCCATTAACGGTCGTATAAATAAAACCAATACATGATTATATATAAGAGAATCACCTAATTATTCATGATGGGGCTGGACTGTTCACGCCCATTCGCATATTAATGTTTTTCACAATATAACCCAATTCACAGTTTTATGTGAACGATTAGGCAGGATGTTTTTCAGATCATTGTGAAGAAAAAACTCTAGGCAACAACATCCATTAGTCAAAAGTCTTGTGGACGCACATTTCATATGTGTTTTGTGGCCTTATTTCAGAAACTTTCATTTTTAGTTTTTAGAGATTTGTTCAGAAACGCCGATTCATCCAGTAATAAAGCAAGTGAACTCTTAATGAGTGAGTCATTGAATTATTCACCCAAGAGATTCATTCAAAAACGCTGATTCATCCAGTAATGAAGCAAGTGAAGTCTTAATGAGTGAGTCATTGAATTATTCACCTAAGAGATTCGTTCAGAAACGCTGATTCATCCAGTAATGAAGCAAGTGAAGTCTTAATGAGTGAGTCATTGAATTATTCACCTAAGAGATTCGTTCAAAAACGCTGATTCATCCAGTAATGAAGCAAGTGAAGTCTTAATGAGTGAGTCATTGAATTATTCACCCAAGAGATTCGTTCAAAAACGCTGATTCACCCAGTAATGAAGCAAGTGAAGTCTTAATGAGTGAGTCATTGAATTATTTACCCAAGAGATTCGTTCAAAAACGCTGATTCATCCAGTAATGAAGCAAGTGAAGTCTTAATGAGTGAGTCATTGAATTATTTACCCAAGAGATTCGTTCAGAAACGCTGATTCATCCAGTAATGAAACAAGTGAAGTCTTAATGAGTGAGTCATTGAATTATTCATTCAAGAGATTCGTTCAGAAACGCTGATTCATCCAGTAATGAAACAAGTGAAGTCTTAATGAGTGAGTCATTGAATTATTCATTCAAGAGATTCGTTCAGAAACGCTGATTCATCCAGTAATGAAGCAAGTGAAGTCTTTATGAGAGAGTCATTGAATCATTCACTCAACCCAATTTTTTTTTTTAATAGACAGCAGCAATTAAAATTTTGTCAGAGCCTTTAGTTAATTACATGTTATTTTGTTAAGCTGCTGTTCAGTATTGTGGGAGAATCGTCAGTTTATCCAGAATGGTGCGGTTCTATCTCACAGATCTACAGTGGTGAAGAGGACATTAGTTGTGAGCATCAGGTGTTTGTTTGTGCAGAGTGGCTGATGAACGCAGATCCTGCGAACATGGAGAAGGCCAATGAGTTCAGGAGTCCACGAACTCAAGATCTGACGGCGAAGCTCCGCAGGGCCGTGGAGAGAGGAGACGAGGACACCTTCAGGGAGCTCGTCTGGGGAAACCCAAGATACCTCATCGGATCCGGGGACAATCCCACGATCGTGCAGGTGGGACTTGATTTAGAAAAACGCTGCTTTGATTTGATCGATCAAAAATACAGTAAAAACAGTGAAATACAGTGTTTTCTATATGAATATACTGTATTCTGGTTGAGTTAGTTAGTAGTGTGTTTAACTGGTGGTTATAGTTAAAGGTGGGATATTTCCCAAACACACTCGAAGTGCTCGACCAATTAAAACAGACTCCTCCAGCCGACCAATCAGAGCACAGTGCTTCAGGCTTCATAGAGACAGGAAGTAAACAGAGCGTTACTGACAGACTGGGAAGAGAGGAGCCACAACAATGGAGAATATGAGGAGAATAATCAACATTCAAGCAGGAGAACCTGTTCTAGTAGAGCCTGGAAAATAGGTTTTGAAAGGGGAGAAAAGTATCGATATTTGATACCATTTTCTGTAGATACCATTACCTACTACAGAAATGAAAGTAATCGAATGTAAAACTAAATACAGAAAAAATGCTACAAAAGTCGTTCAGTCAAGAGCAGCGAGTGAGTCTTCTGTTCCGTGATTAACATGATAAACAGCAGCAGGATTATTAGGCTACTGTCACTTTAAGAGCGAATGCTCCAATATACTGATACACAACTTGCGTTTCGTCTTCCAAAGCTGACTTTATTTATTCTGAATACTTGCTTTAAAGTCACCAGTCGTTGCATGTGCTGCACTTTATTTGTACCACCCTTTTGTTTTATTAGCTTATTTTCCGTTATCTATTTATATTTTTTTGAATTTAAAAGATAATAAAGATATTATTTGATAAGTGAGATTTGTGATTTTTAGTCCTTGAAAACTTAAAAAGAAAGAAAGTCATCAGAATATCAACACTAATAGGTTCCAAGCCTCGAGTACAGTGTGTGCTGGATGTGTTTGTCCAGGAGGGTTGCAGATATAACGTGTTGCACGTCGCAGCGAAGGAGAACCAGGCCGGAATGGCTCGTCTGGTCTTGGAGACGCTGGAGGACCCGGAGTTCATGAGACTCATGTATCCTCACGACCAGGAGCTCATGCTGTGGCAGCGCATCCGCTACATCGTCGACCTCTACCTCAACACGCCCGACAAAGCCGTGAGTAGCACACACACACACACACAGTTGACAGAGTGAATATATATACTCTTCTTGTCCTGCTGATTAGGGTAGGCATAATTGTTTGATGACAAGTAGATTGGATTGATTATTTGACCGTGCTCCTACCCAACTTTGTTTATGAAACATCATTTTGTGTTGTACGTTTCCGTGACGTTCACGCGCGCACAGAACTATACGATGGAACCTCAACGGTCGTTGTTGGACACAATAAGTGTGTGTCCCCACTTTAAAGGGTTAGTTCACCCAAAAATGAAAATTAAGTCATTAATTACTCACCCCCATGCTGTACCAACCCCGTAAGACCTTCGTTCGTCTTCGGGACACAAATAAAGATATTTTTGATTAAATTTGAGAGCTGTATAACTACCACATTGGCTCCTAAGGGACTGCCTCTTGACGGCCCAGAAAGTCAATGAAGAAAATGTTTAAATATCCCATGTGACTACAGCGGCTCAATTATACGTTTATCAAGCGACGAGAATACTTTTTGTGCGAAAAAACAAACAAAAATAACGACTTTATTCGACTATTCCTTTTCTTCCTTGTAGGCCTGAAACGAGACTTCCTTAGATTTCCACGACGCATGCGCGAGAAAGAATTGCGATCTCCTTACACTACTTCAGTTCAGTTCTCGCGCATGCGTCGTGGAAATCTCTTGAAGTCTCGTTTCAGGCCAACCAGGAAGAAAAGGAATAGTCGAATAAACTCGTTATTTTTGTTTGCTTTTTCGCACAAAAAGTATTCTCGTCGCTTGATAAACATATAGTTGAGCCACTGTAGTCACATGGGATATTTAAACATTTTCTTCATTGACTTTATGGGCCGACAAGAGCCAGTCCCTTAGGCAGTCTATGTAGGACTGATCCAGCTCTCAAATTTAATCAAAAATATCTTCATTTGTGTTCCGAAGATGAACGAAGGTCTTACGGGGTTGGTACAGCATGGGGGTGAGTAATTAATGACTTAATTTTCATTTTTGGGTGAACTAACCCTTTAAGTCCTTGAGCTTGAGGTTATTAGACCTGGAAAGTCCTTGAGTTAGAAGTGATCCGAGGTGTACGGGAACCCTGTAGTGATGATAACTGTCTGAGATGTTCCTCAGAGCAACGAGACGCCGCTACACTTCGCCTGCAAGTTCGGGTGTCCAGAAGTGGTGGATGTTCTGTGTTCACATCCGAGCGTGGACAAACACTGCAGGAACAAGTACGACCTCGACCCGTCCAGTGTAAGGAACTACAAACATGACTTAAAATTAAATTACGTTTTTTTATTTTACTATTATATATATATATATATATATATATGTCGTAACATTATTATTATTATTACTGACTAGCATTACTATATTTATTATTATCTTTAAAAATAAATTATTTTGTTACTGTGCTTTTGTGTACTTCCGTAAACGCAAACGTTTATTTGGGATGTGATTATTTGTGATTTCTCGTTGTCCAGCACAAGTCCCTATATAAATAAACACATAAATAAACAAATAAATCATGTGAAATAATCACTGGTGTTCGTTCTGCAGATGATCTGTGAGCGGAAAAACAGAAGTAAGGAAGTAAAGCAGAAGATCAGGGAATATCTGGAAGGTCGGTGTCTGTCGTTCTGCTCTGTGTGTGTGTGTGTGTGTGTGTGTGTGTGTGTCTGGGGTGTGTTTCACTGCTGTGTGTGTGTGTGTGTCTGGGATGTGTTTCACTGCTGGGTGTGTGTGTGTGTGTGTCACAGACAGGTTTTATGTGCCTCTGTTGCGGACGGCTGATAACACACTGCCTCCAGAGATCAGCGTCCCCTGGTGTCCGGGGTCGCCGGAGTCATGTGATCGCTTCTACCAGCCCGACCGGATGACGGACAGTCCCAAACACCCAGCCAAGGTCATCAAGGCTTTCGTCGGGCCTCTGAACGCATCAAAGGTCGTTTATACAGTTCCTGACAAACGTTGGGAAACATTAATGTTTACGTTTTATGTTTTTAATGGTGCTTTACCTCTTTGAATCTCTTTTGGAATTGTGTATACAGTATGTGTGCCAACAGAAATTAATTAATAATAATAATTTTAATGATTATTACATTAATTGTAAAAAAAAAAAATAATAATTATTACGAACAAGCATAATTAAATTATTTGTAAATTAGTAAATTATTAATTAATTAATATTATAAACATTAATGCTTGAATTATTATTATTAAAATGATTGTAATTACAATTTCTGTGCACACACAAATTATAATAATGATTTTAATAATAAAATTTTTATTTTACTATTATTATTACTATGTAATCCCTAACCATAACATTATTATTAATATTATTACAAACAAGCATTACTAAGTTTATTGTTATCTTTCTGTTTGCAAATACATTTTATTAATAGTAATTAATAATAAAAACATATTATTATTATTATAATCAAGAAATTATTATTATTAGTAGAAATGTATTTTTTATTAAAATGGTTGTAATTATATTTTTTTGGGGGGCACACAAATGATAAAACCACTACTTTTAATTGAAATAATAACATTACTTTTTATTTTGCTATTATTATTATTATTATTATCACAAACACGCACTATAATGATATTTAAAAATACAATTATTGTTATAAACATTATTACAGTTTGTACATACATTTTAATAATTCAAATTTTTAAATTAATAATATTTTATTTTATTTAGAAAACATTTATTTATTATTTATCCATTTTATCATTTGTTATTTAATTAATAAATTTAGTAGTAGTAATAACATTATTATTATTATTATTATTATTACAAACAAGCATTATTAATTATTGACATATTTAAAAAATTATATTATTTAAAAGAAAATATTATAATTACAAATTTCTTGGCACACAAATTATAAAAAATAATTGTAGTAATAATTTATTAATAATTAAAAAATAAATTATTTTATTTTTTATAAAATGCCTTTCAGGACAACAAAGTCGCTTTGAATGAATAAGAGAGACAAAAACAACAGAACATTAAGATAAATGTCAAACAAACACAGTCGTCCAGTCGAGCAAACCAAAAACATGTTTGCAAATCCAACTAAAAGTGTGATGTTGTTCTGCAGGCGCAGGAGTTTCACCGGCTGTGGAGGACGCCTCCTCGGGATCGGGCCGGATACTACCATCACATCCTGAAGTCGGACTCGCAGCGGGGAGCGGAGCGGGTGGGCAGGTCAGCTGATCGCGAGATGCTAACGCTTAGGGCTCAGACGGAGGAAATCTGATATCGGTTGTTCGACGACAGGGTTCCCACGGGTCCTGGAAATCCTTGAAAGTTTGTGAATCTGGAAAAAGAAATGTGCTAGAAAGTGCTTGAATTTATTCAAAGTTTTCTGGAAAAATCCTGTATTATTCCCTCCGGTCCGCTAATGTGTTATTCCGCCAGCACTGCGTGGCCTATGCGCACTAGCTTGCTTGATTTACGCTAGTTACACACATTTACGTGTTACGTTATGTGTTTCCCGCGTGAAGTACTTTGTGTTGTACATTGCCATGACGAAATGGACCTGGAGAGTCTGGAAACTGAAGAGGGAACTCTGCTGGCAAACAGATTGAAAGCGGACCGAAAGAAGCTTTATAGAGTAGACCTGTATAACCTAATACAGCTTTACTGTACCACACTCACTGCAAACACGGAAGTGTGGCAGAAATAGTCAAACGTTTATGTGATGACCAAGACTATTTTTGTTCATCCTTCAAAGATTGTCCCCATTTATAATGTAGGAAAGATGTAAGATGTGGGAAAACTCACACTTATTTAAAAATAAAAAAGATTAGATGTCCATTGTAACAGTAGGTGGCGGCAGAGGCTTATTGGCTGTTTTCACTCTCTAATATCTATTTTATTCACTCGTTTTGCTCTTGAATGAATATTAAGACGTTATGAATGATAATAATTCAAGTTCATTTTTATCTACATCTCGAATTAAGCTCAATGTTTTATTGTAAGTCTAGAGCCCTTCGAACCTAAAGGTGCAGTGTGTAATATTTAGGAGTCAAGTCAAAGTTTATTTATAAAGCACTTTTTAAAAACAACAAAGTGCTGTACACATACATACTTATATGAACAAACCAACATGACCAAGATACAAGAAATAAAAAAAACGTAAAAACAATAAAACAAACTCTCACACAGCGTCAAATGCCAAACTGTAATAATAAGTTTTAAGATTCGATTTAAAAATAGTGATGGTTTGAGACTGCCTGATGTACAGGGCCAAACTATTGCACAACTTCGGTCCTGCCACTGAAAATGCTCTTTCACCCCTGCTTTTCAGTTTCACACGTGGGACAGCTAAAAGCTAAGAGCTAAAAGCTAAGCGCTCTTGACCGGGAGGATCTGTTGACAGAAATGCAATATCATATTCATAACGGTGTATAAAGATCTTACACAATGAAGCTTTGTGTGTTTATCAGCTTAGAATGAGGCGTTTCTCTCCACACACACCGAGGGTCCGCATACACCGCGTCTCGGCACTATGCTGTTCCTCGTGATCAGAAGCTGCTCATGTCAGCGAGTAAAACACTGACAACGATGAACAAGTCACAATAATATTCACAACAACATCGTTTTACTGAATAATAAAGGAAACATAATCTCTTAATTTATCTTAGTAAAGAAACATCATTGTTTAACTCTGCTGTCTCAGACGATGACATCACTTCCTGTCGGCCTGCTATGTTGGGTGCAGTTCACAACCTCACCACTAGAAGCTGCTAAAACGTACACACTGCACCTTTAAAATAAAACTGCACATTATAATACAGTAAAATGGGGGGAAATGTGAATAACTGTGACAGGTTTGATTGATTTAAAGGGTTCGTTCAGCCTTACTCATGTAGTGTGTGGTCCGCAGAGAGCTGGCTCGTGAGATGGGACACCCGTGGGCCGAACACTGGGATTTCCTGCAGTGCTTCATCGACCTGTCCAGCAGAGACGGCCTGCAGATGCTGGACGAGCACCTGAGGAGCACTGAGGCCCGTCTGACCCCTGACCCGGATGAGGATCCGGGATCATCCCGACGCTTCCCGGTCTGTGACCTCATGCAGGAGTTCGAGAAGGTTTTGCTCTCGGCGGATCACATGATCAGAAGTGATGAAGCAGACGAGGGGTCCAGTGTCAGCTCTGAGGAGTATTTCACAGCTGATGAAGATGATGATGATGACAGAGAGTCTTCATCGGATTCGGGATCATCGTTTAAATCCACTCGCAGCTCAGCGGACCGGGACTCTGTGGATCGGCGCCGACCGGACGTTTATATCCTCGGGTGAGGAGTCACACACAGCTGGAGGACATTATTAACACACACCAGATATCAGTTTCATATTGTTCACTAGTGTGTTCAGGACACTATAGTTCATTTATATGAGTGAGGAGAACAAAATAAAGTAAACTGTGACATATTACACCCAAATATTCTTCATTTGGGACCAGAAATGATTCGTCCACTTTGAGCTGAAGTGTGTTTTCTGCTCTTTTTACACACACACTGATCAACATGAAGCATTGCTTGGTCACTGGTTGAGCTAAACTGGTTTTATCTAATTGTGGAGTTCAATTGAACAGCTGACAGATATTCAACATAATTCATGTGTGAGAGTCCACCAGAAGGACGAGTTAGACTATCCACTGAGTTCTGCTCATGTTTCAGAACTATAGCGATGATGAGAGAGATGTTGAAGGCGTCTGGATAAGTTTTGGTTTATTAATAGTTTTGCCTTTACGTTGGCTAGTGATTCTCCCAGTAAACTGGACTGTGAGGTTCTGCTGGCGCTGAGCGGCGTGGACATCGACCCGCTCGCGCTCCCCAGCGTCGCCCGGTGGAGGGACAGGGTCACGGCGCACTCGGCATCCGAAACACAGAGGTACACACTACTGCGAGACCACCTGCGGGAAACACGACAAAATAAATATGATGGTATTATAATATTTATAATAATACATATTATTATTAGAAAGTAAGATTAAACTAAAGTAATAGATTTCATTAAAAATATATAATGAAAAATAAATAATTAACTAAATTAGCAAAAATATTGCATTTAAAAATAAATAAAACATGATAATTTAATAATAGTTTCGCTTGTCCAGAGGTGGCATAGTTCTGCAAAAACTCAGATACTTGCGTTATGCACCTTTAAGTAAATAAGATTGATTAGAATAATATAATAATTGTATTTAAATAATGAATAATACTAAAACAATCATAAATAATAATAAATATTACATCCAGCTGAACAGTACGATACTATAAAAGAATGTAATTGAAATACATAGGAATTTTAAAATAAAAATATTAAAATAAAAAATAAATTATTTTCAATAAAGATTCAAACTAATTTGGTTTGAATAAATGAATCAAAATAAAATTGGATTTTAATAAATTTAATTATGTCTAACAGTCCAGTATGATAGCAAGTAAATAATGCAATTAATTAACCTTCTAGAAAATAAATAAATACAAAGAAATAATAAATTAATTTCAATAAATAATAAAAAAATAATAATAATTGGTTCAGAAAAATTTGCAAATTTTATTAAAATAAATTGATAAGAAAAAAATGATTTCAGCAAATAAATAATAAATCAATACATTTAATAGATCAAATAAATAGATATGAAAAATAAATAAAACATTATTTAAAGCTGTACATGATAGAAAAATAGAAAATTCAAATGAATGAATTAATCAAATTTGGTGTGAAATAAACAAAGGCATATACATAAATAAATAAAACAATGAAAAATATGAATGTATTTAAACGAATAAGTAGATCAAAAATGAATTAATTTTTGAATATGTGATCTAAAAAATGGAACAGGACAGTACTATAGAGAACAGAAAATAATGCCAAAATGTTATGTAATAGAAAACATATTCCAAACAGTATTTACACATAATTATAATATAAAATGTTCACAGTATTAACTGGGCCTTTATACTTAGGCCTAAAATACTTAAAAGATGTCGTTGATGAGGATCATATTTGAGGATTTTCAACAATACCTTCTCTCAAATATTCTGACGTTTATATCATATTTCACGGACGTTAAGTCGCTCCTGACTGCAAGTGGCACCGGGTCATTGAAACGTTTACAAAATCATAAACAGGAAGTTTAGTTCTGCACAAGTAAACTGGGCTTTCGTTGATCTCAGCCGGCACGAATCTGAACGTTTGCACGCTTGATGTTTAATTGCAGTCGCAGTGTTTCGTATGATAAACTAGGGCTGGGAACTGGCAAAAATCTGACGAATCGATAGGATTGCGATATTTGGGCCACGATTCCAGATTATTGCGATTCTAAACATATCGCGAGACAGCAAGTATTGCGATTCGATTCTGCGATATATATTATTCAAAGCATTACTAAAATACAAAAAACTCATTTTTAATTCTGTGAACATTATCTACACATTAACTGCAAAAACTGTTATATAATTCCACCAAATCAGCTTATCATTGTAAAATATCTAAATCACTCTTAAGGTCTGTCAGTCAAGCATTATATTCTGATACTCCAGCATTAGCATATTTAATGACAGAACTTCAGTATTTAGAAATAAATCTTGATAATCATGAAGCATGAAGGTGTATTTGTCATTTTAACTGAACTGGCGGTGAATATTGTTGGTCATTCAGTGTTTCTGTAAACTCAGATAATTGTATAATTATATATTGCGATACTTTGCGCTACTGTATTGATAAAATATCGCGATACTGAACAGCGATTTTTCCCCGCCACTAATAAAAACTTGTATTCTGTAAAATGTAATGACATTCTGTTGTGTGATCTCCAGCTGGCCGTCAGCGTCACCGAGCAGAGGCGGCGAGAGTCGCAGTCCATCGGTCCTGACGCGGGTCACCGTCTCCCCGAAGCTCAGACGCGCCGGTCACTTCATCCACCCGGGACAGTTCATGTTCAGTCCACCGAGCAGAGCCTACACTCGCCTTTAACCAGAGATGTCCACACACACACAAGCTCTTATATTCACATTTATTACAGCTGATTTGACCACTTCCTGAACACTAATGCAAGTTAAAGAATATGTTTCCATGTTTGCGCAGCAGTTGTGTTGCCTTTATCATGCTGGAGTTATTAATGCATATTTAATTTATAATTATAATGTAATGAAATGTTTCTTTGTTAAATAAAGACTTGTTAATAAAACAGTGGGGTTGGTTTGTTGTCTGAGTCCAGAATGACGAGATCGTGTGTCTGTGAGTGTTGCAGGATTAATGGTGTTTATCCTCTACTCCAGCAGGGGGCGCCGCGCCAGTGACGGACTCGCTACTGGAAACAGCTTTTATTATTACAGTCTATGAAAACTTCTCAGATTATCACACAAAAGTCAATGACCAGATCAGAGATCATTTAACATGACTTCTCAAATTAATTTGTGTTTTAGAAATGTTTAAAAATGTAAAATAAAATTAAAAATAAGTGGATAAAAATGCATTCAAATGAATGTTTGATTACAATAAATTTCTTAAAATAAATTTAATGTAAATACACAATTAAATAAACAATAAGTTGGCCCAAAGTCATTAAAATGAATAAAAATTCCACACAAAAAAAAAATTTATTTAATGCTATAAGCAATACTTACACACGTGGAATAACATGATCCTTTATTGTTAAAGAGAACATCACAAAAGTAATCGTTAAGAACAAACTTTACTGTGATGTAGGAGACGTGTTCAGCACTTACACTATTATAATGAACAACATTTACTTGTTCAAAGATGCAGAAGTCTTCAACGAGGAAGAGGAGCAGATGCAATTTGACGGATTTTTAAACCGGAAACAGAACTGAAATATTTCAGATGCTACACATTTAAAGCAGCAGATTATCTAATGTCTTAAACGAGTAACAAAACACAGATAACACACACATGTAGATCACAAGATGAGAGTAAATACATTCAAATATTACAATGGAAGTGCAACTATGCGAAAATAGTCCTAGAAAACCTTAAGTGTTCATTTGAAGCAGAGATAAATAAAGATTAATCTAACTTAATATTTTTTAATAAACCCAAAAGTGTTGTTAGGCTGTGTGTGTGTGTGATGGCTGAGCTGTGTGAGTTACGTGAGGCCAATGCCTCTTTTACTTTCGCTTTAAATTATTTCATTTTGGCTTTTTGGCATATTTTTTCATTCTTGTTCTGTTCTTAATATCATTCAATTTAAAGGATTTGATGTGTAATATTTGTAGTGTATTTTTTAAAGCATAGCCTAGAGCAAACGATAGTAGGTTGTTGGTTAAAACCCGTGCAATCCCCGCATATCTAATCAGAATAGTGCAGATTGCCGAATCAGTTTTGCGTCAATGAACG
Organism: Pimephales promelas; assembly: GCF_016745375.1. The sequence continues at coordinate 217,833 of NW_024121165.1, forward strand.
ATCCAGTGCGCATGCGTCATCAAAGCGCAAGAAAAGTGCTGAGCTGAATTTGCGCACAGTGTTTTAAATGAGAATAAAGTCAAATGCGCCTTTAGTCCCATTGGATTCTGATAATACTTGGGTTAGGGTCGCGTCAATAAAAAAATAAATAAAACATTTTGCTCTTGAAATATTTTGAAAACCACTATCCCATGGGGTTATTATTGTTGCAATATTCCAAATAAATAGATTAATATTCACAAATAAATCTAAAGTTATTTACAAAAAATGTATCAAATTCACAAATAGCCTATTTATAAATGCACAGAAAGCAGTTCACAAATAAATGCCAGGCAGAGTTGAGTTTTTAAAATAATAAAACATTTGTAAATATTTGATTTATTTGCAAATCTCATTTTATTTAGACTATTTGTGAATTTGATCATATTTTATTTGTGGATCTTAATCTATTTACTAGTGAATATTGCAACTATAATAACCCCATATATCCCTTGTCTATCAACACCACATAGCCTATCTAAACTACCTCATGCGGACGGCAGAGTGAATGACCCGCGCTCATGGATGCAAGAGTTGAGATTGTTCTTGATATTTAAAAAATAACTCTTTAAACCATGGATGATTGCTTTCGTTAAAGCCGTCATAAATTCTGAGCCATTACAAAAAACATCAACAACGACTATACTACACTGTTGTTTAGATTCATTATTTCTCACAAAAACTTCGAGTGTGTACCCCGTTGATAAGGAAGAGTTAGAAAATAGAGGGAATTGAAATCTAATCATCTTTGAATCGATCATGTAGGTCTTGTATTTCTCCAGCACCTGATCCAGGTCCTCTAGATACACATCGATTGCAGCTTCGATCTCCTGAACACAGTCTGATTCGGGTTTTCCAGCCTGGATCTCCATCCGGGCCTCGTGGATCAGCATCTGCAGGTGGAAGGCGGCTCCGTTGACCCAGATCTTGAACCCGCGGCTGCTCATCTGTCCGTCAAGCAGAAGGGAGTTCCTGAGGATGGTGAGATCTTTGCTCAGCTGCTGTTCCAGTCTCCGTATCTCCTCCCGTAATCGTTGGTTATTGTTCATGAACATGCGATGGCGTTTCAGATACTCTGACACTGTGTCTCGGACACTCGAAGCTTTCTCTTCCCCAAACACTCGTCGTAACAGGCTGTACGGGTCATCATCAGTCGTCTGAGTGCCGCTCTTGATGACGATCTCTATGATCATGGAAATCACCACAGCTCCAAGACCGACAGCATTCGGGACTTTATTTAGTGCAGCAAGAGCAGACCCGAAACTGTTGATGTAATCCGGCACCGAGTTCAGCATCTCAGTAGAGAAGGCCTGCAGCGCCGCGTTAGAGTCGGGACCAGAATACTTCAGCAGAGACTCATCTATGCCTATATCTGGTAAGAGGTCCGGCTTATTCTGTAAAACTGTTTCATACATCTGAAGAGCCTTCCTCTCACGGTCCTCTTGTGAGAATCCGTTGCCCATGATTAGTTCAGATGTCCCCTGACCAACAGACTGAACACCGTAATCAGAATACTGAGATAAATCCTGAATCTCCCAATGAGAGGAAACGAGCAGCACTACTCGAGAACAGCTGTGTCATCATCACCACTCAATGCGCACCCGACCCGGTCCCGGACACACCATCGGTACTGCGCATGTGCACGACCGCACTTTTTTTTCAATAACAATAACAATAGGGGAATGCGGAGATTTACAAAACACTTGAGTGTATACAAATTTACTACTCTGCATCTTGTATCAGAAAATCAATCAAACATCTACTGAGATGTCTTCGGTTTATGATTGGTAGCCCATTGAAGTAGAATAAACACCTTTAACTCAGTGGAAAATAGTCCATTTGGTGAAATTAACACATATTTTGCTTTATGTAGCCTGATATTTCCCAAATAAAATGATAGTTTTTGTTATATTATCCATTTCCAATAAACCAGTATCACAATCCATAAACAAGATCATTACATCAGTTATGTTACAAATTGGTAAAACCCTTCAAAAATAAACAGAAACTTTGGACCAAAATAAAGTGGAATACTAGTTACAACTATAAAATAAACATAGAAACCCATTTTTTAAACTTATAAAATCATCACATGGATAATAATTTATTATTTTAAATTGAGTTTCTTGGACTTTATTAGTCATAACTGGAAATACATATTATATTTTGTGTTTTCTTTGGACTGCCAGACACGTCGCAGATCCACTGATCCTGGCCATACATTATTCAGTATAAGCTCAAGTTATTATTAACGCTATGTTTCTTTGTACCTCTGAAATATGATTTCTTTGCACATCTTTTTGAAATGTAATATGTTTGTACATTGCTCATTACTCATTATTTAGTTTATTCCACAATTTGAGAGGGAGTCTTAAAATTTGACATTCTCCTTAAATCTCTTTCACAAAACCTTTCCTGTATAGTGCAAGGCAATACATTGTTTCTAGCCTTGAACATAAATGCAGCTGTTGGAAATTCAACCAGATCTAATAGTTTTAAAGCTTTAGACTGTGTGAAAATAATCATGTGTTATGAATTATTCTTATTGCTCTTTTTTGAAGTATGAAAAAATGATTGCAATGTATTTTGATATGTGATTCCCCAAACCTCTACAATACTTTAAATACGGCACGACCAATGAACAATACAAGTATGGTGATAATCCAGAATGAGTTTAGCTTTAGCCAGGATTGAGATACTTTAGACATTTTTGTTTGGATATATTTTATGTGAGATTTCCAACAAATCTTGGCATCTATAACCACTCCAAGGAATTTAATTTCATATACGCTTTCTATGTTAACATTTTCTTTGACTGAAATTGCTTGATTCAACAGTTGCCAAAAATCCTAAATTTAGTTTTACTCAAGTTTAATGATAACTTGTTTATATCAAACCAACCACTATTTTATTTTCCTGAAGTCTGAAGTGATTAAGTCCAGGAGTTGCTCAAAATTGTGACCAGAACCAAACACATTTGTGTCATCTGCAAATAACACACATTTCAGTAGTTCAGATAGTTTACATGTATCATTTATGTAGAGAATGCATAATTTTAGTCCCAATACTGACCTCTGGTGGACACAACACGCAACACCCGAACAATCATCTCCCAACTTCACTCCAAACTCTTTCCTGTCTTTTAAATTACTATAATTCAGCACTATCCCCCTGATCCCGAGCCTCTCCAATCTATTGATTAATATTTCAAAATTAACTCTTTTTTTTTTCAAAGGAATGAATACACCAGCTTTATTCGTCTGTAGAATTGGTGAGTCTTCAATGAGTTCAGTTAAAGACACACACTGAGATCTCCCACACTCTTCAAGCTCTTATATTCACATTTATTACAGCTGATTTTACCACTTCCTGAACACTAATGCAAGTTAAAGAATATGTTTCCATGTTTGCGCAGCAGTTGTGTTGCCTTTATCATGCTGGAGTTATTAATGCATATTTAAGTTATAATTATAATGTAATGAAATGTGTTTTTTTGTTACATAAAGACTTGTTAATAAAACAGTGGGGTTGGTGTGTTTTCTGAGTCCAGAATGACGAGATCGTGTGTCTGTGAGTGTTGCAGGATTAATGGTGTTTATCCTCTACTCCAGCAGGGGGCGCCGCGCCAGTGAAGGACTCGCTACTGGAAACAGCTTTTATTATTACAGTCTATGAAAACTTCTCAGATTATCACACAAAAGTCAATGACCAGATCAGAGATCATTTAACATGACTTCTCAAATTAATTTGTGTTTTAGAAATGTTTAAAAATGTAAAATAAATGACTAAAAATGAATTTAAATGAATATATTTGATTACAATAAATTTCTTGAAATAAATTTAATTTAATGTAAATACACAATGAAATAAACAAAAGCATGATTTAAATAAATTAAATTGTATGTAAATACATAAATAAACACCTGCTTCACCTTCTGTAAGCCACACCCACTACCATTCTGCTCCACCCACTAATCAACCCTGCTCTTCACCTCTGTAAGCCACACCCCTGGACAATCAAACCCCGCCCTCTGTAAGCCACACCCACTAGCCCTCTCAGCATCCCCAGTATAAATACACTGAACTGACCGGAGAAAGACACTGAGGATTTAATCACTGATGCTGCTGCTGGGGATGATGATGATGATGATGATGATGATGATGATGAGTGTGTGATTGTTGGGCTGATTGATGGATGTTGCAGATGAACGATGCGCAGGAGCAGCGCTTATATCCCAGTGTCCACCGCTGCCGCTCTGCTGGTCTCTTCATCCACACTCTTCTTCGTCTTCACGTAAGTCACACACACACACCGTATAGTCCGGCTTGTTTAATGTTGTTTTTGCCAAAAATAACTTGAGATGTATGATATTCCATCATGTAATCAGTCAGCGATCACAGGGGTGTAGTTTCATTTCTTTGACAGGTTTTCTATCTGATGATAGTCTGTTCTCGGGCGATGGGTTAGACACTGACAGCCCAAACGTTGCCTTGTGTTAGTCCACACGTCTGGCTCTACAGACGTCTTTTAAATGCAGAACTGCATGCTGGGAATCCTCCCCGTACATAAACTGTTTTTATTTTTCATTACCTTTACACCTGGTTTTCAGTCATGACACTCTTTCATTCATACACCGTTCATGTTGACTGAAGAAACTTGAGTTTTTATCAGATAAGCAGCAGCACAACCACAAGCTAAATCTTAATTAGTGTATTTGTAGTATTGTGTTTAATGTTGAACAGGACAGCACAGTACGGTTTATAAACTCCATATACTGAGATGTGGTTTTAATCCAGCGCTGAAAGTAGGGCAGTGAGCCGCTGCAAACCACTGCTTATGCTCTGATGTACCATTAGGGTACATCAACATTTCAGGTCTATATTTTTCTTTTGTCAAAATAAAATATGTAATGAAGTTAATCCACTGGGTGAAATGGCAAGAGGATTTTGATTTCCAGTTTTGAAAGATTATTTTAGCGACTGCTAGAGAAACATGGACTGGGGTTTTGTGTTTGGAAGGGATGGATGGAGGATAGTGTGTTAGTCCATGTAGTCCAGAGAGAGTGAACAGGGCCAGGTCATCCGTGTACTCTTGAGTTCTGTGGATAGTTTTATATTGTACGAGTTGTAAATTGGTGTTGGTAGTCACAGTAAAGGTATTTCTGCAGATCTGTGTCCAGAAATCCGAGTCGGGATGTAGCGTGAGATTGCAGGGTTACGGTGTGGATGAAGCTGTGGAGTTTGGATATAAGTGTTCTTGGGTGGTTGGCTCCTTCTAATAACCGTTCAGTGATTTAAAAAGGCTGTAGGGTGTTAGTTAAAGTTATTTTACTTTGAATTAAAAATTTAAGCTGTTGGTAGAGAAGAAATCAGTCTCTCTCGATCCCGAATTTCGGAATAATTGAGGGGAAAGGCATGAATTTATGATTTTCAAATATGTGGTGAAGGATGGTGATGCTATTTGGGGAAGTAAATCGGTTTATTGTGAAGAGGGAGGTCAGGGTTGTGCCAGATGGTGCTGGGAGTGATTTATTGGTTTTCCACCAGGAGATGTTGCTATTGTAATGTTATGATAGAAGTCCAGTTTTTTATTGACTTTGGTAGAAAGGGAAGGTCTTGCCTTTGAATTGAGGGAGCACAAGTATTGCTCAAGATCAAGACGAACGTGTTTGTTGTTGAGTCCATTTCTAGATGGTTTCTGCAGTTGGTTCGCCAGACAATAGTGCATAAAATGTGGTGTTTCCAGTCCTCCTAGTGTTTTGAAGTGTTGTAAGTGTTATCCTATATTTTTGATTTATTTATGTTGGGGTTTTTTTCCCAGTAGAAGTGGGTAGTGAGGGAATCTAGTTTTTTTAACCAATAGTCCGTCGATGTAATCAGAATCATTGAAAATAGGGAATTGATCTGGGGAAGTATTTTCATTTTGATTGTTGTGAGCATGGCAAGCCAGACCGACATCAAGATCTTAGGTCTGGGAACTCACAATTGGCACACCTCAATCCGTCTTTCAGTATCCCTCTGCACGCAATAGTACAGCGCTACAACCAATCAGATCATCGAGTAACACAGTCTCATCCCAAAAAGTCATATAACTGACGTCTTGGGACGTCTTTTGACCGTACGTCAATATCCGCCTTTTTAGGGCCCCCTTAAACGTCGGTAGATGGCGATCCCGTGCGTAATACAACTGACGCTTTACCTTTAACGTTAGTTAGGTGACGGGTTAGGTTTAGAGTTAGGATCCCATAACCTCATCTACCGACGTTTAAGGGGGCCCTAAAAAGGCGAATATTGACGTATGGTCAAGAGACGTCAGTTATATGATGTCTTGGGATGAGACTGCGCTGTCCCATCCCTGATAGCACACATACATCACAGAGACGTCTATTCAATCAGATGTTCGTAAACAGCAGATGAAGAGCTTTCCAGATGAAGGGATCTTTAACAGACGTCTTGCAGACGTACGTGAGTATCTTTCCACCAGCGGAGCTAGTTGACATATTAAACTTTTGCCATCAACTCCAAACACATCTTCCTTTTTTAAGAATGACTTAAGTGACGCTCTCTTAACTCCAAGTCCTCCAGAGTCGCGGCCAAAGCCGGTTCAAAGCATCTTCTTTGTGGAAATCATGCGGAACCGTCACAACTCTGCCGTCATTGTGTTAATCCCGCCCACCAACTCTATACCCGATGTGATTGGCCGGATCAGAGTTTGGGTTTTCCAGCTCGACGTTGATAGACCACACTGGCTGCTGAATAATCTTTGCTGCCGCTAGGGTGCGTCTATTAGTGGGAGCTCGTCCATCGTTTATAATCATCTTCTATTTTCTTGAAGAGTGAGGCATAATTGAGGTTGTAGAGCTCTGACGGCCTGGGGGACATTAATATGCCTAAGTACTGGATGTGACCCGTGTTGAGGGCAAGGGAAGGGTCGTGAGTCCACATCGTCTCCTGATAGCGGAGGTATAGTGGATTTGTTCCAGAGATTTTTGAGAATTTGTTGATGACGTTGAGTGATTGGGATGGAGTTTGTGAGTATAGTTAATCATTTTGTGTTTAGAGTTGCTGACTTGGATTCCTTTAATTTAGTTGTTGTGGCGTATTTCTGCTTCAAGTGGTTCAGTGAATGTGGCAAAGAGAGATGGAGGGAGTGGGCGTCCCCGTCCGGTTCCTCAGAGTGAAGCTTGGGGAAGTGTATAGTGTTATCCATTGGATGAAAGACTCTCCAAAACCAAATTCACGGAGGGTGGTGAATAAGAATGTCCAGTTGACCGCGTCGATGCTTTTTCTGCATCTAGTGATGCAACTATAGTTTTTTGTGGCTGTCCTTGGTCAATAATGATAAGATTGAAAAGTCTGTTGCATTTCTGTTTGTGATGAAGTCTGTCTGGTCTGGATGAATCAGTGAACGCATAACTGTTTCAATCCTGGTCGCTAGAGTCTTTGTGATAATCTTCAGATCAGTGTTGATTAATGATAGCGGATGTGTTGGGTTTCCGTAAATCGGTAATGAGCGCCGTGTTCTTCATATATGTGGGAATGGTACATGTGGTTTGGATTTCTGTGATAAGATAGTCCCGGTGATTTGCTTTGTAAGGCTTTGAGTTTTTCAGGGGTGATGAGTTTTAATAAAGAGTTTGATTGTTCTGTGGTTAACGAGGGAAGGTCCAGATTGATAAGAAAAGAGTCAGTTTCAGATTGTAGAGGTTGGGTGCCGGTAGAGCTGGCGAAGGGTATTATTTATGCTTCAAAAAAGAGCAATTAGAATTATTCATAACACAGGATATTTGGAACACACCAACACATTATTTTTACAATCTAAAGCACTAAAACTAATTAATCTAATTGAATTTCAAACAGCAATATTTATGTTTAAGGTAAGGGAAAATGTATTGCCTGGTAGTATACAGAAAAGGTTTTTGGAAAGAGAGGGGTGTTATGACTTAAGGGGAAGGACAAACTTCAAGACTACCAGTTATCGAACAACTAGGAAAAGTTTCTGTTTGTCTGTCTGTGGTGTTAAGTTGTGGAATAATCTAAATAATGAATTTAAGCAATGTCCAAACATAATTCATTTTAAAAAGATGTTCAAAGAAATTATATTCCAGAGTTACAGAGAAACATAGTGTTAACTTGAGCTTATATTGAATTAACCCGTAGTATAAATATTGTCATGTATCGGGAAACATCCTTATGTGTATAGAACTTCTGAATCAATACTTTCATGGATTATAGATTGATTACTTATTTAGATTTTTATTTATTTATTTTTTATTTATTTTTTTAGGTATTTGTTTAAATATGGTATAGGGGGGTAGAAGTACATAAGTTTTACTTCTTCCTACTCCTTAAACACATGTAAATAGAGGGTTGTTTTGTTTTTTTTGTTTGTTTTTGTTTTGTTTCTTTTAATTGATATTCCTTTTTTCATTGATTAATATCTGTATTTTTATTTATTATTTACATGTTCAAAATAAAGATCTCAAATCAAATAAAAAAAATCAAGGGTATTATTGATTTCTTGAGGGCCCTGCGTAGTTTTACTTAAAGTGTACAAAATGGGTGGGAATGGGTGATTGGTCTTTTTTTGTATTGTAACATGTTTGCCAAATACTTACCCGCTTTATTTCTGAGGTGAAACTGATCATATTTAAGTTGTTGTATTTAGAAGTGTGTTTGTTTATGATGCTATCCCCGCAAGCCCTTCGAGGGGCGGAGCGAGGCGGTGGCTAATTGGGCTTAAGCCCCGAATGTTATCAAACGCCCCTAATCTTTTAGGTTTTTAAAAATAAATTTAATTGTTTTCATTTTCTGGAGCAGCAAAAAATGTTAACAAAATTACCATGCGTGGATGTGGACAGTAACGACTACTTTTCCTTCTTACATTCCTTTTTCATTTTACTGCAGCATTTTGGAGAAACGTCACATTATTCGACTTTAGAGGCACATAAATACCTCATTTCTAATAAGTAGAAAAAAACAACAACTAATGGTCAGTTCTTGTAGGGGCGTCCCATACAGTATAGACACCATTTGTCATGATAGATCAGACGGAAGCAAATGCAGTTGACTCTTTTATTTATAATAAATGACACAAGTAACAGTCTCTATCCAGGAACACAGGTTAGCGAAGCAGGGACTCCAATGGTCAGGTGCAGCGGTGGAGAAATCCAACGACGAACAGTAATCCAAGAAATGGCGAACAAGAACCAGGGAAGAACACGGCTGAGCGAGACCCGAGACACACACACCGGGAACCACAAACACCGATCTGACAAAGGAGATGAGAAGATATACACATTGCTGATAAGCGCTGATTGAGCGGTACGCCCCCCCTAATCAGCACACACACACACAACAATAACAGAAACACGAGACAAGAAGTAGACTTAGGATTTACTAACCGTGATACCATTTTACTGCAGTATTTTGGAGAAATGTCGCATTATTCAACTTCAGAAGCACATAAATACCTAATAAGTAGAAAATAACAAAGGTTATTTCTTATAGGGGACGTCCCATACAGTATAAACACTTCATTTCAAACCATTTTACTGCAGCAATTTGGAGATATTAATTGACCTAAGTGGTGTATAAAGACCTCATTTCATACGAGTAGAAATTCAGACTTCGTGGAGTGGGTGCTGGCGTCTTGTGGATTACCACTCACCGTCGTAACTGTGGACAACAATGCCAACAACCCAGTTCCCAGCTAAGACCACCCAGACTCTGAGGATCAACAGCATGAGCAGCGAGGGCGAATCCGCTGTAGTGAAGTATGGCGATTTATAACGATGGATCAGCACTCGTCTGGGGAAGATCAAACTTAATCAGCGTCAGGCTAGAGAAAGTCTTAATTTTTACAAAATACAAGTCGTACCATCAGATTCAGATCAGCAGTGTTTATGGAGAACACAGCCCGTCCATTCTTGTTTGTGGTTCGATTCAACAGCAGTTTGTTGGGCCAGTTGCTCCCCTCCAAGAGATATACAGCTTTGTTTGTCAAGGACACCATTGCAGATTTTGACCATTACATCTGCGAGAGAAAGTCCAAACAAACAGTGAAGAATATCAACTTTGTGGCTTAAAGTGGAGGTCTTGTAAAGATGATAAAGAGTATATGGTTCAGATCAGCCAAAAGCTCACCTGTTGCCTTCTCGGTAACATTCACATTTACAAGAAATGTGTCTTGCATTTGGTCTTCAAATTTGGTGTTGAAAACACTGAATTATCAACAGTAACAGAGGCACAGCCCGTGGCATTCATCTGGTAGGAGAACAAACACACAATTAAGTCAAGCACAGGCAAAAGGATAAAAAATAAATAAATAAATTCCAACCACAAGACAAGAAAAATAAAGCATCTCACTTGGCACAAGACTCAACTTTCAGTCCCATAACTGCAACGCTGTAGGTCTGCAGTGCGTTTACAGACTTTGGCAAAACTAAACCAGAAACAAAGCGCTTTAGATTAAGGCCTCACATCCGTCATTGAACTTCCCTCACACAACAACTTACCGTATTTTTTCCACCTCAAAAACTTGGGAGACTAATGTTGGGACTCTTCACTCCATGGCTACTCCATTCTGCAGCGCTCAGGTCTTTGTGTCGGAAGGACGCACGCACGGATAGATGCACGGACGGACGCACGGACGGATAGATGCACGGACGGACGCATGAACAGATAGACGTACGTCGTTCCGACAGTCATATTAAAAGACCACATTCAGTAACAAAAGCTAGTATAGACCATTACAACACAAGCCTACATTTTTTCCTTTTATCTTTAAGTCATGTACCAATTTCTAGAACAAGAATCAAACTAACAGACATACCGACACTGAAGTTGCGATAAAAATTCAGGCCCTTGTACTTCAGACACTGGGATAAACTAAAGTGACATTCTAATCCGAAGTGCCACACACTGAAATATTCAGATTAAAAGCTCAAACGAAAAACCTGATTGAGGCACAGACACCCTTCCAGCACTCAGACGTCTTCCTGGCTCCATGATCCGGATGCTCTGATCTACCACACAGAGATCCTGCTTGAGGAGAAACCATCAGAACGTTTCCCTCCGCAGGAACAGCTGTAGAAAACTGCAGAGACACCTGGAACAAGGACCAACACGCTGTAGGACACACACCAACACTCCCAAATTGAAAAATAACCACATCATACAGTACCTGGTTCTGGAAACACATATCGGTGTCAAACGGCACACTAGCAGCAACTGCATTCTCACTGGGAGAATGTCCACGCTGTGGACCAGAATCTGCACTGCTGGAGTCATATCGACGCTGACGGACAACTGGAACGTCACAGAGCCGTTTGTGACTGCATCACCAGCCTTTGCTTTAACCGTCTGAAATCCATGGAGGATGATCACTCCTTTGGATAAGACCTGACAGAACACATAGATGTGCAAGTTGTGGAACAAACAGACCAGCAAACTTAACTACAAAACTAATGTCCACTCACCATATAGATTATCAGCGCTGTAGCTACCAGCCTCTCCAACAAATGAATACTCCACGGTCACTGCAAACGAAGCACCACATTTGAGCTTCACTATAGTCAGTTCACCAAATGATGGGTTGTCAGGAGAAACTGAACAAACCTTGTATCTGTAGTGAAGTATGGCGATTTATAACGATGGATCAGCACTCGTCTGGGGGAGATCAAACTTAATCAGCATCAGGCTAGAGAAAGTCTTAATTTTTACAAAATACAAGTCGTACCATCAGATTCAGATCAGCCTTAAGATTAGCAGTGTTTAGGGAGAACGCGGCCCGTCCATTCTTGTTTGTGGTTCGATTCTACAGCAGTTTGTTGGGCCAGTTGCTCCCCTCCAAGAGATATACAGCTTTGTTTGTCAAGGACACCATTGCAGATTTTGACCATTACATCTGCGAGAGAAAGTCATAACAAACAGTGAAGAATATCAACTTTGTGGCTTAAAGTGGAGGTCTTGTAAAGACGATAGAGTATATAGTTCAGATCAGCCAAAAGCTCACCTGTTCCCTCCTCAGTAACATTCACAAGAAATGCGTCTTGAATTTGGTCTTCAAATTTGGTGTTGAAAAACACTGACGCATCAACAGTAAGAGAGGCACAGCCCGTGGCATTCATCTGGTAGGAGAACAAACACACAATTAAGTCAAGCACAGGCAAAAGGATTAAAAAAAAAAAAAGAAAAAAAAAAAGAAAAAAAAAAAAGAGAACTTTCCAACCACAAGACAAGAAAATAAAGCATCACTCACTTGGCACAGGACTCAACTTTCAGTCCCATAACTGCAACGCTGTAGGTCTGTGGTGCGTTTACGGTCACGTCAAACTTGGGCAAAACTAAACCAGAAACAAAGCGCTTTAGATTAAGGCCTCAGATCGGTCATTGAACTGCCCTTACACAACTTACCGTATTTTTTCACCTCAAAAACTTGGGAGACTAGTGTTGGGACTCTTCACTCCATGGCTACTCCATTCTGCGACGTCGCGGCCTAGTCACGGTCGCCTAGTTCTTTGTGTCTCACTGCCTCATCGCTTCTCTGGCTACGTGGTGTGCTCCACCTCCATCAGCTCCGGTAATCCCCTTGGTAGTGTTGGGACTCTTCACTCCATGGCTACTCCATTCTGCGCCGCCGCCGTGGGATGCAGTCCTGACTGTGGGCTTGGTCTCCGTCTGCCCTTCCCTGCTCAAGGCCATCCCCCCTGGCCGTCACCACCATCTGCACCAACCTTTCCTCCAGCTACGGATGGCTTGGACCGACGGACGGACTTACTTCTGCCCGTCACATTAAAAGATCACATTCAGTAACAAAAGTTAGTATAGACCATTACAACAAAGACTACATTTTATCCAACGGCTTGGACGGATGGCTGGACAGACGGGCGGCTTGGACGGACTGCTTGGATGAACGGACGGACGGACGGCTTGGGCGGGCGGGCGGACGGACGGCTTAGGCGGGCGGCGGACGGCTTGGGCGGACGGACGGCTTGGGCGGGCGGACGGCTTGGGCGGGCGGCTTGGGCGGGCGGACGGCTTGGGCGGGCGGGCGGCTTGGGCGGGCGGGCGGACGGCTTGGGCGGGCGGGCGGCTTGGGCGGGCGGGCGGACGGCTTGGGCGGGCGGACGGGCGGACGGCTTGGGCGGGCGGACGGGCGGACGGCTTGGGCGGGCGGACGGCTTGGGCGGGCGGACGGGCGGACGGCTTGGGCGGGCGGACGGGCGGACGGCTTGGGCGGGCGGACGGCTTGGGCGGGCGGACGGGCGGACGGCTTGGGCGGGCGGACGGGCGGACGGCTTGGGCGGGCGGACGGGCGGACGGCTTGGGCGGGCGGACGGGCGGACGGCTTGGGCGGACGGCTTGGGCGGACGGCTTGGGCGGACGGCTTGGGCGGACGGCTTGGGCGGACGGCTTGGGCGGACGGCTTGGGCGGACGGCTTGGGCGGACGGCTTGGGCGGGCGGCTTGGGCGGGCGGCTTGGGCGGGCGGACGGACGGCAATAAAAAGCCGAAGAGAACCATGAAAAAAGGTTGGTGCAGATGGTGGTGACGGCCAGGGGGGATGGCCTTGAGCAGGGAAGGGCAGACGGAGACCAAGCCCACAGTCAGGACTGCATCCCACGGCGGCGGCGCAGAATGGAGTAGCCATGGAGTGAAGAGTCCCAACACTACCAAGGGGATTACCGGAGGTGATGGAGGTGGAGCACACCACGTAGCCAGAGAAGCGATGAGACAGTGAGACACAAAGATAGGCGACCTCGACCACCCCTTGAACTTCAACCTCTGCACCAAATCTCCATCTACCCGAGGAGCCTGTAGAGAACTTCAGTTAACATACAAGAAACCAAGACAAAAAGAACCACACCCATCTAATGACAGACCTGGAAACAAAAGCAGAGGGAAAACCCCCTACCAATCTCTTGGGGTTTCAGAGGAGTTATGCATAATTTGGAGTCAGATCCAGACTCAATCACCACAGGGAAATTCACCATGAATAACCTGTGGGGGGGAAAAAACAGGACCATCATCCATTTGATCACTGGATGGCAAACAAACCAAGAGTAGTAATGGTGTCAAAGGAAAGCTTCAATGGTTCACAAAACTTATTTTCACCATCTATAAAGTTTAGGAAACAACTCCAACATAAAAACAGAATGCTTCTGTTCACTTCAAATCCTAATGGTACTGACCTGGTTCTTTAAGTCCATCAACAGCAAAGAGAAAAAGGGTGAAAATGAGCTTCTCCCAAACACAACTCTCCCTCACAGCCATGAGAACAGATCACCCAAGGCTAACCCTTATCAAGCCACTCTTCAGACTTGAACATATCAGGAACGCACTCATCTCGTTAATTCAATTAATTAACCACCACCTGGCAGTAATTAATGTTATCATTTGATTAGGAGTTCCAACTGGCATTGATTTGAAACACGACACATTATGTAGGTTAGCGGACGAATTTTCTAGTTGCCATATTAACACTATAGAATTTAAAAAGTATATAGCCTATGTATTGAAGATATTACTGAACATTTATTTAACCATTGCAAAAGTTTCTTGTGTTAATTTTAAACAAGTCTGAAATTATTTTATCTTATACCTGTTAATTAACAGTTGAGACAGTTCTTGAATGCTGGTACTAGCCGGGTTTAAATCCTATATTTAAGAGAACTTTGTCCCAGTTGTGCAGGCGGGGCATGTTGTCACACTGCGTTGCAATGAGCAAATGATTAGAATTATTGTTTTTCTACTCTATGCTTGTATGAATGATTCAATGTTCAGAAATTATTAATAGAGGGTATACGCGCCTGACGTCACCGTTGGCCTGCAGTTCCTCACAGTGAGGCTCATTCATGATCATGAAACATTCGTAATACGAGTGAAAGTGATTTGCGCGTAAAGAGACCTTCCCGAAAACTCTTCTCCTGATTTACAAATGCATCGTAAACGTCAGATGTGTGCGTGTGTGTGCGTGCGCGACAGTAGGATAAATGATTTACGACAGCGGTAATGGACAATTCCACTTCCGACCTGTAGGGCGACCGCTGAGGTGAAGTCCCTTGGTGTTGCAGTCTGCGGTCTTGAGTTTGTTTGGGGAACTGATCGTACATCCCATATGTGGTGTTCTTCAGCTGCTTTCCTCTGCTTTTAACGAGTTCTTTGTGTTTTGAATTTTTAACGATTATTAGAGGTGGCTTTTGAGGTCTTTGGATGAAGACGGTGAGCTCGGTATTTCATCTACTCAACTTAAGAAACGTGTAGCATTGGTGTGTGTTGATTCCTATAGTATCCAGCTGCAGACCGCAGCACCACCAGTTTCAGAACCCCAGCGCCAGAACCGGAAGTGAGGGGCGGCGTTAGATTCTAACCAACACCAGCGCAAGGAACGTAATTGAGGGGCGGAGCTTAGATTTGAAACCTAATAACGCCATCTAACGTAATTTGGAGGGTATTTTACACATGAAACAGCTTTTATTGAACAAGAAACGTCCTACTCTCTACGTAATGTTATGATGCTATACATTACTGTACAATAAGCATTTTAAAACATTGATTTTGTGTAAAATAATTGTATACAGTTTCAGTTATTCGTTTCATTGTATTACGAGTTACTTCCTGATCATGATGGTGAAAAAAATAATACTTGATACTTATGGGCATTTTAATGTAGCCTGGTTCAACCAGACTCTATTTTAATGTATAACAGTTTAATAATTTTAGCTAAGCAGTTTATACATAGGCTACGTGTAGATTTAGGAAGATAAGACCTTTGTTTTTTATGAAGGAGTTAACTTTGTATAATAAAGCTTTGAAAGATATAAAACAAGACAATCATTGGAGGTTTTCAAAATTATACACAATCTGATAACTCATTAGACCTCTGTGATATTTTATGTTCTATTTATTTATTTATTTATTTATTGTGTTTACAAAAATCTTAAATTGTTTTGATATTGAAGATGTATTTGTAAGATGATTTTGATTGTTTAATAAAAAATAAATAAAAAAAGCATGGGTATTTTTTATAAAATATACTTTATTTCACAAGAACATGTGCAGCATGCATTTTTCATGTAAAATAATATCAAAATCTAAAAAAAGAGAAAATTCGGCATTATTTTGTTAAAGATCTATACAAAAGGACCAATTCAACCCAAGCTAGGCCTGTTTTATCACAACAATTTTGTTTAAATTTAACTTACAATGTATCAAATGAGGAACTCAAGGCCCGGTTTGTCCTTACATGCTTGCTAAAATAATTATAATGCAATAATAATAATTCCTCCCCTCCTTCACTTCCGGTTCTGGCGCTGGGGTTCTGAAACTGGTGGTGCTGCGGGTCTGCAGCTGGATATATCTCGTTGATTCAGATATCTAGTCTCTGAAACACAGGATTGTGATTGTTAATTTGCATTGCTCCACTTTTTATATGCAAATATATGCATGTTGAGAACGAGCACTTTACGCATTGAAACGAAAGTCTGATCTGATTGGTTCAGGTGAGCTGGAATGACCTTTGAAACCGTGCATGTCCCAGATTTCATGCGGTTTTGTGCGTTTAGCTCTGATGGCACCAGCAGATGGGAAGATCGGGATTAGGATTTGCTCCCAGTGCTGTTTTATTCCCCGTTCAGGAGTCAGGACACATCGAGGTGTTCATCCGGCGCGTGACCTCCATTGCACCAGTTTAAGCTCACAGAAACCACATCTGTCATCAGCACACACCAACCGTTCAGATGCTGGAATAAATAAGAGATTGTAATAATATTTCACTATTTTTCCTGCATTCATCATCAAATAAATGCTGGTGAGCAGAAGCTGCTTGTATCAAAGACATTACAATGTAAAACATCTGTTTTCTATGTGAATTTATTCCTGTGATCAAAGCTGAATTTCTTTAAATAAAAATACAGTAAAAAAATCACAAAATATTATTAGAATGTAAATCATCTGTTTTCTATGTGAATGGTGTAATTTATTCCTGAATGTTCAGCATCTTTACTCCAGTCTGCAGTGTCACACGATCCTTCAGAAATCACTCTAATATGAGGATCTGATGATCAAGAAACATTTATGATTATTATCAGTGATGAAAACAATAATAGTATCTGAAAGATACTAAAATAACACTGGAATCGTGACAAAAAATTTTCATCTGCGTCACGTTTCATCACAACGTGTTTTATTTATGCTTTCATCGTGAATAATGAAGATACGCATCCAAACCTTGATTTGAGCTTGATTTGTTGTGCAAATCAGTCTTACTTTGAATGATTTATATCACTTTTGAGTGAATCATTTTATCCCATAATATTCAGCTTTTATTTGACACCTTGTTCATATTGTAAATGCTCCACCAGAGTCTCTGGGAATGCATGCAGATTTCCCAGCATGCACTGTGCTTGTGTAAAGCATGATTGTCCCCAGGTTATTTATGATTGTAATCTTCGGCTGCTGTTTCAGAGATAGACGGGCCTTTATTAACTGAACTAATGAAAGCGCGGCGCTACATCTGTTCTGTGTTGGTGGACTCTGTGGGTTCTGGCTGTGGACTGGCTTATTGCTGACTGAAGGTCGCAATGCTTTCAAATCCAGTTTGTTTGTAATAAGTGATTATGAGTTATTTCGTTTAAAAGTGTCTGCTTATTATTAGACCAGATCGAAAACAGTGAACTTAGTTTATGACACAACTAGATCTAGTGGAAGAATCACAGATAAATCGGATCATAATATTTGTATTATATAGTGTTTTATATTATATTATTATATTATATTGGGTTTTTAAAAGCAATTTAACACACAAGGTAAATGGAGGCAATTCTTTGAGATACACTATTACAGTTTAATATTTTGAATTCTTTTTTCATTTTAGTTTTCATGCACAGGGATGATCCAGGTGACACGAGTAACACACTACATCTGTGTTTGTAGACTAATGATGGTGTATTTGTTTCGGTGCTGTTAGCTTTACTATGGCTCTGTTTCTCATCAGGCACATTTATGATTATTATCAACGTTGAAAACAATGATGGTATTTAAATGACATTAAAATAACACTGGACTCTAGGCAAAGAAGCTCAAATATAAGCAAATTGTCTGTTGTTTGACGTTTTCATCATTTTCCAGACTTATTGGTGTTATTTCAGCTTTCATCACGGCACTATCCTTATTTCCGTTGGCCTCACGTTACTGCTACACTGCATTTATTATTATTAGAGCATGAAGAATGAAGAAGATATGCATACAAACCTTGATTTGAGATTGATTTGTTGTGTGAATCTGTCTTTCTCTAAATGATTATTAGCACTTTTGAGTGAATCATTTTGTTTGTATATTTGTATATGTTACTGATGGGAATCTGTGTGTTTTTGCTGCTGTTAGCTTTCCTATGGCTCTGTTTCTCATCAGGGATTGATGTGTGTGCAGATGGTCAGAAATCACAGAGACATCGGCAGTAATCCGTTGATAAGAAATCAGGATCTTAAAGAGAAAAGCCTTTGTCCTCACACAGAAATCATTTGTTCATGACCTATATTCAGTGATTCACTCACTTTCCCACAGCGTATGCTTTATATTGTCATGAGTCTGAGTGGTGTTTGGTGATGCTGACTGTGTAGGAAACACTTCTGAAAGTGATATTCTGATTATGAGATCGAACACAATAAAGTTCATGTAAAAATAATATCAGTCTGATCTGAGACCAGCTTCATTCGGATCAGACACGTGTCGTGCACATTAACTTCCTTCCTGAAAACAGTGTTCACTGCTTCACAGAATACAGCAATTACAGGTAAAAAACACTTTGGGTTCCCCTGAGAAACTTTGGGTTCTCCCGAGAGAAACTTTGAGTTCCCCCGAGAAACTTTGGGTTCCCCCGAGAAACTTTGGGTTCCCCCGAGAAACTTTGAGTTCCCCCGAGAAACTTTGGGTTCTCCCGAGAGAAAATTTGAGCTCCCCCGAGAAACTTTGGGTTCCCCCGAGAAACTTTGGGTTCTCCCGAGAGAAACTTTGGGTTCCCCCAAGAAACTTTGTGGTTCCCCCGAGAAACTTTGGGGTCTCCCTCGAGAAACTTTGGGTTCCCCCGAGAAACTATGGGTTATCCCGAGAGAAACTTTGGGTTCCCCCGAGAAACTTTGGGTTCCCCTGAGAAACTTTGGGTTCTCCCGAGAGAAACTTTGAGCTCCCCCGAGAAACTTTGGGTTCCCCTGAGAAACTTTGGATTCCCCGAGAAACTTTGAGTTCCCCGAGAAATTTTGAGTTCCCCCGAGAAACTTTGGGTTCCCCCGAGAAACTTTGGGTTCCCCCGAGAAACTTTGAGTTCCTGAGAAACTGAGTTCCCCCGAGAAACTTTGGGTTCCCCCGAGAAACTTTGGGTTCCCCCGAGAAACTTTGAGTTCCCCCGAGAAACTTTGGGTTCCCCCGAGAAACTTTGGGTTCCCCCGAGAAACTTTGAGTTCCCCCGAGAAACTTTGGGTTCCCCGAGAAACTTTGGGTTCTCCCGAGAGAAACTTTGAGCTCCCCCGAGAAACTTTGGGTTCTCCTGAGAAACTTTGAGCTCCCCCGAGAAACTTTGAGTTCCCCCGAGAAACTTTGGGTTCCCCCGAGAAACTTTGGGTTCTCCTGAGAAACTTTGAGCTCCCCCGAGAAACTTTGAGTTCCCCCGAGAAACTTTGGGTTCCCCCGAGAAACTTTGGGTTCTCCCGAGAGAAACTTTGAGCTCCCCCGAGAAACTTTGGGTTCCCCCGAGAAACTTTGAGTTCCCCCGAGAAACTTTGAGTTCCCCCGAGAAACTTTGAGTTCCCCAGAGAAATGTTGTGTTCCCCCGAGAAACTTTGAGTTCCCCTGGAGAAACTTTGTGTTCCCCAGAGAAATGTTGTGTTCCCCGAGAAACTTTGAGTTCCCCTGGAGAAACTTTGTGTTCCCCAGAGAAACTTTGAGTTCCCCAGAGAAATGTTGTGTTCCCCCGAGAAACTTTGAGTTCCCCTGGAGAAACTTTGAGTTCCCCTGGAGAAACTTTGAGTTCCCCAGAGAAATGTTGTGTTCCCCCGAGAAACTTTGAGTTCCCCCGAGAAACTTTGAGTTCCCCGAGAAATGTTGTGTTCCCCCGAGAAACTTTGAGTTCCCCCGAGAAATGTTGTGTTCCCCCGAGAAACTTTGAGTTCCCCGAGAAATGTTGTGTTCCCCGAGAAACTTTGAGTTCCCCAGAGAAATGTTGTGTTCCCCTGAGAAACTTTGAGTTCCCCTGGAGAAACTTTGAGTTCCCCAGAGAAATGTTGTGTTCCCCTAAAAAACTTTGAGTTCCCCCGAGAAACTTTGAGTTCCCCAGAGAAATGTTGTGTTCCCCTGAGAAACTTTGAGTTCCCCCGAGAAATGTTGTGTTCCCCCGAGAAACTTTGAGTTCCCCCGAGAAATGTTGTGTTCCCCCGAGAAACTTTGAGTTCCCCAGAGAAATGTTGTGTTCCCCTGAGAAACTTTGAGTTCCCCTGGAGAAATGTTGTGTTCCCCCGAGAAACTTTGAGTTCCCCAGAGAAATGTTGTGTTCCCCTGAGAAACTTTGAGTTCCCCAGAGAAATGTTGTGTTCCCCCGAGAAACTTTGAGTTCCCCTGGAGAAACTTTGAGTTCCCCTGGAGAAACTTTGAGTTCCCCTGGAGAAACTTTGAGTTCCCCAGAGAAATGTTGTGTTCCCCTGAGAAACTTTGTGTTCCCCAGAGAAACTTTGAGTTCCCCGAGAAACTTTAACCTTTTTTAATCATGTCCAACTTTCCGATGAAGTAAAAGAAATCAAAGCATAAACATTTCCGGTCAAAAGTGACTAAACATCAATAAACAGTTTTAAGCACATTTCAATTAGATATTATGGGGCAAATTGGGCAAATGTGCTTAATTGTGATAAAAATTTAAAGAAAAGAAAACATTAAAAGTCCTAAAATAGGCTTAATCTTTCATGTCATACTAAATATATAGCTCACTACTTGATTGTCTTATCATCTGATAGCTGGTTTCTGTGCTCACTATAGTGTGTTCATAAGGATCCAGCAGTTTTCTGGCAGATGGATGTTTGATCCGCAGTCAGTAATCTGGGATTAGTGGGACCCCCCCCCCCCTCCTCTTTACTACAGGACCACCACTGACACACATAAACCAGACAGAACTGTGTCACAGACACTAGAGAGTATGAAGAAATATGTGACAGAAACAAATCTGCATGCATATCAGCTGGAACCATATCTTTAATTCGATCTCACGATTATGGAAATCCATTTCTGACGCATAAGGAGAAAAAATCATGCTTTGGTAAATTATAATTATGAGATGAAAAAATTATGACTTAAAAAGTCATTAGCCAATATAAAAAGTAAAGATTATAACATTAAGTTTACAATGTTTATTTATAAAGCACATTAAAAAAACAAGGCTGACCAAAGTGAAAAGAATAGAACTTAAAAAATATAAAAATATAACTACCAAAGTTAAAAAGCACACAACAATAGTAAAACAATAATTAAACCTGGTGTCAAGGAGTATCGAAAGTTATGACATAAAAGGTCAAAATTATGTCAAGTCTAAGTCATAATTATGATATAAGAAGTAAAAAAATGATTAAATTCTAAGTTGAAGTTGTAGCATAAATTGAATAAACAACAGCATAAACAATTGAATGACTTATTTTTTCATATGCGGCAGAAATATCCTTCCATAAACGAAACATTCATTCAATGAAAACCTGAGTTTAATCTGCGTCCCAGGGGCTGTGATTTACCTCTCCGTTTAATCTCATGCTCCAGATGTAATCATCCCCTGTTCTGGACTGATCCACTCTTCATTTTTGACTTTGTGATGGCCCTGCTCCGGGGCCGACGGGCCTGTCAGACGTGCTCGAGACGGAGCTTCAAACACCACAGAAGACGCTTGATTCAACTTTTGCTTGTGAATTATTCAGCCCACACTACATTGGCTCTAAAGGATGGAACAATGAAGGCAGATCGGAAACGATCATTAGTGCATTGACAGGATTTAATTTGATTGTTCTTAGAGGTGGATTCTCAAAGTCAACATGAAACGGCATTTACAGCCCATTTTACCTGAAGGATTTTTTAAAACTTGAAACAGTTTAATGAATCTTTAGAGAACATATTTATATATATATAAATATTTTTTAAAAATGGAACAGTTTATTGAACCTTTAGACAAAATATTTATATGTGTGTTTTTTTGCGCATCATATTAGATGCATCAAGCTTTTATGGCTCATATAGTCTGATATAGTGAGAATATGGAGGGGAAAAAACTTATGAAAGAACTTAGAAAAACTTATCAGAGCCTCAAACTGGGCAAAAATATGTGTTTTGCTGCATATGGACAGTATAGCAGATACTTGCATATAAATATCCATATCTGCCAATGATATGTCTTGGTAAGATGATATTTTAATACTTTGTTATATGATCTGTACTTTTAAAAAATACATAATGCAATCCAATATGAGAAATAAACAAATAAACCAATTCCTCAAAAGCCTGATGATCATATTTGATACTCATGATTTTTATGATGATAATCCAGCAAACCTGCTTCAGTCCAGCTGAAATATTACTAACAACATCACAGCTATTCTCACGTTTGCTTGATAATGTCAGAGCAGATTTGACAGCAGATTTGACAGCGTGAAGCTCGAGCTGAAGGAGGACGTTTGTACAATATACTAAAGGACTTTTACTTGATAAAAGAGTCTAAACTCTCAGTCAGGACTGGAAGATCGAGTGCGACAGGTTTTTCAGATCATGTTGGAAATGACTGCATCAAATATGCTGCAGTAGCTTTAAAGGGTTAATAAAGTAAATGTTGTATCTCTCACAGGTGTCCTTGGCTCGCTGAAAACGTGTCTCTCATTTTCCCACCATGTGTCGGAATCGTGTTCCTCTTTGTTATGGCAAACTTCACCATGGCAACATTCATGGACGCCGGCGTGTTCCCGAGGGGTGAGTCGAGTCAAGCTTAAAGTGTCTCTATTCTGCTGTTTTAAAGGCTCCTAATGTTGTTTCGGCGTCTCCTACAACAGGTTCACCTTCATTCAAGCTCAAAAACACTGTAATGTCCTCATGATCTCCACTGCAGCGTCAGCTCTTCCTCTCAGTGTCTGAAACGCTTCTGTGTAGATTCAGTCTCTCTAAGCCCCGCCTCTCTGAGAGCTGCACTGCTCTGATTGGTCAGAAAGCAAACGCTCATTATCATATCTGAATCTCAGCTCTTGATCACAGTGATAAGAACAGTGACGATGGCGTGGGTTTTACCGTCTCAATCTCAGAAAACAGCATCTTCTCGATTCGAGCCAAACTCTTCTAGTCTCAGATCAGGACCAGAGTCTGGCATTATGCAAATTAGTGACAAACCTACGTTGAAAGTGAGAATGGAATTACTGACGACTCGTTTCTTTCTTTTAGAAGACAATGACTTGAAAATAACAAACATTTCAGACCTTTTACATTCATAAACAGCTTTATTGCATTCTGCTTGAGAGGGGATATCTGAAAAGGCGCAATGGGCTCTATGCACGGCGGTATTTCCGGTGAAGATATAAGGATGCTCGATAACTTCCGCCGATCGTAGAGTCCAATGCAATACCGAGAATTTACATTGAATTTTATACTCTATGGTTATAATAAAGAAACGTTAGTCACAAAAACAGACAAAACAGGCACCCCTCGTTGTGTTTATGCTTCTTTTTAAAATTATATTAAATAAACATAACTATATATAAAATTACATCTAAACGTATGAAAGTTTCGTTTCAAAGACAGGAGGACAATAAATATTAAAGACTCTGCCATAATCCGGTTTTCCTCAGTTTTCCTCCGCTTTAATATCCACAACCGGAAACTGACGAGCATCCTTGCGTCAAATGCGGAACTTATGCGTGTGTTACCCGCATCAGGGCTGGGAAGCCTGAATGGGTAAGTTTAATGAACCACCTTTGCCGGCTTGGTGTCTGTAGAAAAATAAGCACACGCTGTGAGACAGGAGTACTGGCTGCAATCTCCGGCAAAGTTTAATTAACTCTCTAATTTTCTTATCTCTCAATGTATTCACAACATTAACATCTTTGCTTTTACATAACACATGTTTTACACAACACATTCCATTAAACAAATGAATGTTTACATTACATTTTCAATAAAAGCTTTTCCCAAAAGTTACTTTTGTCTGTATTTGCTCTGTAACACATTATAATCACAATACAGTGACCTGCTTTAATGTTTTGCACATCACCATGAACAATAATTCCAGATTCACACTGTCACATAAATGAATCTAGTATTCAGTTTCACTTAACCGCATGTTGTACATGTAAGTCGCCATTTTGGCTCTAGCTCACGCTCACGTGGAACGCCATTTTGGCTCGAGAGAACTCTAGATGCCAATGTACAATTAACTCGCTTAAACATTACCATCCAATCAGAAAACACATTAGAAACATTACGAAACTCTTTCCACGTGAGTATTTTATCTCACTTCACCTCAATTTTACATATTTATCACTAGTGCGTAATCATATATCACTCATTACCACTGCATGCGTTTTAATCAAACTAACAGTCTTTTTCAGTAACACATCAACAATCAACATGCTTGAAACAGTATTTAACATCAGTTTTGACCAATTTATAGATCGTTTTTTTTGCTCATCTGTAGAAAAATAAGCACACGCTGTGAGACAGGAGTACTGGCTGCAATCTCCGGCAAAGTTTAATTAACTCTGAAGCAACCGGAGCACAGTACCGTCACTTAACAGCGCTAACGCCCTCTACAGAAGACAATAGTAACAGCAACCTTTTCTTTACATACCCCAAGATAATGATGAATTGAACCAACCATTAACAAATGTAAAAGGCCCACACATTTAATAATATAATAATAATAATAATACACATTTTTTTTTTAAGGAGGGGTCTTTTTTTTACTCCTTTTTTTTATTTTTTTTAACCCATATACAAACGTTTCAACCTACTACACGTGCATATAGCCCATTGGGCACTTTAACAACTCTACTATCAAACACTTGTGTTAAATGTGCTTCAGAAATATATATATATATATATAAACAGATCATGTTTTTTCACGCTGTGTTTCCAGCGGATGACGACGAGGACAAGGACGCAGACTTGCGCGCTCCACTCTACAAGACGGTGGAGGTGAGAGGAGTGCAGGTGCGCATGAAGTGGTGCTCCTCCTGTCACTTCTACAGGCCACCCCGATGTTCTCACTGCAGTGTGTGTGATCACTGTGTGGAGGTGAGACAGCCGTCTGTCTGTCTGTCTGTCTGCCTGTCTGTACAGTAATTTACAGGGTGGCCAGATTTTGGTCATCTGGCTGGAGATTTTTATGGCATTACGTCTTAATCAATCATAAGTATGTATTTTTAAAAAGTGTAGGTTCTGCGCTGAGGAAAGGTCATATTCTCTCAATCTCTAGAACTTTGACCATCACTGTCCCTGGGTGAACAACTGCATCGGGCGACGCAACTATCGCTTCTTCTTCCTCTTCCTCCTGTCTCTGAGTCTTCACATGGTTGGTGTTTTTTCCGGAGGTCTCCTGTATGTCCTGGATCACCTGGAGGATTTGTGGGAACTGCACGCCGCTGTCACGTATCCTTAAGCTGCATTAATGTGTCATGGTAAACTAGAATAATTGGTCAGTCAGACTGATAGCCCCGCCTCCAAACTCATGTGATTGGCTGAGTCAGAAGTGGACATGTTGGGTCCAAGCGACAACCTTCCAGTCTCTCTCTTGAATCCGACATGGAAGAGACTTAAACTGCAGTTCCTCCACTGGCCACTAGAGGTGCTGCAGAAGAGACTCAATCCCATAGACCCGCATGTTAAAATGCCCAACTTTACAGCACAAAAAAAAAACATGTTTACAGTTTGGTTGTTGTTCTATATAGCTAATTTTGCCCTTCATATCGACTGTGATGAAAGTGACTGTTTTTACTGTATAACTCATTCGTTTAAATTATATCAAGCCTAAAAGTTGTGCATAATTAAGGGCGTGGTCACTTGAGTGACAGGTGGATAGCCACTGATGTCACTGCTAGCCGTTTGTCTGCTAGCGTTAGCGTCACACCACCTCAGCTAATCCGCCTCGCTGCATATGTTCGTTTATCCGGGAGTGACGCGCGGCCAAGATGGCGACGGCTGGCTCCGCCCACTTTGGGCTTCAGAAACGCTCTGCAGAAACACTACGGGTGACGTCACACACACTACGCACATATTTATTTGCATTCTAGGTCGGGTCGCTCAAACAAGCATAGCAAAATATTTAATCGTCAAACAGACGACTGAGTGCCTTGACAGTGTGTGTTCAGGCTGGCGGTCATGAGCGTGTCCGGGTTGTTCTTCATCCCGGTCTTGGGTCTGGCCTGCTTTCATCTGGTGCTGGTGGCACGAGGACGCACCACAAACGAACAGGTGAGACCCAGTGTTAATAATCATTTTCGTCATTATTTTCGTCTATGACATTTTTTCACGAACGAAAATGTGACAACTAAATAAAAACTAGTTTCGAATGACAAAAACTATGACGAAAATCTATTGACATTTTCATAAAAAATTTACGAAAATGTTAGTGACGATTTGGGAAGAGATCTACGTAGTCAGAACTGCGTTTGTGGAAGATGCGCACATATGTATTGTAACGTGCTGATCACGAGTTGGCTTGCGCTTGATGCATTTCTTAAAAAACTTTAAAAAATGTAAACGTCTGGCCTGGGAGAAAGAGAACAGCATATGGACAGATCTGAGCAAGAGTGACGATGCAATAGAGCAGAGAATATTCATGTAAACACTGTCGGTTATATCTTTACAGAATGTAAACTGTGTGAGAATAGCGGATGTGCGTCAGTGCATTGGATCTGTGCATTCAGTCTTAAAGTGACAGTGCCTAATAAACCTAAACTAAACTAAAAGAGAAAAGCATTCACTGCTGTTTAATAGCGTAAATGAGGTGTAATTATTTTAATTTATACAAATAAATATGTCTGCTTTAAAGAATAAAGAATGATGTATGCAAGTTGTTTTAAAGAATGCATAAATCAAGAATACATAAACCAAATCAATTTGCTGTGGAAATGGACACATGAGATCATGGTTCACAGAGCGAATCCTGCTAACACTGAGCTAACTCTCACTGAAACTAATCTCAGGTTACAGGGAAGTTTCAAGGCGGAGTGAACCCGTTCACAAGCGGCTGCGGCCACAACCTGCGGTCTGTGCTGTTCAGTCCCATCATACCGAGGTGAGCGGGTCGACACGTGACACTGTACTGCACTGTTCCTTCATCACTGTACATTAATCAGTGTAATTGTTCATTAATGAAGGAACAGTGCCAAAAACAGCATGCATGTTCAGCACAGAATGTTTTTTGTGCTGTTTATTTATTATACAGTATATAGTATTAAATGATAACTTTATTGAAGTTGTATCGTCTGCTCCTGGAATTGTAGGTACACTGGGAAACTCAGTGACGGATTGCCGGTTCGCGTTCATCCTCCGTTCCACCAGCCTGAGTCTCAAACACTGACGCCGGTGAAGAGCTCCAGCCACGCGCTCCCCGTCAAGGTGCACGGCTTTATCCATACTGCATCATGGGGCATGGTGTGGATATGTATGCATGGAATGTATATGCACATTTACATTTAGACATTTAGCAGACACTTTTATCCAAATAGAAGCAGTTAGACCAGCGAGAGGGCCACAGTATACAAGCTGTAACAGTCTCAGGAAGTCTAGCACTGGGCAACTTTTTTTTTCTTTTTTTTTTACATTTTATTTATTTATTTATTTATTTGTCATTATGTAGTTATGGGAAAGTTATTGTTTTAATTGTTTTATATTTTTTTATTTATATTGTTCTGTTGTGTGTGGTGTATAGTGAAGCAAAAGACTAATTTCCACTTGTGGACAATAAAGGAACTAAACTCAACTCAACTCAACATGAAAGCTGTGAATAACTGAGTAAGATCATGGAAGTTAACTTGCGTTCAGCTGTGGCTCATAAACTCACTTCCTTTTACAGAGTTTTATAGATAAAGTCAAGATACTGTCAGTTTAGATAGATCGTCTATTTACAAATTTACCATTTTTATAAATTTTGTTATGTATTTAGTTAAATGAGATTTGACTTTATAACACATCAGATTTTTCTGAAAAAGAAATGCTGCTCTGAAAAAAAAACAATTATTTAAAGATATATTGACAGCTTAGATACAAAGCTTGACTATATTTGAATTTTGACTTGTTATTTAGTTAGTGTTATTTTACTATAGTTTTTAATAATATTTTGAATGTTTATTATTAGTTATATTTTCTTATTTTATTTTATTTTTAGTAATTTTCTTTCTTTATTTTATTAGTTATTGTATTTCTAAATATATATTTATAGTTTTTATTCATATTTTGAATTTGTTTTTATTTTTATGTTTTGATTTCATTTTAATTTTAGTAAAACTTTTATTAGTTATAGTTTTTATTTATTTATCTGTATAGTTTTTATTTATATATTTTTAAAACTTGTTTATTTTACATATCTGTTTTTAATTTGAACTTAAACTAGAAAGTAAAGTTTGTCTGGACAAGATTTGATGGCTTATAATGTTTGAAAGTTACAGACATGTTTCTTATGGTATTAGTTTTAGTTTAACAACCCAGGTTTGTAAGGTTTCAAAGTAGCTTCCACTACAATCAATTCAATTCACATTTATTTGTATGTTTCATAAATGATGGATGATGTATATGTGCATCGTTTCAAAGCGGCTTCACAGAAAATGCAAAAGTCCACATTACAGTGTACAGTGATCTATTATCAGAGAAAACTAATTTATGTATTTCAGAAATGTACATATACAAAATCACAGTTATCTATAAATGTATATTAATTTAAACAAGGTCATAATTTAAGGCAGAAACAAAGATCTCATTGAATGATTGACATGTAGACAGTGAGAGTGGGATTTTTCGTCACTGCTGGAACAGTATCTGTATTATATTTTGATGTGTTTGTTTCAGTCTCTGGAGGAAGTAGATGATCCAGACAGTAAAAGTTTGACCAGTCCCCCTCCACTGCCCCCTAAACCAGACCCAGTCCTGCTCAAGAACCATCTGGCAGCTTTGGAAGGTGTGTGTGTGTGTGTGTGTGGAAGCGTTGAGCACAATCATGTTTCTGAAAGGTCTGAAACACTAAACGTTCTCATGTCCTCTCGTTTTGCTTTATAACAGAGAGTTTGCTCCAGTCCAGAGCTGCGATGCCTTCAGGACACAAAATAATTCCCCTTCAGACTGCAGAGTTGCCTACCAAAGTGCTCTACCAGGTTCCCCGAGATCAGGTGAGACTGTTTACACTGTACCGATAGAAGTCCGTTTCAACCGCAGTATGCTACTGACAGACAGGATGATATTCAAACACAGGTTGTGCATGTGTATCCTATATATCCTATATTTCTCATTATCTTCGCATAGACGGCTGCTAGTTTAATTTGGAAAATGGAAAAACCAACAAACATTCCAATTGCTTTATATATCAAAACCGGCTGACTATTAAATTCTTAATAGAACAAATCCGAGTTACGTTTAAATCTCTTAACGAAAGAAAACGGACGAAAGAAAACTGGACGATATTTAAATCTCCTTACTGAACAAAACCGGACGATATTTAAATCTCTTAATGAAACAAACCCGACGGATATTTAAATCTCTTAACAAAACAAAACCAACGATATTTAAATCTCTTAACGAAACAAAACCGGACGATATTTAAATCTCTTTATGGAACAAAACCGGCAGATATTCAAATATCTTAACAAAACAAATCGGGCTATATTTAAATCAATTAACGAAAGAAAACCAACTGATATTTAAATCTCTTAACGAAACAAAACCGGACGATAGTTAAATCTCTAAATGGAACAAAACCGACCGATATTTACATCTCTTAACAGAAGAAAAAAACAATGATATTTAAATCTCTTGACAGAACAAAACCGACCGATATTTACATCTCTTAACGGCACAAAACCGACCGATATTTAAATCACTCAACGGAACAAAACCAACCGATATTTAAATCTCTTAATGGAACAAAACCGACTGATATTTACATCTCTTAACGAAACAAAACCGGACGATAGTTAAATCTCTAAATGGAACAAAACCGACCGATATTTACATCTCTTAACGGCACAAAACTGACCGATATTTAAATCACTCAACGGAACAAAACCAACCGATATTTACATCTCTTAATGAAACAAAACTGACCGATATTTAAATCTCTTAATGGAACAAAACCGACCGATATTTAAATCTCTTAATGGAACAAAACCGACCGATATTTAAATCACTCAACGGAACAAAACCAACCGATATTTAAATCTCTTAATGAAATAAAACCGACCGATATTTAAATCTCTTAATGGAACAAAACCAACTGATATTGACATCTCTTAACGAAACAAAACTGACCGATATTTACATCTCTTAACGGAACAAAGCCAACGATATTTAAATCTCTTAATGAAAGAAAACCAGACAGTATTTAAATCTCTTAAGCAAAGAAAACTTTAGATATAAATCATAACATTGTTATATCATCATATCCCTAAGCCCTAAAACTTGCATTATAGACATAACAGTATGACTTTCTGTAAATAAATTTGACTTCTAAGATTACTTGTGCTGATTTGAAAACAGATTTACTATAAAGCTGTGGCTGCATATTCTTCTAGATGTTCAATGTTCAATTTATTTATAAAGCACATATTAATACAACAACAGTTGACCACAGTGCTGTAAACGGGACAAGCAAAATAATAATAAAAATCACATTCAAATTTTATATCATTACAACACAGTCACAGATCAGACAATGAGGCATTAATAAAAACCCGTTATAGCACTAACACAACACTCATGTATAACTCATGCAAGAATACAAAATGTGATTTTAAATGATGTTCTTTTGTCTATCCCTGTAGATTTCCCCGCTGGTCCCGCAGGAGCACACGTCCGATCCCAGTCTCCTTCAGTCGGAGAATCCCGGAAACTCTCTGACTCTGAATTCCCGCTCGCTGAGTCTGAAACACTCCCACCGTCGCATAGCCGAAACTCCAGGTCCACATCCGAGCGCTAGCATCCTCATTAGCCGATCCGGGAGTCTGTCCTACGACAGTCTTCTGCGTCCCGTCGAGCGCCTCGGATCCCAGGCGCCATTCCTTCCCACGGATTCGAGTCTCTCCCGAGGTCCTGGATGCAACTGCAGCCGGCATTCACCTCAACACCGCGAGCCGTCGCCCGTTTGCTACGACAGCCTCGCTAAACCGCTAATGAGCTCCATTCAGGAGCGCCGGGAACCTGACGAGAAGGACAAACCTCTCGCTCCGAACTCCGGGATCTACGACGTTCCCAGCAGACGAAGCCTTCCACATGATTTCCGAGGCCCGTCGTCTCGCGGACCGACTCCTCCGGCGTACGGCTCGCGCGAGTTCCTCCTTAGCAGCGCGGCGTACGGATACGGGAGCCGGCCGCATCTGTCTTCCTCCTCCTCATCTTCGCTCACCCGCACGCCTCGGACCGCCAGCTCCCCGCTGCACTTTAACCGATCCCTCTCTCCCTCTTTCTATCACTCTCTGGACCGACATTCCCAACAGTTCCCATCGCCTCTTCCCAGCTCCTCCTACGGCCATCAGAAAGCACTGGCGTTCATCAGAGGAGAAGAAAGACCCGAACCTGAACTATGAGTCCTTCACGGAAATCATCAAAATATCAGGCAATTTTAAAAGGGATTATGCAGACCTGGAAAATGTCACTTTCCTGCTCAAAAGGTGTTGGGAGATGCTGATACGCCATCAATTACTCTTCTAATATATGCTGATTTGCTGCACAAGACACATTTATGATTATTATCAATGTTGAAAATGGTTTCATATTTTTGTGGGAACTGTGAAGACTTATTTTTCAGGATTCTTTGATGAATAGAAAGTTCTAAAGAACAGCATTTATTTGAAATAGAATCTTTTGGAACATAAATATCTTTGCTGTCACTTTTGATCAATTTAATCCTGTACTCTTAACGGAACAAAAACAACCGATATTTAAATCTCTTTACGGAACAAGAACAACCGATATTTAAATCTCTTAAAAGAACAAAAGCAACCGATATTTAAACCTCTTAACTGCACAAAACCAACCACTATTTAAATCTCTTAACTGCACAAAACCGACCGATATTTACATCTTTCAACGGAGCAAAACATTCCGATATTTAAATCTCTTAACGGAACAAAACCGACCGATATTTAAATCTCTTAACGGCACAAAACTGACTGATATATACATCTATTAATGGCACAAAACCAACCGATATTTACATCTCTTAACGGAGCAAAACATTCCAATATTTAAATCTCTCAACAGAACAAAAACAACAGATATTTAAATATCTTAACGGGACCAAACAGACCGATATTTAAATCTATTAACGGAACAAAACTGACAGATATTTAAATCTCTTAACGGCACAAAACCGACCGATATTTACATCTCTTAACGGAACAAAACCAACCGATATAGCCAGACCAAATAGAAAGTTCTAAAGAACAGCATTTATTTGAAATAGAATCTTTTGAAACATTATAAATGTATTTGCTGCCACTTTTGATCAATTGAATGAGTGTTTGATAAATAAAAGCTATTCTTATTTACACCAATCACAGTTTCCACAAAAATATGAACTTTTCAACATTGAAAAATAATAATCATACATCAGATCATCATATTAGAGTGATTTCTGAAGGATCATGTGACACTGAAGACTAGAGTAATGATGATGAATATTCAGCTTTATATCACAGGAACAAATTACACTTTATATTCACATAGAAAACAGCGGATTTACACTGGAATAATATTTCACTGTTTTTACTGTATTTTTATCAAATAAATGCAACTTTAAGCAGAAGAGACTTTCAGATTACAATTTTTTTAATTATTACCAACTTTTGACCATCAGTGTATATATTTTTAAAATGTATTTACAAGAATATATTGCATAATAAAATTATATTCTATGAGCAATACTTATTTAGTTTCTTTTTTTAAATTTTAACAATTAAAGTATGGTGCTTTAAAATTATTTTAAAAAGTTTTTGTTAATTATATAATTAAAATATATTTGTTTCTTGTTATTTCTTTTTTTCCTGTATCAATATTGTGTTTTATAAATTATTTCTTGGCTAATAAAGTTTGATTTGTTGGCTTCATAGTTTTGCTTTGATATTCTCTCAATGAATAAATGTATTTTATCCTCTTAAAGTCAATTAAATATCATTTCTCCATATTCATATACACAAGAATAAATGTGGCCGGGCTTTATTGTGTCTGGGGGGAATTGATTGGATGGCTATGTTTTGCTATTGGCTGATTATATGTGAGTGACAGGTTGCCCTGCCCACGTCATCAAAGAAGAGATGCTGGAAGAGGAACTAATTGGAACATGAATGTAACACAGTAATGATAAATAAAATAAACACTGCAATATTCAAGAGTTGTCTATAATCGACAGATACAAACCCTCACTAAAGATGAGTAGCCTATTCCTTGATTTCTTCAGTGAGAGGATGGGAATACAGTCACACACTTTATTCGAGCAGAAGTTCCCTCTGGTGTTCACTGAGAAATATTACATGTTGTTCCACTGATGTAAATGAGTCTGTTTAAAAACGCTTCCTTTGTGTCCTTCCTTGCTCATATTTTACACATCTTTTCTGAAAGTGAAATACCTTGTTAAATGTGGTTCCTCACTTCAGATATCAAGGGTGGCTTGAGTGTAGTTTAACTTTACCAGCAGAATGAGAATATAACAGGTGGTCTGATGGACTGCAATGGCTGGAAAAGCTTTTCTTTATTTTTAGTGATCATGAAGTCTGTTTCTTATGCTGGGGCGAATTATGTGCCATAATTAAACAAACAAATCCAGCATTTTGCAAACAAACTCGATCTGCTCTTCTGAAGGAAAACTCGACTCGCAAACAAACAGAAAGAAATGTGCAAAAACGCGGTCAATTTGAGCGAACATACAGTGGAATAACCAATATTGTGTTTTAAAAATATAAATAAATGAGCCAAGACAATAGGCTATTTCACAAATACAAACGATCCTGCAAATTGCATGTAACCTTTGAACAAATACCAAATGTGAATAGTAACTTCCCCTTCGAGAACAGTAGATGGCGCTATAGGTGTTGATGTAGTTTACTGTCTGGATTTGACAAATGCATGAAATGCACGTGCGGTGACGTAGGGAGCGCGCGGCCCGTCCGTGTGTGATGATCAGTCACGTGATCCCCAGTAATTTCCCGCGAGCATACAATGTGATGGAATCAGTTCTCCTGGCTTTGATCAAATATTAACCGAGCTGTGTGAGTCTGAAAGTGTGTGTGAGGTGTTTAACCAGCAGAAGCGAGTGCTGTTAATGACTGGGTCGTGATGATTCAGTCAGTAAAGCCTCGACACACTGCTGTTATGAGGAGGAGCTGATTATGTGTCTCGCATATCAAAGTTCAGACCAGGTGAAGATGCTGCCATGACATGAGTTCTCAACTATCCTTCCGCCTGTGAAACTGGTTATAATTGTAATACTAAAAAGTTGAAATTGACAGTCATAATTTTGATTTATGGGATAAAATACTAAATCATAATTAATAATCGGTAAAGCTTCGACTTAAAGCATAGCCTAATTGTGGCATTAAGAAGGTTTCCCGGACAGAGATAAAGCCGAGTCCCAAATTTATAATCAGTCCATTTAATCAGAATAACACAACCCTGCTTTCTCTGTCGTGGTTTTGAACACTTATCGTTCAGATCGAGTTTAGGCTAATAATAAACTGATTCCTGCAGGAAGACCAGAGATACTTGGGACTAAACTTGGCTTAAACTACAGCAGCTGAGGCAGGTGAACTTCAGATTAATGTTGTCAAAGAACACACACACAAACACTCTCACACACACTATCTCGAACATAGCTACACACACACACTCACTCACACACACACACTCACACATTAAGTTGATATTAGAATTTCAACTTTTTGCCATATTTTGAACTTTTTATCTCATAATTAGTTTTCAGTTCATAATGAGTTTTTACTGATCATAATTACATTTTTTTCCTCTTATAATTATGACTCATTATGTAATTTTGACATTTTCCATGTTGGCTTTTTAATATAATAATTAAAATAATTTTTAAACCATAATTTTACCTTTTGGGTCTATAGTTTCAACTTTTTTATCTCATAATTACGCAGTTTTAATTCTCTAATTTCTTATAATAATCAGCTTTCCATATCTCTCGTCTCGCCTGTGGTTCTCCTGCAGGAAATGTGCTCTGAACTCAACCGTCAGTGAGAAGACCACACAACCACTGTTTATGCTCTTATTCTGCATTTATTTAAACATGTTGAAGGTCTTTATGAGAATGAGTCGATGAGATCAGGCGGATGCAGATAATGCAGCGGGTTGACGCAGAGGATTCTGGGAAAGTCATGTTCTATCTCGACTATAAGGTGAGTTCTACTTTTTACATAAAATTCAAATAAACACGTCATGTAAAATTGCATGAATATTCTTGTTAGATATCAAAGTTCACTTATATGGTCATTCTTATATATATATATTTTTAAATTTCAATATTTTTTAGTATTTTAATGTATTATCTTCATGTGTTACGGAAATAGTTTTTCCTGCAGAAATGTTTGACTGTTGTCTGATGTGCATTACTGGATCCTCTGGTGAGGTTTATGGTTCTGACTGTCCTCTGGATTCTCTGAGGAAAGTTGAAGATGCGAGTAAATCCTCCGGCTCTCCAAGGCAAGTTCTTTAACATTCATTATATCAAATAGAGTTGTTCATTTATTATTTATCATAAACTGCTCCAGGCTAGTTCCCATCTTAGAGAAGCCTGAGAGAGTGTGTGTGTTTATGTGTGAGATAGAAAGAGTGTGTGTGTGTGTGTACAGTATGTGTGAGTGTGTGTGTGTGTGTGTGTAAAAGCATGAAGCTTCGGCCGATCCGTCAGGACTCTGTGGAAGCTAATTGTAACTTTTTCCCTCACAATTCTATTTCGTTCTCGTAAATTCTGAGAATGAATTCAGAATTGTCCTGTACCGCAATTCAGATTATTTTCTTAAAATTCTCTTTTCTTTTATTTCTCAGAGAGTAAATTTTACATTATTTTTCACAATTTTGACTTTATTTCACGCAATTGTGTGTGTGTGTGTGTGAGAGAGTGAGAGAGAGAGAGAGATGGTTTAAAAAGTAATTATGATATTAAAAAGCCAACATGAAAGAAGTCAAAATGACATAATGAGTCATAATAAGAGGAAAAATAAATGATGATATTAAAAAAATCTTTTTTTTTTATAATTATGAGATAGAAAGATGAAAATCTGATAAATTGAAAATCTGATAACAGATTTGTTTGGGTGTGTGTAAAGTGTGTGTGTGTGTGTGTGAGAGAGAGAGAGAGAGAGAGAGAGAGAGAGTGTGTATGTGTGAGCGAGAGAATTTGTGAGAGAGACAGTGTGTGTGTGAGAGAGGGAGAGAGTGTGTATGTGTTTGTGTGAGCGAGAGAACTTGTGTGTGTGTAAGAGAGAGAGATTGTGTGTGTGTGTGTGCATCATCAGTCGCATTCGGACCTCCTTGTTCACTCGCATCTCTTGTTTAATGAGCGTTAATGGTCTCATTTAATGAATGACAAACACAGTCGCACTCCTCGCTGCGCTCTGAAGAGAGAGAGAGAGAGAGAGAGAGAGAGAGAGAGAGAGAGAGAGAGAGAGCAACCCGTGCTGTTGATTCAGCAGCTCTTCCACTGCGCTGTGCGCGCGCTCGCGTGCGTGAGAGAGCATGATCGAGTGCATGTGGACGCGTGAGGCTGGAGGAAGGATGCTTGCTCGTGTGTGAGAGCAAGAGAGAGAGAGAGACAGCAGTATTTTAGAAACGCCAGACTCGTCGCCCGCGCCGCCAGCATGCAGGAGGTGAAGGAGGTGAGTGTCTCCGCGCGTTCCGCGTCAGTCGAGCGTTATGTGGACATCGCGCGATCTGGATCTTTCCATGCACGGACTGCGGACTGTGTTCGTGTGCATTACATGCTTCACACATGCGTCTGAATCACATGTCATCATGATGAACGCGTGCTTTAGTGCGCGTTTGGCAGTGAGCTTTAAACTCTGGTTGCCGTGGGAATGACGCGCTGCGTTGCGTTGCGTTGGATGCGGCGTAACTCGACTGGCATACCAAAACACGCACTGCAGGCGCGCGCATCACATGCAGATCCCGATGAAGTTTGCCGTCGCTCCGTGATTCATGTGTCCTACTTGTGTGTGTTCGGATCCGTGCTGCCCTTGAGCGAGTCACTGACACTGTGTGTGAGGATCCGGCATGTGCACGAGCAGCCGAAGGATGGGTAGATGATGGATGGATGATGGATGGATGGGCCACTTGGCATGACGTATTTTGTAAGACGGGTTAGAAACCATATAATCATCTGGCGTTTATGAGGTGGGAATTTAGGGCTGATAAACACATAATTCATCATCAGTGCATGTATATGTATCTTTCATCATCCTGAAATAACTTGCTCCACCTCTGAAACGACTTTCCTGTAAGCATATTTATTATTTAATAATAATTTGGAATTTTGGTAAAACATATTTCCAATGTCTAGATCTCATTAAAATAACTTAAATATTACACATTTAGTATTTTTACTCACTTCTTACATAAAGTTAAACTATGTTTTTTGGAGTGTATTTTAATCGTTATTATTATCCATGGTTTTACTCAAAATATGAAACAATTAGTATAGAAACAATTTACACAAGACACAAATAATTGCAAAGAATCAAAAAGTCAAATATTGAATTAAATGAGCAATTTTGAAGTAGAAATAGTATTTTCTTGTCAAATGCACTCCAATAATCTTTGTTTTGGTCAATTATTATTATCATTTTCTTAACAATGTGATTCGAATAAGAACCATTGCACATTTGTGATTTTACCACAAACACTAAATTAGATTTATGGTTGCTGTATAAAACCCATGAGTCAAATACATTTTTCTCCATTTTTAGTCAAGTCAAGTATCACTATTACTATCACTCATTTGAACCTGCATAGCAACACCCTAACAACCACTAGCCTACATAGCAACCGTTCGACACACACAGGCAAAACCACTCTTATATTCTTACTTTCTTATCTTAAACAATTGCATAATTCTTTTTTTATATGTTTAGAAAGTTATAATATATGTTTATTTATGTTCATTTAATATTCAACTATATCATCTGCCTTACTACAGGTGGATGTTGACACTATTTTCTTTCTAGAAACAAACTTTGTTGCATTATTTTCCTGTTATCTCTGTAAAGCGCTATAAATAAAGGTCACTTGACGACTTTATGAGCTGCATGATTCATAAAATGTAAAAATGAATTAAAAATAAATTAAAACTAAATCCATAAAGTGATGGAACCCCTAAAAGGTTCTATAAAAACCCTTTAATAGAACCTTCAAAGAGTGTGTAGTGAAAAAAGGAAATAAACACAGAAAATACACAGAAAAAGAACATATACACAGAAAGTAAGATGTGATGTGAGTTAATAAACACAAACAGGAAGTCAGCAGAGATCAAACAGGAAGTCAGTGCAGAAGACGAGCACATTGAGCTGGTTCCCGCACGGCTTCATCTGTCCTGAAGCGCTCCATCACGCGCTGTCCTTTATAGAGATGATGGAGATATGCAGATGGGATTATTCTGAGAGATTCAGGAAACGCTCATGATCCAGAGACGGCAGCGTAAGAATTACATGATTCGGCTTCAAAGAGGAAATTATCATTATGCAGCGCAAGCCAGATTCCTCTAAGATTGAACATACCTGTTGAGTTACAGTGACCCAAAAACATCTGCCAAGTCAAGTCACGTTTACACAGTACGGATCGTTTCAAAGCAGCTTCACAGGAATAAACCGAATCATCAATGATGCAAACATCCAAATACTGCAGCTCCAGAAGACAGGAGCCGTTATTCAGATCACTTCAGTTCGTGGGGAATGTCATTGCGTTAGATAACAAACAAAAGAACTAACTCACTTTCCTGGCTTTTCCACAAAAGTTTGAAATAATAAATCAGGGTTTAATTGAAAGTAAAAAAAAACCGTGTTTGCCTTTTGAGTTCATTGAAGCTAAAAAAAATTTTGAGTTAATTCAAATAAATGAGTTTAATCAACAGAAACTCAGAATATTATGCTGAACAACCAGTGTTTGGGAAAATTACCTTTAAGAAAAGCGTTACAATGTTGCATTACTGCCTTAAAAAGGCAACTTTGTTACTTAGTTTCTGTTTATAGAAAGTATGTGTTACTAATTGCGTTACTTAGTTACTGTGTATGGAAAGTAATAATGGGTTACATTACTTTTGCGTTACTCCCTAAAAAGTAACTAACTGTGTTACTTTGTTACTTTTTATGGAGAGTAATGTGTTATGTTACTTTTGCGTTACTCCCCAAAAAGTTACTAATTGTATTACTTTGTTACTTTTTATGGAAAGTAATGTTACTTTACTTTTGCGTTACTCCCTAAAAAGTTACTAATTGCATTACTTAATTACTTTTTATGTAGAGTAATGGGTTATGTTACTTTTGCGTTACGCTATAAAAAGTTACTAATTGTGTTAATTTGTTACTTTTTATGGAAAATAATGTGTTGTGTTACTTTTGCGTTATTGTTTATGGAAAGAAATGTGTTGTGTTACTTTTGCGTTACTCCCTAAAAAGTTACTAATTGTGTTATTTTGTCACTGTTTATGGAAAGTAATATGTTACCTTACTTTTGCCTAACTCCCTAAAGAGTAACAAATTGTGTTAGTAACCTAGTTACTTTTTTATAGAAAGTAATGTTACATGTCGGCGTTAAGAGTGTTACACAAGGTGCGTCTGCATTTACTCCTGATTTCTCTCAACATGAAGACAGTAGAGCTGTCAGTCAATAAATGGGTGAACAAATTTGCATTACTTATTTAAAAAAAAGTACAGATATTTATTTTATTTTAAAAGTACTCTGAAAAAAATTGGATTACGTCACATTACTGACACTACTTGTAATGAATAACAACCAAGACTGTGAACAACATTTGTGAATTTAAGTTTGACAAAAGACAAAAAGGTGATAACAAATGATTAAAATAACTTTTACAGGTTAGTGTTGAGTCTGAGTAATTCTCCCACTCTTGTTAGCAGTTTCAGTGCCAGTTGTTTGTGTAAGTTGTCTCTTAAAAGCGTGTCTTGTGTTTACGAGGCTGTTTAGAGGCTGCGCTCATGGATAATTCACGGATGCTCTGGAAGGAAGTTCTTCTGGGGTTGCTAAGAGTGTTTGCTCCGTTGCCGGGATGAGAATAATTTAGTGAATTTGCCCAGAGGTGATATTCACGCAGTTTTTTTGTGATCTCACGATGCTCTTTAATGTGGAGACGTTCATCAGGACGATTTGATAAACTCTGTCATGAATGTGTGTGCTTGTTCAAACAGACGCTCTACAAACACTCAGATTTCATGCTAATGTTGATTCTCCTCCATATTTTTTATATTTGGTCGGAAAGAAGCCGGAGCCAGAGGAACCCCCGGCCGAACCGTGCCCTCTCGACACCATCGAGAAGATAGAGGAGGCTCTTCCAGCGGAGGACACAGCGGACGCCTCGCATCACACAGAAACTCATGTAGGTCAATTCATTATATGTTCATTCATAGTTATAATTACAATGTATTCCGTGCACATTGTGTTATTTATTTAATGGATGATGTTTTTATGTATACTGTTTACGTGACTCTATGTGGCCTCGTTAATTGAAATAACAAATAAAGTGTTTTGAATTGAATTGATTGAGTAGCTTTTTCCTCATAGTTGCCATAGAAAGTCTGCTCAAAAATTATTTGCTGGTTTAACTTAAAGAGAGGCTATTCTGCCCTTTTACACAGTCTAGTTTCAGGCTCTCCTAGAACAGGTTCTCCTGCTTGAATGTTGATTATTCTCCTCATATTCTCCATTGTTGCGGCTCCTCTCTTCCCAGTCTGTCAGTTACGCTCTGTTTACTTCCTGTCTCTATGAAGCCCCTCCTCCTGAAAAGCACACTGTGCTCTGATTGGTTGGCTGGAGCAGTGTGTTGTGATTGGTCGAGCGCTTCGAGTGTGTTTGGGAAATGTCCCGCCCCTTTCCATAACCGCCAGTTTAACACACTACTGACTAACTCAACCAGGCTCCGCCCCTTTATTCTGCATATGAATTATTATAATGAGGAATATTGGCACATGTTCAAGAAACCTTAAATTTTTGAGTTCATTGAAACTAAAAAAATGAATTAATACATTGGAAGAGATTTAGTTAATTCTATTAACTAAAATGTTTAGTTTAAATGAACTCAAAAGTTTAAGCTTTTTTTACAGTTTAGATATCATTATGCTGTGCAAAAAGTCAATAAAAAGGGATTTAAAAGGATTTGAGTCTTTAAATATTCATAGTTTGGCTAGATTTTGAGATTAAAAAAGTCTTTGGTTTCTTCAATGGGTCCTTCATAATTCATGTCTAATGATTTATTTTGGATTTTAATTTATTAGAGTAATTTTATTCACATCCTTAAAAAAACAAACATACCCTGCTGGAAAAGCAAACCAAAATCAACCTAAACTGGTTGGCTGGCCTTAAACAGTTTAAGCTGGATGTTGCTGGTTTAAGCTAGTTGAAACTGGTTGAAGATGGTTTAAGATTGTTTAAGCTGTATGTTGCTGGTTTTAGCTGGATTTCGCTGGTTTAAGCTAGTTTTAACTGGTTGAAGATGGGTTAAGCTGTATGTTGCTGGTTTTAGCTGTTTTAAGCTGGATGTTGCTGGATGTCGCTGGTTTAAGCTGGTTTCAGCTGGTTTAAGCTGGATGTCTTTTTTTAAGCTAGTTTAAACTGGCTGAAGATGGTTTAAAATGGGTTAAGCTGTATGTTGCTGGTTTTAGCTGGTTTAAGCTGGATGTTGCTGGATGTTGCTGGATGTCGCTGGGTTAAGCTTGTTTTAGCTGGATGTCCCCGGTTTAAGCTGGATGTGGTTTTTTAAGCTAGTTTAAACTGGCTGAAGTTGGTTTAAAATGGTATAAGCTCTATGTTGCTGGTTTGAGCTGGTTTAAGCTGGATATTGCTAGATGTTAGAGCCAGACTGATATATCGGCAGACCGATATTATCGGCCGATATTAGGCATTTTCCAAACTATTAGTATCGGCAGTTATAATGGCCGATAAATGAATATTTCAAAAATAAAATAAAAACGGACGAAACACGCTTGAACGATGTCATGAGTGTTGGAGTTGTATAGTTTGTCCACCAGAGGGCGCTCTACACCGTTCCTGTTGGCAACACTCGTTGAGTTGGTCATGATACATACATCGCTTGAATAACAATAAATAAATAAGCATGACAAAATTTGTGACTAATCATCTCCAGTTTAAAAAAAAAATAAAATAAATAAAGTTATCTGCCGATATATCGGAATATCGTATTTTAAAACCCAAAAATATTTGTATCGCTATCGGCCTTCAAAATCCTTTATTGGTTGGGTTCTACTAGATGTTGCTGGTTTAAGCTGGATTTAAGTTGGTTTAATCTGGTTGAAGATGATTTAAGATGGTTTAAACTGGTTTAAGATGGTTTAAGCTGTATGTTCCTGGTCTTAGCTAGTTTAAACTGGATGTTGCTAATTTTAGCTGGTTTAAGCTAGTTTAAGCTGGTTGGCTGGTTTTAGCTGATTCAAGATGGATGTTGTTGGTTTAAACTGGTTTAGAATGGATGTCACTAGTTTAAGCTGGTTTAAGCTGGTTTTAGCTGGTTTAAGCTGGTTTCCCAGGGTGGCCAAGCTGGTGTTTAGCTGGTTTTTATCAGGTTTGTAAGCTGGGTTCAGCCTAACCACCTAGAAAAGTGGCCCTG
The DNA here is from genome assembly GCF_016745375.1 of Pimephales promelas. Next base: position 260,940 of record NW_024121165.1, read on the forward strand.
CTAAACCAGCCATGACCAGTCTGGAAGCCACCCATCTTAGGCTGGTTTTTGCTGTTTTTTCATCAGGGTAATGAGCCGTTCTGTTTTTAAACGAGCCGTAATGAGCACACGCTGAGGAAAGCGCGCTGTTTCTGTGCTGGTTTTGTAGACTGAGAGTTCAGGCATCGGGACAGAGAAGTCGTCCAGCCCTGACAGCGAAACCAACCCGCTCAGCTCCAGCAGCTCCAACGAACTGGTCCTGCCCACTGTCCTGAAGGTGAATATTACACACATCACTCGTATGAGAGAACTCTAGTGTTCTCCACTCAATTATTGCCGAAAGAAATATCTTAAAGTCCCCCTTATCTCATCTTTGGTCCCCAAAATGACACATTTAAGTGTTTTTCCTTGAAAAAATGTTATTCATGCCTTAAAATATATTGAATGTAACTCAACACCCTCGCCTCATTTAGTATGCGCGGTTCTATGAATATGAGCCCCGCCTCCACTCACTCACTCACTCACTCAGAGATCCACTGGTTGGCGATCACACGTTGATCTGATTGGTTACAAGGTGGTTTGTGACGTCAGAAACACCAGCGATTTCAAAGCGTGTTTTTGAGACTGTCTTTGGTTCACTGCAGTTTTAAGGAGGAAATACTGTCCACTTATCAACGCACACACGGTGGATTTCAAAGCGGATTTAAAACACCACACACACACACACACACACACACACACACAAACAACATTAAACGCTGGATTTAACCCAGGGGGACTTTAAATAATTGCATCATACTTTGATGTTTAGCTGTTTATTTACATTTTGAAGTATTTATTCCTGTGTGATTCCTCAAATCATGTGTGTATTTTGACTTTTCCCGTCTAGGAAAGTTCATCTGAAGTGTTGGACGAGTTACAGTCGCCGAATACCCAGCCGATTTCCGAATCCTCCGTCGATAAGGAAGGTCTGACGGTCCTACCCCCCAACCCTGAGGCTAGCGTGACCTCTGACCTCGAGAATCCGAAGGACCAATCGGCTCACTACGGCACTCTGAACACTCACTCCCTGACGCTCCTACATGGATTCCCGTTCCATTTTCCCAGCGTTCCCACCAGAAACTACTTACCGGAAAACTGCTACACGCTCCCGCTCCCACTCCACCGGGACAGTCTTACTCGAGGCGGCGCTTCAAAAGCAGAGCATGATGGGATAGATATTCTCTCCGGCGTACCAAACCTCCCGGTCCATCACATGAGGCAGAGTTTGGACCTCTCGGAGGACGGGCATCTCGGGCCGGTTCCACACGCGTTCCTCCAGGATCTGTACCGGACGTGCATCCCTGGTGAAAACACAATACTAGCACACACACACACACACACACACTCACTCACTCATTTAGTAAACCTCAAGCCATATAACGGTGCCTCCATTTCCATATGGTTTGAGTGATCTGAATCATACATTTCCATCATTTTCATACAATTTATGAAGTATGGGAAGTTTGGCTGATATTTATATGTATCTGACCTCTAATAAACACATAAAATGCATTGTTACAATGATCATTTCCAGCACAGTTAAAATATACCTAAATTACATATTTGGTAATAAAGTGCAAATAAATACACTTTTAAAAAATAAACTGAATTTTCACTTCAAGTATTCTTTGTATTCTTTATTTATTTATGAAGGGACCATTTACAATTTTTAACATAAAATTACCATTTCATGTATTGTACCGGATTTAGGCTATTTTTCATCCGTAGTCCCCCAGACAAGACAAAGCTAACAAAACATTACACAGACAATACCAATATTCACATACAAAAAATGCACACATACTGTCAAGGCCATAAAACAACATTAATAAATAAATCAGTCAACCAATCAATTTAACTACAACAATCTCAATGAGATTTTAGCTTCAGTTTAAAAAGACCCTTTTATGTCCACCTTAAAAGTGTATTTTTAGAAAATATATTTTTGGAAAATATATTTCTATAATTTTCATACAATTTATGAAGTAGACATGCTATTCAGAAGTAGAATGGGAAGTTTGGCAGATTTTAATCTCTCACATAAACACATTAAAAAATAGTATGTGCGTTATAGCTTGCATAGCAAATGGTGAATCTATTATTTTATTATTAATTTTTAATCTATTATTCTAAACATCTGCATCACCGTCACAAAAGTGACAATTGTAACAAAACGATATATAAAAAAAATATCAGTGGGGTGTTTTGAGATAAAACTTCACACACACACACACACACACTCTGGGACCCAAGTACAATTTGTTGTTAGTATTTTTGCAGTGTACTATTGAAAAAGGAAATATATTTCAAATATAATAAAGTAAACCGTTTTCCCACTAGGGATCCCGCAGAAACGGGCCAGCATGGTGAGCCTGGACACTATCCGGAAAGACCCGCGCTGGAGAGACCCGAACCTGAGGGACGGCAGCGCATGCACCATGCTTATATTATTATATATAAATATATAAATAAAAAAATCTTAAATGTATAATTATCATTATAATTGCTTTAAAATAAACTAATTATTTTAATTAATAATTATTGTTATTATTAATTCAGTTTGATTTTAATTTAATATTATAATTAAAGTAAAATCAATAACAGTTTAAATGATTATTTACTTAAAGTTAATAGTAATAATAATAAGTATTATTATTACTATTATTTTTGAGTTTAATTTTACTATTATTATTAAATAAAAAATAAATGCAATTATTCAAAACAGCAACAAAAATCTTAGTAATAAATAATAAGAATTGTTGCTATTATTTTATTACTATTATTGTAAGCATTTTAATAAAATGATTAAAGTTAAATTAAACAACATAATAATAATTTAATAATGATTCGCTACAAGGCTATAAAAATAATCATAATTATTATTAATATTTTAAATGGTATTACATTTTACATTTACATTACATTACATTTACAAATTAAGTAATATTAATAATCATACTTATAATTTTATTTAATTCAGTTAAATTTGAATGTGATATTATTTTTTCGTATGTTTATGCGTATATGTGATAGAATTTTTTATAATTATTATATTATTAAAGTGCATTCAATTTATTTAATAAAATATATATTTTTATGATTATATTAGTATTATTAGTGTTTAGATTAGTTTTAACTTAATTTAATTATAGCTATATTTTTATGATTATATTATTATTATTATTATTAACTTAAAACTAAACTAAACACATAATAATATAATCATAAAAATATAACTATTATTAAATTAAAGATAAACACTAATAATACTAATATAATCATAAAAATATAACTATTATTAAATTAAATTAAAACTGAACTAATCACTAATAATAGTAATATAATCATAAAACACAAATATAATCATAAATTACAAATATACAAGTATTATTAGTGTTTAGTGTAGTTTTAATTTAATGCTAATAATGTGTGTGACCGCAGGGAGGTGATCTCCATGCTGAGCCACCCGATGGACCCGGTGAAGTCCAATGCCGCGGCGTATCTCCAGCATCTCTGCTACGAGAACGACACGGTCAAGCAAGACGTCCGGCAGCTCCGAGGAATCCCGGTTCTGGTCGGGCTCCTGGATCATCCCAAACCCGAGGTGCACCGCAAGGCCTGTGGAGCGCTGAGGAACATCTCCTACGGCAGAGACAACTTCAACAAGGTGGCCATCAAGAACTCGGACGGCATTCCTGCGCTGCTGAGACTGCTGAGGAGGTCCAACGACGCCGACGTCCGGGAACTGGTCACAGGTGTGCATCAGCATTAATTAATCAATGAGAACAGGGAAATTTGAGGGAGAGCGGGTTTGCTGCCTATATGGACCGAGTGGCCTGCGTGTATCTGTGGCGATAGCCAACAATTCAATGTACGGGTCAAAATTAACGATTTTTCTTTTAAGTTCCATGAACATATTTAGTAAATTTCTTGCCGTAAATATATATTTAAAAACCGTGAACATAAATGGACATCTTTAAAGGCGATCAATGTCCTATCCTGACAAACCCGACATCAATGGAAAGCTTATTTTTTCAGCTTTCAGATGATTGGGGTCCTGGGTTCAATCATGATGCACGAAAATCCATGATGCATTTTATTCATAAAGGAAGCATTAAATTAATTAAAAGTGACAGAAAATGTAGAATGTTACGAAAGATTATATTTCAAATAAATGCTGTTCTTTTGAACTTATTCAATCAAAGAATCCTGGAAAATAAATGTACAAAAATATTGAGCAGCAAATACTAGTTTTTAAATACAAATGTTAGTTTTTGTCATTTCTTTATGTGCTTTTGTCACAGGAATAAATTACACTTTACTGTATATTCACATAGAAAACGGCTGATTTACACTGCAATAATATTTAGTGATTTTTACTGTATTTTTAATTAAATAAATTCAGCTTTAATCAAAGGAATAATTTAATTCTACTGTATATTCACATGGAAAACAGCTGATTTACATTACAATAATATTTTGTGATTTTTACTGTATTTTTAATTAAATAAATTCAGCTTTAATCACAGGAATAATTTAATTCTACTGTATATTCACATAGAAAATGGCTGATTTACATTACAATAATATTTAGTGATTTTTACTGTATTTTTAATTAAATAAATTCAGCTTTAATCACAGGAATAATTTAATTCTACTGTATATTCACATGGAAAACAGCTGATTTACATTACAATAATATTTAGTGATTTTTACTGTATTTTTAATTAAATAAATTCAGCTTTAATCAAAGGAATAATTTAATTCTACTGTATAATCACATGGAAAACAGCTGATTTACATTACAATAATATTTAGTGATTTTTACTGTATTTTTAATTAAATAAATTCAGCTTTAATCACAGGAATAATTTAATTCTACTGTATATTCACATGGAAAACAGCTGATTTACATTACAATAATATTTAGTGATTTTTACTGTATTTTTAATTAAATAAATTCAGCTTTAATCAAAGGAATAATTTAATTCTACTGTATATTCACATGGAAAACAGCTGATTTACATTACAATAATATTTAGTGATTTTTACTGTATTTTTAATTAAATAAATTCAGCTTTAATCACAGGAATAATTTAATTCTACTGTATATTCACAGCTGATTTACATTGGAATAATATTTCACTATTTTTACTGTTTTCAAAGCTACTGTAAAAATAGTTGTGAATGTTTGATCTAAAGCCTCAGCCAGTTGTAGACCCCACTGTTGTGAATCTCAGTCTGGTGCTGTTTCAGGAACGCTGTGGAACCTGTCGTCTCACGAGCCTCTGAAGATGCTGGTGATCGACCACGGCCTGCAGACGCTGACGGACGAGATCATCATCCCTCACTCGGGCCTGAGAGGAGACCCGAACGACCCGGCCCGGCCCGGGGATCCCGAGTGGAACACGGTCTTCAAGAACACGTCTGGATGCCTGAGGTCCGCTCGCTCGTAGCGTTTCTCTCTGAACCCTCACATCTATCAGGGAGTGTGGTCCACCTACTTGCCCCCTAACAGTGTGTACTCTTATTGTGAAGAAAAAGTAGATACTTTTGAGTGTGTAGCAGAAGAGTAGACACGCCTATCAACGTCATATAATTGACCTATCGGTAAGCCCCTCCCCTTCGAACGCAGATCAGCCAATGGCAGTGGAGTATCAGTTTCACAGAGAAGGGTTTCAGCGCCATAGAGACACATGGGAAGATGCGAGGCTCTCGTCAGTTTGATGGTGTTTATGTCACAAAAATGTTAAACGGTGTGTGTTGGGTTCTTGTGATAGGAGTATTATCTGCACTGTACGACTGAAGCCCGCTTTATTTATGATATCAGGGATGCGAGCGCACATGGTTCCCTAAGGATTCAACAATCCCAATGAAGACCAAAACCTTCATTTTCTGGAAGTTAGTCGCACAAACCTGCATAGCTGAGGCTTATCCCGCCATATTTATTTGAAAATCTTTTATATATCCCTCCATATAAGTCCCACTTGATGCTCCTCGACGAGAGCTGGTCCTTCAACAACATCTCAGGACGGGGTTCACACACTTAGCAACTCGAGATAGCAACAGTAACCAAGGGGGCGGGGCTTAGCGTTCTCTTTCACACTTTCACCGTAAACTGACCTGTCAATCATCTTGTCACAGTTACAATCCTCCTCTTTTCATTTAATTTCCCAAAACGTTGATCTGCAGTCGCGGGTCTATTACAGTATGTGGAGACTCTCCTCGGTTTAATGCATAATGAGGCATTTAAAAGTTAATGACCTGACGGATCTGTATAACATTTATTCAACATATATCAATAGTTTATTATAGGTTTCAGCTGTGTCACAAACATATATCACAGATTCAATTAACCATACAAACAGATGCCATCAATTGAACCAGACCAAAATAAAATAATTCTTTTAAACAAGTGCACATAATTAGGAAGTCAAGGTTTTAGTGGCACACTATGCTGTGGGACACACTGAATCTCACACGCAGGCTGTGTGTGTGTGTGTGTGTGTGTGTTTGCAGGAACGTGAGTTCAGACGGAGCCGAAGCGCGACAGAGACTGCGTGTGTGTGAGGGTCTCGTGGACGCGCTTCTGCACGCGCTTTACTCTGCCGTCGCAAAGAGAGACATCAATAACAAAGTAAGAATTTACATAGAAATCCAGGCCACAACACACACACACACACACCTGCACACCAACTCATACATATATATATATATATATATATATGTATATATATATATATATATATATATATACTGTATAGTGTATTAAAACATCTTGATTTCTCCCTTAAACAAAAAACAATGTAATAAACTATGCTAAGCTATAAACTCAATTTAATTAATTATTAAATAAATCATCAAATCATTAATTCAGTTTGATTTTAAATTAATATTATAATTAAAGTAAAATCAATGATATTTATAAAATGAATTACTTTAATTTATTAGTAATTGTAATAATAATAATTGTTATTATTATTACTATTATTATTATTTCAGTTTCTGTTTTGATTTAATATTAAAGTAAAATGAAATTAATTTAATGTTAATAATTAATATTAATTTAGTTTTATTAATTTTATTAATATTTTGTTTAATTTTATAGTTGTTATTATTATTACTATTATTAATTCAGTTTAATTTTCATTTAAAATTATTATTATTATTAAATAAAAATTAAATGTAATAATTCAAAACGGCAACAACAATAGTATTATTATTACTATTATTATAAGTATTATTTATACAGTTGAATTTTTAAAAAGTTAAATTAAACATAATAATAATTTAATAATGACACACTACAGCATATCAATCAATAATATAACATAAATAATAATTATTATTATTTTAAATAACTAAATTTAAAATGTAAAGTTTAAATTAAATTATATTAATATTAATAATCATAATCATTATTTTATTAATTCAGTTTCATTTAAATTTGATATTATTAAAGTAAAATGTATTTTATTTAACACAATCATTAGTGTTTAGTTTAATTTAATAATAATTGTTATTATTATTATTATTACTTTTTAGTTTAATTAAATTATAATAATTTATATTATTATTATTATTTGTAGTAGTATTTTGTTTATTTTAATTTACTATAATAATAATTAAAATAATAATTATAATTACTATGCATTATTATTTATAATTGAATCCAAGTGAATGCCCTGCTCTATGGTGCAGTGTGTGTGAATGATGTGTGTGTCGTTGGTGTGGGCATGTCCTCTGATCTCGCTGATGTGTGTGTGTGTGTGTGTGTGTGTGTCTCCTCTCCTGCAGTCGGTGGAGAACTGTGTGTGTATCTTGCGTAATCTCTCCTATCACGTGCACAAGGAGGTTCCCGGAGCCGAGAAGTTCCACGTCCAAGCGGCCAATCACAGTGCGAGGTCAGGAGGTCATCATAAGAAGAGGGAGGAGCCAGACTGCTTCACTGGACGCACCAGCAAAGGTCATTAAAGCCATTACTCATTATCTCATTAATTACTGGAGGATAATTACTTTCCCTTGAAAAAGAGAGTTACTCTGATGGAATTGCATTAAAAACAAAAAGTAATAAAATCATGTAGACCAGAAATAATCAACCAATAATTAGTCTCAAGGTCATGTTTCTAAAAGAACAGCATTTATTTGAAACATGTTTTATTTAAAAAATATTAATTATTTGAATCTTGATCGATGTATGCATCCTTGATTAATAAAAGTATCAATTTCTTTAAAAAGCAGCAACGAATCTCACTGAAGTCCACTTGTGTTGTTTGAACAGCTTGTGTGACGGAATGACTGTTTCCACATTCATTTGTTTAAAATACAAAAAGTTCAATTCAATTCAAATTTATTTGTATAGCGCTTTTCACAATACATATTGTTTCAAAGCAGCTTTACAGAAAGGACAAACGTTCAAGGTCTTATTCTCTCAGATTGTGATTGTGTGTAAATGTGTGTTTTCTGTTTCACGCTGCAGACGAATGGTTCCATCAGTGTGAGTGTCGAATCCTTCACTGTTGCCGAGAGTCAGTCACACACACACACACACACACACTCCATTTACTCTACGAGTGCTCCTACTCACCGCCCACTGCTGCCCACACTCACTCACACACACACACACACACACACACACTCACACACTCACTTACACAATCTCACTCACTCACTCACTCACTCAAACACACACTTACACTCACTCACTCAAACCCTCTCTCACACACACACTCACATACACTGGTGTTCAGATGCTGATGTGTGTGCTGTGATTCGCAGGTAAGCGGCACGGAGCCGTAGAGAAGAAGAGCACGGATCTGCCCAGGAGGAGTCTGCCGATGAAAGGTTTGAGTCCATCTGAAACCAGCACACACACACACACACACACACCGCAGGCCAAACACAGAGGCATCATGGGAACTGAGACGCCTCCTGCTGGTCAGATCTGCGTATCACGACTACACTGAACTAAACCATTTATATACTAAACAATTGCATTAGCTTGTTTTATTTTCAGTTTTAATTTTGTTTTTGTCATTTTTTATAATTCAATTTAGCTTTTTAAATTTATTTTACTTTATTACTTTTAGTGTCATTCAATTTTAATTCTTCATCTTAAAAATTATTTAATTTTAGTTAGATCCCAAAGCAACTTTCTATTTAACTTTTCTTTATTTTTATATTACTTTTATTTTTATTGAACTTTAGTACTTAAACTTATTTATTTCACCAAACCAAAAATCACCAAAAAATTTTCACCAAAAATTTTCATTTGAGTTGAAGCATTTATTTGTTACAAATGCGGAAGCACACACGCACACACACACACTCACACACACACACACACACACACACACACACACACTCACTCACTCACACACACACACACACACACACACACTCACACACTCACACACTCACACACTCACACACACACACACACACACACACACACACACACACACACACACACACACACACACACACACACACACACACACACACACACACAGAAAAGCTGGCATCTATGAATGATTGACAGAAGTAACTGAATTCATAAATGTATTAATGAGACGTTCTGCACGTTTCACACAGCCAATGTCTTAATTTGCATGTTTATAGCAAATATATTAAAATAAATGAATGATTTAAAAACATACTTGCTTTCATAAACACCAGAAGAGTGTTTTCTCTATGTATTCTGTCTTGTAGAGTAGATTAGGAGAGGAAAACTGCATATTGATCTGAACTGATCATCTGTGGACAGCTTTGATTTCCGCTGACGTGTTTTATATCTTATTGACATAATATGATTCTGTTTTATTAATGCGCTGCTGTGGCATTACATTTACATGGGAGCGGATCAGTGTGTGTTTAAAGACCAGACGACTGTAATTTCATGTAACTGGGTCACCAAGCCTGAGAATGACAATATGAACCAGCGCTTACTCGCATGTGATCTGACCTCAGCTCATAATCAGGAGAACATTCCTGTGATGTGGGAAACTCTTCTGCTCATTACAGGAAAGAAAGGAATTGTTTCGATGTGTGTTTGTATAACAGATTACGGATAATGTTCTCTCTCTCTCTCTCTCTCTCTCTCAGCTCAGTTCTTTATGGAACCTTCCGTCAGGCGTTTCATAGATATAGGCAGACACACACACGCACACACTCAGACATTCAAACACACACTCACACGCAAATGCACACTCGCACACACACACACACATATAAAGGTTCCAAAAGGTGGTTTTCGTCACGATTCCATAAAATAACCATTTTTACTTTTAGTTTCTTTATTGGCGTTGATGGTTCATGAAGATCCTTTAACATCCATCGATCCATGGAACCTTTTCAAAACTCGAAAGGTTCTTTATCTTTATTGTTGAAGAAATTCTTTAAAAATTATGGATCTTCTGAAAAAACTGATTACTGAGAGTTTTTTGGGGGGAAATGTGTAACCTTTTTGGCATAAAGTGTTCTTTAAAATTGATTCAAGAACCCTGGAGTTTTATATAGACGGTCCCTCCAGGATTTCACGATTTTTTTGTGTGATTTTTGCGATCAAAATGACTGATTTTGTGGTGGTAATTTCCACAAATTTGTGAAAAAATTTGCGATTTATATATAACATTTACCATAATAGTATTCAGTCCTTCCAGAAAAACGTGGAGTTTTTTTGTGATTGTTGCGGGCAAAAATTGATTGATTACGCGGTAAACTACTGGCAGCTGTGGTTGCCAGCATCATACCGTAAATTTATGCAATTTTATGCGATGAAATTGCAGGAATTTGCAAAAATTGCGGTTTGATGAAAAAGAGAAAAAAAGTGATTCCCCCAACATCCTGTTCTCACTAGGCTAATGTAAGAGTCATTTCTTATTACTTTCTTTTGATAAGCAAGCATACTACATCATAGAAAGTGCTGGGAATATTTAATTTCTCATCTTGTTTTATTTCAGACTGTAACGAGTGTAAATAAGGTGTGGCCCCTTTAAGAGCTCTCTGCAGTGTTATATGCGCCTCGAACGCCCCATGTGTGCGGGTAATTTCTGTTTGATGCTACTTCTTTTATATTATGTTGTTTATTAAGTAACGATGTGACGGTAGAACGTGTGACAGACAGTTATACGAGTTCGATTTGTGAAATGTCGATCGCCTCCGTGAGTCTGTCCGGCGTCGCGTAATTGCGTCACTTCATAACGTTCCCATGGAAACAGGGGGAAATGGCTGCTCTTGTGTGAAGCAAACGCAACATTTTTCAACCTTCTGATAAGATACATGTGACTTTTTTTGCAACGAAAATGCGAGGATTATGAAATTATGCAAACCCCGCATATTTTGCACGGAAATCGGCAATTTATGCGGCGAAAGTGCGGCGTATTTGAAAAAATGCGGCCCCCGCATAAATATGCGGACTTTGGCTGATTTTGCATTGAATTCAGCGATCGCATAATCGCGTTTTTCTGGAGGGACTGTATAGAACCATATAGAGTGGTACGAGTCTAGAGAACCAGGTGAAGTCCTTCGTTGTCAATCATTCTATACTTTTAAACTCATCTTCCATCATTAAAATTACAAAAAATATCTTGAATGTAACTCGACACCCTCGCCTCATTTAGTATGCACGGTTTTATGAATATGCAGATGAGCCCCGCCTCCACTCACTCTCCCACTGGTTGTCGATCACACGTTGATCTGATTGGTTACAAGGTGGTTTGTGACGTCAGAAACACCAGCGATTTCAAAGCGTGTTTTTGAGACTGTCTTTGGTTCACTGCAGTTTTAAGGAGGAAATACCCAGCAATGCTGTCCGCTTATCAACGCACACACGGTGTGTGTTAAAGCGGATTAAACACACCACAAACACACATAAACAACATTAAACACTGGATTTAACACAGGGGGACAAAAATCACGAATGTCTCGGTTCAGGTGTGACCTGTAGGCACTACATCTCTAGTCTAATGCTCATCGTGATTTGAACAAACCTCTCATATTAAGTATTAAACTTCAGCATGAAGAGAAAAACCTCCATGTCCTCAGAAATAATGTAAACCGTACAGGATTTGCTCTTACCATGCATTGGAGATGAGTCCCTGTGCTCATGAATGATTGACGCTACTGGAGCTTCAGATGTGTGTGTGTGTGTGTGTGTGTGTTCCTGCAGGGATGGAGCTCCTGTACCAGCCCGAGGTGGTTCGCCTCTACCTGTCACTCCTCAAACTGAGCCAGAACCAGAACACCCTGGAGGCGGCGGCCGGAGCGCTGCAGAACCTGTGTGCCGGACACTGGGCCGTGAGTGGACCACAACGACACCTTAACACGAGTGTGTGTGTGTGTGTGTGTCGGACACTGGGCCGTGAGTGGACCACAGCGACACCTTTAACACGATTGTTGTAGTTTTGTAGTGTGAGGCTTATTATTTCACTTTTGCTGTGAAAGGGTACATTTGCCCAAAAATATAATTTTTTGTTATAAAAATGAAAACAAGCCCTGCCCAGGTAAAAAAAAGTAACGCAAAACTAACATAACGCAGTTAGTTAGTGCTCATAATGAGTGTGTGTGTGTTTTCCAGTGGTCGAGTTACATCCGCGTGACGGTGCGTAAGGAGAAGGGTCTGCCGGTGCTGGTGGAGCTGCTGCACTCCGACGCAGATAAAGTGGTGCGAGCCATCGCCATCGCGCTCAGAAACCTGGCCATCGACCACAAGAACAAAGACCTCATCGGTAAGACCTGTGTGATGATGATGATGGTGGTGATAACGATGGTGATGATGGTGGTGATGATGATGATTGTGATGGTAATGATGATGACGGTGGTGATGATGATGGTGAGGACGACGGTGATGACGATCGTGATGATGATGGTGAGGACGACGGTAATGATGATGGTGATGACAATGGTGATGATGATGGTGGTGATAACGATGGTGATGACGATGATGGTGATGATGACGACGGTGATGACGACAGTGATGATGATGGTGATGACTATGATGATGGTGATGATGACGGTGATGACGACAGTGATGATGATGGTGATGACGATGTTGGTGATAATGATGGTGGTGATGATGATGATGATGATGATGATGATGATGATGACGGTGATGATGACGGTGATGGTGATGGTGATGACGATGGTGATGATAATGATGGTGATGACAACGGTGATGACAACGATGATGATGGTGATGATAATGATGGTGATAATGATAGTGATGATAATGACGGTGGTGATGATGATGATGGTGATGATAATGATAGTGATTATGGTGATGATAATGATGGTGTTGACGATGATAATGATGGTGATGACTATGATGATGGTGATGACAATAATGATGATGTTGATAATGATGATGATGGTGATGACAGTGATGATGATGACGATGATGGTGATGATGACAGTGATGACAATTGTGATGACGATGATGTTGTTGATGATGGTGTTAACGACGGTGGTGACGATGATGACGGTGATGATGACGATGATGGTGATGACAACGGTGATGACAATAACGATAATGGTGGTAAAGATGATGGTGATGAAATATGAATATACAGTGACACTATGCTGTACTCATTTACATTTATGTAAATGAGGAGAGCAAAATTCCTTCCAAGCTGGAGGAATAACCTGGCCATTTTCAAGAAATATCTAAAGACACACCTTTTTCTCTAACACCTGACAAATTAATAGTAGCACTTACCTTCTATTCTATTCTATTTGTTTTGTTTTTCTAATAATTAAATAAACCTTGCTCTGTGTTCTGTGCTAGACTTTACAGCGCTTGTATACTGTGGCTTCAGATGTTCTCATTTGTAAGTCGCTTTGTAAATGTGAATGAGGCTGACATCATCATCTGTGTGGCCCAATCAGGGAGCATCGCCATGCGGGATCTGGTCAGTAATCTTCCCTGTGGGCAACAGAGACCCGCTAAAAACCTGGAGGGAGACACGGTGGTGGCCATCCTGAACACAATCCTGGAGATCATCTCGGAGAACCTGGAGAACGCCAGATTCCTCATCCAGGGACAGGGAATACAGAAACTGGTGTCAATCAACAAAACAAGGTGACAAACCACATCACATTTGAGAAATGCTGTGCTGTCAAACCAAAATTAGTCAGACACCAGAGTTTTAAAAAAAAAATTTACTAGTGAATTTTAAAATAAAATTGTTTTACTTTTCCATCCATCCCTCCCTCCCTCCCTCCCTTCTTGTCAGCCAATCACTGCGCGAGACCAAAGCGGCGGCACACATCTTGCAGAGCATCTGGGCCTATAAAGATCTCCGACACACACTGTTCAAGGCCGGCTGGAACAAAACACACTTCAAGGTAATAGCAGAGCTGGTAAAGAGAAGCTGACTGCGGCGTTGAAGTCATCACCGAATTTTTTAAATAATTTATTGTACAAAAAATGTGTTACAATCAACGACAAAAACGGTTCCATAATTCCTATTAAACTCAAAAGTTATATAAAAAAAAAAGTTATATAAATGAATATTATTTCATGTTATTATTGTTAATATTTTTATTATATCAAAGTGAATACGAAATGAAATAGCCTATGGCACATCCCATAAATAACTGGCTAACACTTATGATGCCTGTGCATTTACATGATCAAGATAAGATAATATAATATTAGAGTTGTTCGCTTGTTACAGAAATACACATTAAATACACAATAAAGAAATGGAAAATAAGAATAAAAATATAATATAGAGGCTAATAAATACAGATTGATATGAACATTGCACTGGTCGCGATAAGAAGGTAGTGGCATGGTGTAGAAATAAATACATTTGCACAGGACAAAAGTGTGCTGCAGTATATAAGTTAAATATGATAAAGTTATGTGTGCATATGCATGCAAGAACATGCAATCTTCATCATAAGTCATAGATTGTGATTAACCACCAAACCACGTGATTGCTGCTTCTTCACCGCTTTAAGAAAGATATCCATACGTCACAGCCCTAGATTACAGTGTTTCATCTCTTGTTGATTTACAGCCGTACTTTCAGGTTCATATTCATATTCATGTTGTCCTGATGATGAAAATCGATCTGGTTTCAGCCAGCCGTCTCCGGCCTGCCCAAAAAGCAGAAGAACGCCAAGCAAGGGAGCGATGACATCACACTGCCCTTAATGGAGAAACACCAAGGTAATTGATCCGCATTTACTGAATTATATTCATGAGAATGAGAAAAATGCTTCTTTTCCACAAGCCTTTCTGTCATGTAATGGCATATACGTTTTATTGATAATAAATTCTTCATTTACGAAGATAAGTCATATAATTGGCAGAGGTATTTGTACACCACTAAGGACATATTTAAAAATAAAAATATTGTTTTTAAATAATAAATTACATAAAAAGTTTAAAACTGCAGTCTCAAAAACACGCTTTGAAATCGCTGGTGTTTCTGACGTCACAAACCACCTTGTAACCAATCAGATCAACGTGTGATTGTCAACCAGTGGATCTCTGAGTGAGTGAGTGAGTGGAGGCGGGGCTGATTTGCATATTCATAGAACCGCACATACTAAATGAGGCGAGGGTGTCGAGTTACAGTCAAGATATTTTAAGGAATGAAGGCATTTTGTAAAAGGAAAATCATTTTAGTGATCAAAGATGAGTTTTAAGGGATAAAATTATTGACTACAGGGGGACTTGGCGGCATTTTTGCCTCATGTCCCGTTAATTTCCGACCTTGGTGTGTGTGTGTTTTATGCACTTTAATTCATGTGTTCTGCTGTTTCAGATGGATACTGCTCCGTTGATCAGGCCGAGAGAGCCGGAGACGCTCCGTGTCACATGATCGAACGAGAAACTTTTCAGGTCAATGCTCATGTTGTGTCCTGTATGCATTGACGTCACTTTCCTGCGGGAACACACTCCCTCAGCCGGACTGAGCGCTAGAAGAGCTGCGGAGTTTAATAAAAGAAACGCCAGTAAAACAAACGATTATAAGTTTAAACTAAAGGTTGGATTTGATATAGTGTTACTTACAACTTACCAGAGATCCAGTGATCATGGATATTCGACGCCGGGGAACACATTAATAGTCCGTCACGTCTGTTGCGATCCTCAAAGTTGATAATACCTAGAATATTAAAATCGACTGCAGGCGGGAGATCCGTTTCCTATTTAGCACCAAAACTCTGGAACAATCTTCCTAACATTGTCCAGTAAGCAGAAACACTGCTCAAAGCTAGACTAAAACACATCTCCCAGCACACACACACACACACACATCTAACATCCTGACACGTCTAGAACTTCTATAATTCAATGTTAGGCTGTAGAGATTAGGTCAGCCGGAACCAGGAAAACGTCCTATGTACTCGTTACATCATAAGGAGGAAGGAATAAAGTGGAGTGGTGCAACAGAAGTGGATCCACACCGTCAGTGTTTCACACTCTTCATGCAAATATTATTAAAAAAATGTGTTAAAGATTATCCCTATTTTAATGGTTTAAACACCGATCTCCCCAGGACGTCATGTATGTGTGTAAGAAGCTGCTGTTGATTGTGTTTCAGGGTGTGTGTGATAAGAGGCCTTTCATCAGGACCAGCAGGCCAGCCGTGGGTTTAGTGGAGCGAACGCCTCAACCACTCGACTCATGGGTCTGATCCGGCTCACGGTAAACCACACCATCACACACATCATCATCATCATCATATAAAGACCCAAAATATCTAGGGGTGTAACGGTACCCTCAATTTCCCGATTTGATTCATATCACGATACTGAACTGATACCATATTATTGCGATACTCCAAGACATATGATAAAAGGTTAACAACAAATAACTACTGATTAAAATGCTAAATTGGCTGTGGAAATTAATATGCTTGGACTTGGTGCTGGTACAATATTGTAAAATATTCATGATTCTGAAACTCAAATGCACTCTTTCATTGACTAAATTATATTTAAAATAATGCATTATCAGGACCCACAAATATTCCCCCATCACATTATTATACATTACATTCAACATATAGTAGTTTAATGTTGTACTGACACTAAAACTCTGCATTTTTTAAAAAAAATTGCATTTTTAGTTAGTATCCGCGATACATACTGTTGTGTTTTTGTATTGCGATATATTGTTCCACCCCTAATTGTTGTTGTTATAATTTAACACATATACCATGTCAAGTTTGATGAAAACTCACAACCTGTGTGTTTTCACAGGTTGCAGATCCACGTTCAGACCTGCATTTAGACTGACGTTCAGCACAATTCATCAAACGAGACAAATACGACATGCAACACGACCAAACGCTGAAGATCCGATCCGTCTGAACAGGGAATTTGACTCTTTGCTGCTTTGGCAATCTTCACTGTTAAACTCAAGTATCATGATGTGATGAGTCACTCATAGATCTGATTATAGACCATATTATGATCTTGTGTTGTTTCTATTGCTTTTTTGTTGTTGTTGTTGTTGTTGACGAGTCTATAAATTGTATAATAGTGTTCCATATATTTCTGATCATCCACACAGACGATTTCAGTTCTGTAGCCTATCTAAAGTTTTATGCACAAAAAGAAATGATAACATTATATGATTATATTAATATTCTCTACAGACAAAGCCGAAATTGAACAGTCTAAATCAGAGAATATGACAGAGATTTTAATGCATTCATACTAAATTTGTTTCATAATTTCATTTAATGGCTTGAAAAATAAAAATCAATGAGTTCTTAATAAATCTGTTAAATCATGCATCTAACAGAAAATAAAATGCAATAAAAATAAAACAAAACTTGCTTTGTTGTAAATTTCTTGGGGCGCAATGAACGAGTCGCTCATCGTCAGTGGAATGTTTTGAGCGATTCAAAAGAAAAGATTCGGTTCAAAAGATTCGCCTTTTTTGAAATCGCATCGGTTACGGAATCACTGAAGCTCCAGATGCTGATCGGCAGAAATGAGTGAAAATCATCGATTACTGACTGAGGAGAACAACAGAAACTGCACAGGTGAGCCAGAGGCGATATGCGTTCATATGCAAATATATTTAAATGAACGTTCTTTATATTATTATTTACTTTATTATATGATATTTGAGCAAGCTTGCAATGCCCGTTCAGAACTATTTGCGTATTTTTGCTTGTTATTTTACTACTGTAAATTGGTAGTAACCACTGATCTATATAATGACTTATATCATGACTTGATAATTAACTCAAATTAAACCATACAATTTAAATAAAGTTCTTGAAATAAAATAAATGTTAACTAAAATAAAATTTGATTGAAAATGCATGTTAGCTTGAGTTAATTTGCCAAGGCATTATTTCAAATCTATTAAAAATGTACTAGGCCTACTAAAATAATTAAAAACTAAAACAAGAATACAAATATATAGACAGATAAAAAAAATAAAAAAAACATACCACAACAAAATTTCTACAACTTACAACATTTGGTAATAAAGTCTCATTTGTTAACATTAGCTAAATGTATTAATAACTCCCATGAGCAATACATTTGTTACAGTATTATGTTAGTCAATACAAATCCAGATCTCTGTTCCTCTTTTAAATGAATGGGTAACACTTTATTTCGATGGTCCACTTTAGACATTCTACTAACTATAAGTAACTTTTCAACTACATGTCAAATAACTGTCATTATAGTAGTAGACTTTCAGCTTACTATCTTCTAATACTTTTTTTGTTGGTCCCCCAACAGACATTCAACTTGGCGACAAGTAAACTTATTCTCCTAAACCCAAAGCTTAACCTAACAGTCTACTGACAGTCTAGGATAATATACTAATACTCTAATGAGAGTTACTTGACATGTAAGACATACAAAGTTGAAATTACTTAAGTTATGAAAATGAAATTTTGAAAAAAGTCAAAATTATTATATAAAAAGTAGAATTTAGGACATTAAAAAGTAAATTATGAGAGTCAAGAGATTATGACAGTCAAAATTCTGTTCAATTCCAAATTTAATCAAAAAATGTCCCTGAATCATCGGCTGGCAATTCAATAATTAATAGCTACAACACGAGATAAAACCTCCATAAGCTCCTCATCACCGCTGCTATGAGCTGGCGAAGACTCATAATACACTCATCATTTTTTATCTCATAATAAAAAAGGCTCAACACAATACAATCACATCACAATTTAAAATTGTTACATGGAAAAAAGTAGGCATGCCTTACACTATGTACAACAATAAAGGCTCAAGGCCAATATGCTAATGACACTTTTAAGTCTTTTTTTAAAATAGAAATAGCAGTGGAAATAAAAGAGATCCTGTACACTTTCTTTTTGGCCAAAGCAGCTCTAAAGCGGCGATGGCAGTAACCGGAGCGGCTGTGCAGAGGACAAGAGGAACTGTCAACACAATGTCAAATTATGACTTTAGTCGTAATTATGACATGAAAACTCGAAATTATGACTTAAAATTTATAATTATGACTTACAGTATAAATTCAAAATAATGACATATAAGGCCAAATCTTTTACTTAAACTTAATAATTATGATGTAATGATTGAAGTCAAAATTGATATGACAACTTGAAAAGGTCTAATTGTTATTTATTATGTTTTTGGATTTCAATTATGACTTAAAACTTGTTTTGTCACATGAAAAGTCCAGATTAACTAAACTAACTAAAAAGTTATAATTAAGACATAAAAAGTTGAAACTACTTAAGTCATACGATAAGATAAATATTTGAAATAATGAATAAAATTTAAATTCTGATATAAAACGTTGACTTTAGGACATTAAAAAGTCAATTATGAGATCAAAAGTCTAAATTATGAAAAACATTGAAATGATTATGACAGTCAAAATTATGACTTAAAATGTATACTTAAGACATACAAATAAAACATTATGGTCATAAAAGGCCAAAATGATGACTTAAACTTTATAATTGACATAAGAAGTTGCAATTAACTTCAAAGTTGTCAAAATTAAGTTACAATTATGACATGAAACTTGAAATGAATAGCCTTTATCAAGTAAAAATGGATAGTTATAGCATGAAAAGTCAAAATTATGACTTAAAAGTTATAAATATTATAACATAAGTGGAAATTGACAAAATTCAAAATAACATAATATGTTGAAATTATGATGTAAAAAGTCAGAATTATGGCATAAAAAGTCAAAATTAGGACGCACTAAAACTTTAATCTTTTCAAAAATGCTTTTTATTCTCATAATTATGACTTTGTATCTCATATAATTTGTTATGCCAATATCTTGACTTACATAATTTGTGTGTATAGTGAAAAAACCTACTGTATACCAAAATATATTTAAAATATATTTATTTCATACCAAGTATACTACAAATCCATTGACATATTTACTGACATATCGCTAAGTTTATCAGCGGTGTTTCCAGATAAATAACTTCAAATTTAGGAATATCAGTTTAGTAACCAAATGTTAAATTATAATGTATTTACATTAAGTAGGTTACATAAATATGTAAATGTATTTATAGTATACTTAGCATAAAATAAATGCATTTCACATACATTCCTTTGTAATGACAGTAAACGAGTGTGAGAATCAATAATGCAGATGTTTATGTGTTTAGGATTATTAACAGAAGAGGAGACGCATCCGGAACTGACTGTTGGACGTCAGACACACACTGCGACCTGATGTTTGAGTGCCTTTGATGTCTGTGAGAATGAATATGAATATGAATATGAATATGTAATGTGATGAACGACCACATGATGGCAGAGAGAACACACAATAAATATGAGCATCATTCATGTCTTCTGCAGCCAATATCACACATTATCTCATAAAAGTAATGATTTGAAGGAACACACTTTATATATATTAAATGCATGTAGGCCTGAAGTGATTATTGATTAATCGTCTGATTATTCGATTTAATTGCAATATTTTGAGATAACTGCAATAATTATAGGCACTTTAAATTCCAATCACATTTTGCCAAAGAACATATTGTATGTATAAAAAAAAATTTAATCAGCATGCATTATTTTATATTACATTATATTACCCAATTTTCACAGGATTATTTATTATATATTTTATCATTATATTATATAAAATTCCATAACTTTAGGCTTATACTGTAACAAAACATGAATAATTAAATAATTAATGGTTAGCACAAACGTCATGATCGTCTATTCTGCAGGGAAACAAAGGAGTTTCATTTATTGGGAATTATTTAAGGTATTAAAAACATATTGAATTATATATACAATATTATAGTTCATAATCATGTTTTTTTTATTCAATATTTTGGATTTTTGTGGATTTTATGGTACTTAATTATATAAATGCAGTTGTTATAATCCATTTATTCACTGTTTTAGAACTGAAAATAAAATGTTCAACAAACTGGTAAATCTTAAATCTTTGGATCACAAAATTAAGTTTGGTTTCTTTTTAAAGAAAACTATATTGCTGAGGTGAAAAAAGTAAAATAGAAGTTTAGGTTAATTACAGGTGAAATTAGAATTCAATGCAAAAGTTAATTAATTACAGTAATGCAACTTAAAAGGTGAAACTAATATAGACTCGTTACATGCAAAGTGAGATATTTGAAGCCTTTATTTGTTATAATTGTGATGATTATGGCTTACAGCTTATGAAAACCCCAAATTAAAAATTAGAATATTGTGAAAAGGTTTTCATAACTGTAAGCCATAAACATCACAATTATAACACTAATTAGTCTATATAATATATTAGTTTCACTTTTTAAGTTGAATTACTGAAATAAATGAACTTTTGCATGATATTCTAATTTTTCGAGTTTCACCTGTGTTATGAAAAATACACAAAATACTATTTGTTTTTTATGCATTTTCATGCTATAACTTCCATTTGAAATATTTTCCAATACATCTTCTTGCAAGGAAAGGAAGGGCTGTTTTGGCTCACTAACGTCGTGGCCTGTGTTTGCTCTGTTGAATCCGCTGGGAATGTGGGCGGCTTTTCTGACGGTTGCATGAGACTTTCTGAGCTTCATTAAACTGCCAATTTAGCCAAAGTAAACCTCCTTATGATCAATATGGCGAAACCTACTTGACTCCACACCTTCAAACGCCTCGTGTTCCTGATCATTATTTGCAAAAGCAATGTAATGAAAGAAACTAAATCTGAAGAGACACAGCATGAGCAGATTTAACAACCTCTTGCTTGGCTTCTTGCACCTGAGACTGACATACAGTGCTAATAAACTAGTTTTATAGTTTTGTTTGATTAGTTAAGAGCAAATAGCTTATTAATGTGCATGCATATTTGTTGTTTAGGCCACTGTAAGCAAGAAGGACACCACCACCAATTTATTTTCTTTAGTTTAGAACATGTGGAATTAGAATGGGAAATGAAATGTCTCTGCATTTATTATGTCAGGAGCTTTGATGAAGTCGAAAGTCTCGGCAGGAGGCAGAAATTACTTGATTAAACCTTGAACTTACAGTTCCAAGAACAAAAATGTTAATCTGAAGACTATTTCTGTGTTTTACAATCAATTATGCTGGAGAGCATTGACATGAACTGAAAAAAACTCAGATACACTCTAAAAAATGCTGGGTTGTTTTAACCCAATTTTGGGTCAAATATGGACAAACCTGAAATGTTGGGTTAAAAATGTAATGTAAAAATTTAACCCAACGGCTGGGTTAGTCCATATTTGACCCAAAGTTGGGTTAAAACAACCCAGCATTTTTTAGAGTGTAGAATTAACATGGGATTGGGAATGTTAGTGTGTTTGAAATCAGATTGAACAGTTTGTATCGGCTACTAACAGGGAACATTCTGTCAAAGTTATGAGCAAACGTACTTCCAGGAGCAGGAACAGAACATTCGTTCAAAGTTATCTGCACTCTAAAATCACTGGGTTAAAAAACACCCAATTTGGGTTGTTTTCAATCTAGGGGCTGGACAGAACATATATTGGGTTCACTTTACCCAGCAAATTGGGTTGTTTATTTAACCCAACATAATGTGTTGATTTAACCCATCATATACTGGGTGGATTTCTTTTTACTATAGTACTGTATCGTAACGCAAGGCGAGAGACGTGGATTCAAATGCAGAGATGATTAATTATGATGACAAACATAAAAGGTACAACCTCCAAGGCTCAGACACGCAACATGTAACGTCGGCACAAGACTAAACACAAGGAGATTAAATGGGGAACAACCTAACAGTTAAACGAGGCTCACAGGTGAAGGAGATAAAACAGATAACGAGATAAGACGGGCGGGGTTAGACGATTGACATTAACATTGTCATGTTAATTCTATCTGATTCTTGGTCAGACGTAACAACCCAATGTTGGGTAGTTTTTGTGTTACCCAGATCCTGGATCAGACGTAACAACCCAGTGTTTGGGTAGTTTTTGTGTTACCCAGATCCTGGATCAGACGTAACAACCCAGTGTTTGGGTAGTTTTTGTGTTACCCAGATCCTGGGTCAGACGTAACAAACCAGTGTTTGGGTAGTTTTGTGTTACCCAGATCCTGGGTCAGACATAACAACCCAGTGTTTGGGTAGTTTTTGTGTTACCCAGATCCTGGATCAGACGTAACAACCCAATGTTTGGGTAGTTTTTGTGTTACCCATCCTGGATCAGACGTAACAACCCAATGTTTGGGTAGTTTTTGTGTTACCCAGATCCTGGGTCAGACGTAACAACCCAGTGTTTGGGTAGTTTTTGTGTTACCCAGATCCTGGATCAGACGTAACAACCCAGTGTTTGGGTAGTTTTTGTGTTACCCAGATCCTGGATCAGACGTAACAACCCAGTGTTTGGGTAGTTTTTGTGTTACCCAGATCCTGGATCAGACGTAACAACCCAGTGTTTGGGTAGTTTTTGTGTTACCCATCCTGGATCAGACGTAACAACCCAATGTTTGGGTCGTTTTTGTGTTACCCAGATCCTGGGTCAGACGTAACAACCCAGTGTTTGGGTAGTTTTTGTGTTACCCAGATCCTGGGTCAGATGTAACAACCCAGTGTTTGGGTAGTTTTTGTGTTACCCAGATCCTGGGTCAGATGTAACAACCCAGTGTTTGGGTAGTTTTTGTGTTACCCAGATCCTGGATCAGGCGTAACAACCCAGTCTTTGGGTAGTTTTTGTGTAACCCAGATCCTGGGTCAGACGTGATAACCCAGTGTTTGGGTAGTTTTTGTGTTACCCAGATCCTGGATCAGACGTAACAACCCAATGTTTGGGTAGTTTTTGTGTAACCCAGATCCTGGATCAGACGTAACAACCCAGTGTTTGGGTAGTTTTTGTGTAACCCAGATCCTGGGTCAGACGTGATAACCCAGTGTTTGGGTAGTTTTTGTGTAACCCAGATCCTGGGTCAGACGTGATAACCCAGTGTTTGGGTAGTTTTTGTGTTACCCAAATCCTGGATCAGACGTAACAACCCAATGTTTGGGTAGTTTTTGTGTAACCCAGATCCTGGGTCAGACGTGATAACCCAGTGTTTGGGTAGTTTTTGTGTTACCCAGATCCTGGATCAGACGTAACAACCCAATGTTTGGGTAGTTTTTGTGGTATCCAGATCCTGTGTCAGACGTATCAACCCAATGTTAGGGTAGGTTTATGTCTGACCAAGGATCTGAGTTACACAAAAACTACCCAAAAATTGGGTTGTTACGTCTGACCCTGGCAAGATGCATGCTCAAATTAAATATGTATAGCCTATATACAGTGTGTGTGTATATTCTACAAGAAACAAAAGACATTAGTATTCATGAGATGTTCTGATTCTGAATCAGGTAATTAAAAAAAGGGTTGTAATCTTATACAGGTGTTGATGAAGACATACTGCACAGGTGCTTGACAACAGATAATGACACTCAGATAATGACATGTGGCATAAATTACGACATGTATTTCTCATTCAACTTTCATTATGCTGTCTTTTAATGTGAACACATGTTCACATAGCCTACAGTCAAATTATTTCAGTGTTTAGGTAATGTATTAAACAGAGGAATTAGCCTATCACACAGAATTGCAACTCTTTTGAGGAATTATACTCTATATCGACCTAATTATGAATATGTGTGAATCAATTATATCTTGAGAAAATTAAATATACGCTAGGCTATTTATTGTTTTTTGCATTCATGATCAACGCTTTATTTAACGTAATTATTGCGAGTCATTTCTGTGGCAGTAATTATTAATCAGCGGGTCTAATTATTGCTCCACATTAATTGCAGCATCCTAACAAAATGTGAAAATTGTCGTGACTTGTAAATGATGTGTGAAAAGGTGAATAATTTCAGGGAGTCGACCTGCTTAGATGGTTCATTCAAATGAATCGATTCGTTAGGTCATCACTCAGAAGTTTCCCTTACAAACGGTTTTTTTTTCAAGCTACATAATTGAGAGTTTAATTTTATGCACCTGTTTATTAATCCCCCCCCCCCCCCCCCCAAAAAAAAAAAAAATTATGCCTTAGTTATAGTAAAGTATTTACACACGGTTTGTTGGTCGGTTCATACGAATCATTGAAAAGTACCGATTCGAGAATTGGACAGAAGCGCGTGACAGGTGTGTTGAAGAGACGCGCCATTATAATCGAGCTCTTTTTATCCTCATATTATTCTACTACTGGCTTTATTTCACTCGTTGAGCTGTAGGACAGAAAGGTAAGACTTTGTGACTCACATTAACCGTTACAACAAAAATGTTATTAAGTATTTAAGCTACTTAGATCAGTTCCTGCACCTGAGGTGAAGTTCTGTCATTCAGAATCACTGCAGCTTCTTCGCGCTTTTTTGTCATAATGAGCGGGATAAAACGATATTAACGGCTGAATAATGTCGAAAATTGTTTTGATATAACGTTAATGTTGTTAAACATCTCCTAGACATGAATATATTATTATCCGAACTAAAAGATGAGAGATTTGCGCTTTGGGGCAAGTTTTTAATTTTTTTTTTCTATTGAATGCTGTGAGTGGGTTTTACATAATATGTAACGTTCCTAACATTTCTGTAGAGACAAACCTTAAAATCTATGAAGCTATCTAAAAGCTATTTCCATGGTTGTTGCCCTGGAAAAACAAAACAAAATATTGACATGCGTTAGAGATTTTGGGGCATGTTGTCAACTGACACAACCCATTAAAATGTTTTCTTTTATCTTTTTTTTTCGTCAGCAAATCTTACAGGAAAGCAATTCATAAAGCAGCAAAATTGGGAACATGTAATTTGAATAGTATCAAACATTTGTGACAAGACAACTTGCCCCAATTATACAATCACTACAATTTATAGCTATACAAAAGCTTGATTTGATTGTGTTTACCTGATGCCCAAAAGCTTAATATTTAGTTTGGAGGACAGAATTCATAAAATCAATCTAATGTAAGACAGTTTTGATTCAGTTGTTTGAAATCAGTTAGAGAAAAGAAACATAATTGGACTTTTGATTCAAAACCTTATAATTGCTGTGTGTCCTTATGGCAAGCCGTTTTGTCTCTTCATTTATTCTATTATTGACATCAACAATTCAATATTCTACAATAGCCTATTCAACATAATTTTTGATATCAGAAATTAGATTTTTATTTGTAACAATACCATTTTTTGATGTCAAGAATTAAATTTCCACTAGTAAAAACTAAAATTCTTGATGAATTCTTGACGTCAGAAATATGAATTCTTGACACAAAGAATTAAATTTCAGCTTGGAAAAACTATATGTATTTCCTCTATTTAAATGCTCTAATTCGATTGTTGATATCAAGAATTGATTTCTAATTCTGATTTCACATATCAGAAATACAATTTTTCCCAGTTAAAACTTTTGATATCAATACTTGTCTTCACTTGTAAATGTCTGTTCTTGATCTTGTACAAAATATACAAGAGATTAAAAGTCAAAATAATGATAAATATTATTAGATATTTTTGTATGTCATCATTGCGACTTTTTTCATCATAATTTTGACCTAGTATGTCATAATGTTGATTTATTTCAAACTTATGATTTACCAAAGCATGATTTTTTTTCTTATGGGGTGGATGTATACTGGTAGTTTATTCATTGCTTTATTAAGTTATTGTTGGAAACAGTTGTTAAATCTGCTCAATCAATAAAGTCAACTGGGTTTCTAAGTTTTCACTGTGTTTTACTGCCAAATGTCACTAGCATCAGAAGGAATTTTTGTCTTCCATTTCATTTGTGTTTCCCAGGATTTCTGTGCATCCATGGAGGGATTATGGGATGCCGGCTCCATCTGCATCATCTCGGATCTCGTCTCCTGCCCGAACCAGACCAACAGCACCAACTCCAGCACAACCGAGGGCTTCATCTTGTCTCCTTATTACCAGCACTCCCTGCCGACAGCCACGCTGTTCACGCTGGCGTATCTCTTCATCTTCCTGCTGTGCCTGATGGGAAACGGTCTGGTTTGCGCGATAGTCTTGAGGAACCGGCGCATGAGAACCGTGACTAACATCTTCATCCTGAATCTGGCCGTCAGCGACCTACTGATCGGGATCTTCTGCATTCCCACCACGTTAGTGGACAACCTCATCACAGGTGAGAGATTCACCTACAGATTTTATATAGTGTCTGAAATATTCCCATAATGTGTAATATATAAGTCCCTCCAGCGGGAGTTATTCTCTATAGAGACAGCAACACTATCATGATCTGAAAATCGCAATCCATCCGCCTCCGTGGACTCTGTTGAGTGAAGCTGAAGACACAGAAGTAGTTTAAATTTTAATTCGTTTTACTATCGAAATCTAAAGTTTTTACAAACAATAACTTGGTTTCCCCTAGTTATGCCTGACAGTTTAGCAACCGGAGATATTTAGCCTATAGTCCGCTCAGCTCGGAGAACCCTTCAGTTTAGCTAACTCACGAGCCAGAAAGTTAACATTTTTTTTTTTTATGTAAGTTAGGCTTGTCTAGCCATGTGTGTTACACTTTAGTTTTTTTTAACCTATAATTAAAACGCGGACGTGGCTGTATAACAGCTAACTAGATGTTTGTTATGTTTTGAGTGATATTATGATTTGATTGATACTGTGAAGCTGCTGTGATGCAATTTACATTGTGAAAAGCGCTATATGAATATACTTGACTTGACATGTTTGTTTTGATACAATAAATTGTAAACAGATACTTTGACGGCCTGTTGCTATGGTTACTCACAGCTGATGTATCCAGCACATTTATTTATTAATTTTGAACAGAGAACAGTCCGTTTCACCAGAACTTCTTTATAGGTGACGGGTGTCCTCTGTCACTTTTTAATGGACACCCTGCAGCCAATCACAATCTAGTATTCACCCAGACCATGGTATAAGTTTGAACTAAGTTAGTTCTCAGAGTAATATATCACGTTGCTCTGTCTCAATTGCCTGTGTCCACTTTTGTGTCTTTTAGCATTTGTTTTTTTTGGGGTCGACAGATTATAAACACTTATTCCTGTTTTTTTAATTTAAGCTTGTTAGCTGTACACTTGTCACACAGCAGCTTTTCCCAAACACACTCGAAGCGCTCGACCAATCACAACACACTACTTCAGTTGACCAATCAGAGCACAGTGTGTTTTTCAGAAGGAGAGGCTTCATAGAGAAGTAAACAGAGCGTTACTGACAGACTGGGAAGAGAGGAGCCGCATATGAGGAGAATAATCAACATTCAAGCAGGAAAACCTGTTCTAGTAGAGCCTGAAACTAGACTTTATAAAAGGGCAGAATATAGCCTCTTAACCCTCTCGCACATCCCTAGTATGCACCGGTATGTAGTGGGATATTTTGCTAATAAAATTGTGCCAGAAGAATAGCATGAGTAATTTGGTCTCACTGCATCATCTCAGGGAGCTTCTATTATTTTTTACATATGTAACATGTGTTGTTGTTTCTGTGCAAACAAACTTCAAATGTATCCGGATTGACCTCTTAAGTGTTGTGCCCCCTTTTCACAATCTGAACTTAAATGGTTGTAATTCAAGAATGGTTTGGAATATAGATTGGTCTTGTTTTCAAGAAGACATTTGGCAGATTTTGGTTAAAGTATATAAAAAAAAATGTGTAAGTGAAACAAAAAATGTTATAGAAGTTTAAGTTTATGAAATTGTAAAATGTAAAAATGTTGTATATTCATATTTTATGTAAAATATATATTTTTTGAAAACTTGGTGGATTCTAAAACTGCAAGAAAATCAAAGCCAAAACTCTGAACATGTGTTTAAAATTAAAAATGAGCTTTGGGTGCAGTACCGAACGCTTCCCCTAGGTCACAACCAGACTCCATTACTGCCCATATAAGGGCGCCTCAATTTCCACAATCAATCTGAACCATTATTTCAATCATTTTTAACATATTTATATATAAGGCATCCTATTCAGACGTAGTAAGAGAAGTTTGGCATATTTTGATATGAATCAACCTCAATAATGACATAGAAATAACATAGCTCTCTGCCACCTCACAAATTGTGAATCTTTAATTTTTTTCATTATATTTAAAATATTTTTAGACCTTTTTTCCTCAAAAAATGTAAAGGATTTTATATTTTGAACTATTGGCATGAAAACTAACTGAGGTTTCTACTCTTCTATCATGATTTTCATGTCCATCACCATTTCAGAATAAAGGTCTGAACACGCCTTTGGAGTATAAAAAAATATTGTTGCAAATTTATGGATTAAGATTACGGCTCTTCTGTAATTTGTTTTGGAAAATCAAATATGAAAACTAAAGATTATAAGCTTTCAAATGATATTTTGTCATTATTAGTTTAGGTTTAGTATAAGATATTACTGTTTTGAATATGTAATGGCTATTGCAACTTAATGTATCTTTCTAAGATTATTATGCGTCTGTCTTCATCAGGTTGGCCTTTCAGCAACACGGTCTGCAAGCTGAGTGGCCTGGTGCAGGGAACGTCCGTCTGTGCCTCAGTCTTCACTCTGGTTGCTATCGCTGTGGACAGGTCAGTGCTAATAACTTTGAGAGCCAAATTAAATCAAATAACCACTGAAGGGGAACAATAGAGCAGTGGCATTGTGTCAGGTATTGCTCTCATCTGGCGCTAATCAGCAGATTGTTAAAGCTGATTGAAATGCAGTGGTGAATAGATTAGAATAGATCGCTTTGGTACATTTCTCAGATCAGAATTCAAATTCTCAAAACAGCCTGTTCAATCTTCACATCATCAGTCACTTGTGCACATCAAAAAAGCTTTTTTCACATTTCTACTTTTGTTTTTTTCTTTTTTTCCTCTTTGTGCTTTGCAGTGCTGTCATTTCTTTCTGCATCGCAGTGACATGGTCTGTCTACAGATTACAGTACAAACAGTAAAAGCGTAAATGTGAATCTTGTCCAGTCTCTTGCAATCAAACTCCCACACACACTAATGTGTGTAACCTACAATTTACAATAATTGTCATCAAAACTTCATCCATAGTTTACATCAGAACATCCCTCCCGTGAACACCGTTATATTGACAACATGACTCAGCATTTTGACTGTCTTATCCGTACACAGTGACACAAGGGCTTGTCATTCTGATGCACTGACATGTTCATTGACGCATATATTTAGATATCGAGAGATGAACTTAAGGATTGTGAGCAAGAGACTGGCTTTTGCAGGTAATCCGGTGTTTTGCTATTTGTACGAATTGTTTTGAGAATTACTGTTTTACAAATCTCGAGGATGATTCGAGAAATGTACCAAAGTGACTGAGAAAAACTGTATTGTAAGTAGTAGGTTACACACATTAGTGTGTGTGGGAGTTTGATTGCAAGAGACTGGACAAAATACGCTTTTACTATTTATACTGTAATTTGTTGACAGACCATGTCACTGTGATACAGAAGGGAAAGACAGCACTGCAAATCACAAATAAAAAACCCCCCAAATAAACAAGTCGAAATGTGAACAGGACAGATTTAGAAAAAAAGTCTAATGGAAATGTATATGAATATGCTTGATTATGACAACTTGGTTAACCATTTTGCATGTAAAGACTTAAGCAATGAATAAACTAATGGCTAAATGTTGTGGTGTGTGAGACTATTCAACAGAGACCCATTATAAAACATGTTGATCAACATGACAAGCAACTAGGGCTGGGTAATAAATATCGATTTCTCGATATTAATCGATTCTCATTTTTGCGAACCGATATCGATTCTTAAATCTCAAGAATCGATTAGTCATCCTGTTTCATTTGAAAGAATGGATCATTGTATCGCGGCTGCGCACATCCAAAAAATCGCAATAATCTTTGTCCTTTGTTACTATTGATATGAAACAAAGTCTCAGTTTTCAAATTACGTCCATTTTCTTTAGAAATTCAAAAACATAAATAGTGTTTTGTCGCTGTGGCGTGAGATCGCTCTGGAGAAGCAGCAGCGCTGATCTCTCTTCCGGCTTAATAATACCAGTCACAGCGCCAAATAAACATGAATGAACATCTGAAAGTGTGTTAAAGATAGAGTACAACTTATCCAAATCCGGATCATGTCACATTGATTCGCTCAATCAGCGTTTCAACCGTGGAAAGCCGTCAGTTAAACAGCTTGTAATCAATGTCATGTATCGTCATATTCACCTCAGAAAACCCACCTAAACTCGTTAGTCTGCTAGAAAAAATAACTCTAGAGAGGAGTATTTTGCTAAATATATACACCATATTACATATGCATTACAATCTTAATGTTCTTCAATATTTAATGCATGTTTGAATAAATCTGGCAAGTTTTTTATGTCAGCCACCATTTAAATGTTTATATTTCATATAATCTTCTTATTATAAAAATAAATAAAAGTGTAATTTAAGTGTTTGTATAGCTACAAAACAGTTCATTATTACCTTCATATTAGGCTAATGAAGTCTATTGGCTACAACTAGACTCCCATAGTTTACAGCATTAGTTCAGAGATTTGATTCCCTTGAGAAAAATGGCCATTTATTGTAACTGATATCCAAAATAATCAATATTGAATCGAATCAAAACGTAATCGAAATCGAATCGAATTGCAAGCTTGTGAATCAAAATCGAATCGAATTGTGAAATTTGTCTCAATACCCAGCCCTACAAGCAACTGATAATGTAGGAAGCAGCAGAGAATTGTACATAATCATTTACATGGATGTACCAAAGCATTTGCTACTTGTTCAAAGAAATGAGAAACTGCTTTTTTGATGTGCACAAGTGACTGATGATGTGAAGATTTAGAACAGGTTGTTTTGGTACATTTCTCAGATCAGAATTGAAATTCTCAAAGCGACTATAGAAAAACTGTAATAATAATTTAAAAGATAGATTAATGACCCGTATATGTGTTTTCTCCTCATCTGAAACTCAGGTTTCGCTGCATCGTTTACCCGTTCAAGCCCAAACTCACACTCTTTGTCGCGAAGGTGTCGATTGGGACGATCTGGGTGCTCGCGCTCACCATTATGTTTCCCTCAGCGTTAATGTTGACTGTCGAGGAAGAAAGAAACCATTTCCTGGTTTACAGTGACAACCACAACCGCACGTACCCGCTGTACTCCTGCTACGAGACCTGGCCCGACCCCGAGATGAGGAAGGTGTACACGACGGTCCTGTTCGTGCACATATACGTGATTCCCCTCGCGCTAATCATGCTAATGTACGGCCGTATCGGGGGGAAACTGTACGGCACAACCGTCCTTTCCAGCGCCGAGCCTGAAATTCCTTCGCAGGCGAAATGTCCCGCGTCTCAACGCAAGATTCGAGTGATAAAGATGCTAATAGTGGTTGCCCTGCTGTTCATGCTATCATGGCTTCCGCTGTGGACGCTAATGCTACTGACTGATTACGCTCATCCAGACGAGCTCAATCTGGAGCTTCTAACAAGCTATGTTTTCCCTATCTCTCATTGGCTAGCATTCTCCAATTCCAGCGTCAATCCCATTATCTACGGCTACTTCAACGAGAACTTTAAGAGAGGCTTTCAAGCCGCGTGTCAGAAGCACGCTTGTTTCGGTAGCCGAAGGAAACGGCGATTTAGCGTTAAACAGCCCAGGGTTGGAAGTCAGGGTTGTAGCCCGTTGAACACGGGAGTTAGCGGAAAACCACTCGGTTTGGGAACGCGGACAAACCAGATCTTCGCCGAGAGCGATCTCACCGGATGCGTTCGCCTGGAGCTCGAGCATCGGAGCGCTTCAGGAGACGACAAAGCCGAAGGTGGAAGTGGCGCCGTGTCTGTTAAAAGAAAAAGTCACTTCCAAGATATTGAGAAAGCAGGAAGTAAAATATATAATGCCTGGGAGCTTTGAAAACAAATACAAAATACAAACGTAAGAGTGTCGGACCCAAACTGTGCAACGATCTCCCTCTTTCTGTAGGGTCAGTGAAGTCATACCGTAATTTAAGGCCATGTTAAAGGGGTCATATAATGCACTTTTACAAGTTGACTGTACTGAAATGTGTGTTGGCAGTACATGTACACACTCATATGATACAAATCCATCCAGTGTTTTTGTTTTAGGCGCAAATCAAGCACCGCATCATTTATTGAAATTCAAATGAGATGTAATTTTTTAAGCGCATCAATATTTGAAACAATTGTTCTTAAATAAAATATTTAAATTCAATTTGCTTAATGTGCAAGTTTAAAAAAAAAAAAAAATTCAACGAATATTCAAAATTCAAAGTTGTATTTGACCACCCTATTGTGGACGGAGAGCGTTTTATAATGGAAACGCTTCTTTTAAATTTATCCAGATTGATTTAGAGAGCCTCCTTTTTGAATGAAATGGAGGAAATATTGTGTAGATTAAGTGTGATTTTGTGTAAATATTTTCATTAAAATGTGTGCATCAACCGTCAGACTAGATGTCAGTATTTGCATCAGACATTGGTAAATATCAGGTGTTTGTCTGTGGGAAAAACATTATTAATAGTACTGTTCAAAAGTCGCTCCTGCTCAAGATTTTATTTATTTGATCAGAAATACAGTGAAAAAAATATTATTCCAATGTAAATCATCTGTTTTCTATGTGAATATATAGTAAAGTGTAATTTATCCATCATTACTCCAGTCTTCAGTGTCACATGATCCTTCAGAAATCACTCTAATATGATGATCTGATGATCAATAAACATTTATGATTATTATCAGTGTTGAAAACAGTTCATATTTTTGTGGAAACTGTGAACACTTTATTTCTCAGGATTCTCTGATGAATAGAAAGTTCAAAAGAACAGCATTTATTTGAAATAGAATCTTTTGTAACATTATAAATGCCTTTACTGTCACTTTCGATCAATTTAATGTGTGCTTGATGAATAACAATATTAACTTCGTGTACTGTCAAAAGTAGTCCGTGATCATATTATATATTTATTAGTGATGCAACGATGTGAAAATTGTGTCCGATACTGATAACCGATATTAATATTGCTGTTATGGCCGATACCGATATTTACCGCATAGCATGTATAGAAAACACGTAGCGAGGATTAGGGCTGCACGATATTGGTAAAAAATGACATTGTGATATTTTATTTTTCTGTGATATATATTGTGATATAAAAACAATTTCACCAGATTGTTTGAAGCTGGAAAGAATGAATCATTCTAGAATGACTGGTTTTGTCGTGGAGTAAATCTGCATAGGAACTAATATTAATAGAATGTTAACAAATGTACACTTTAATAAATGGGAACCTTATTGTAAAGTGTAAGGTTTATGTCTCTTGAGTTCAGTGTCAGACAGATCAGTTGTTTTAACCTTTCATTAAAGTGAATCGGTTCAAAGGAGTCACTAGTTTGCGAATCGGACGTGTCTTTAACGGACCACGGCACACGTTGTGATTATCCAGGCAGTTTAGGACATCGCACGAGATTTGTCTCGACACGGAAAACATTTCATCACCAGATTTTTTTGTTTTATTGAAATTGAAAGTGTGGTTTATGTCATCTGAATGTGTGGAATATGCTATGTTTATCCTTTTCTCATAAGTTTGCGTTTTCAGGCGCCGTTTTCGGCCAAATCACATACATTTTTTGTGAGATAACACATGAGATGAACATGATTGCAACATCACCAGTAAAATGACATTCCTTAATGACGGTTCAAACGATTGTCTCTGCATCAGATAATAATTATCACCTGAGGTGCTTCATCATTTGGCTTTACGGTGAAAAGTGTGCGAGCTGACATTTAAAGAGCGAAACAAATTGTTCTCTTTCTCTATAGAAAAACAAAAGACCTATTGACAACAGAACCAGTTTCTGAGAAAATTGCAGGAACACACACACACACACCTGCAGTAAACGACAGCCCTGTGTGCCGTCCCCATGATTCCCCATGAGAGATCGAGCTGACCTGAGAGAATATGCTGGAATATGAGGGATTATCTATTTACGCTCCTGGAAATGAGAATCGAGTGTCCTCAGAGCCTCAGATGGGGTTTTAGTGTTTAGCTTAAACTACATCTCACTCTACTGTCATTGACAAATCAATTCACATTTATTTGTTTAGCTCTTTTCATAGTAAACATCATTTCACAGCAGCTTTATAGAAAATGCACGAGTCCATATTACAATATGGAGTGATCTATTATCAGAGGGAAATGTACAAATACAACACACACAGTTAGCTAAAGATGAATTATCTAGTGTTTTACTCTGTTGTGTCGTATATCGAGTGAATCAGGGACGAGAACAAATGTGGGCGGGGCTTGATTTTGCACTTGTGAATTGATTGGATGTTGGTGGTTTTCCAACATGTGAGTGACAGGTTGCTCCGCCCACATCATCAGAGAAGAGACACTGCAAGAGGACGCTGTAATTCAACATTAACGATTGATTTAAAATCAATGCCCTACTTTTGTTTTGTTTTTTTGTCCTGTTCGTTTCTACTCCAAATATGTCACATTACAGAATTAAATGAGCTGTTTCATGTCGACTTCAAATATAGTCTTTAGCAAATTGAGCTGAAAATGTAATGCTGAGTAAGATTTATACACTTTAATTTTGACATGTGACATGTGCAAAAGACAGCCATTCATCATGAAACTCTGAGTGAAATATTGTGAGATTTTCGTATGGTTTTATCTGTCTTCTCGTGCAGTGTAATATTCTGCAGGTCACTGATGTGAACGATGTTGCGCTTTTATTTTTGGAAGTTGTTTGTCTTAATGTTGTGTTACTTGCAAGACTGACAGTTCATATAGGAGACCTTTAACTGAGGAATAATCCTCATATACAGGTGAATGGTGTGTTTGCTTCGATCTTAAAGGGATAGTTCACCCAAAAATGTAAACTCTGTCAGTAATGACTCTCCCTCATGTTGTTCAACTCCGTAAGTTTTTCGTTCATCTTCAGAACACAAATTAAGATATTTTTGATATTACATGGTAGAGCACGTTCGCACATGCGCACTCTTCAAACACAAAATCTTAAAAGACGTAAATTACATTTGTATGTATTCTAAATACAAGGCACTGGTTGTATTGAATGTCAGCTTGCTTATTTTGTCAAGAAATATAGAAACGATGCCTCTAACCACAGATAGAGAGTGTTGTGAGTGAATGTCTTAAATGATACTTTCGTGGTTAACAGGTTATTTCAATTATTTTCTACTGGTAAAGTACGTTTACGAGTTTCATTCATAAAATCATCCTCCCTTGCGTCCCGAAACACATCTCTCCCTCGCGGGTCAAAATTACCCGAAGCTCTAAAATTATACTTACTTTTATTTTTCTTTTTTTTGTCCAGAAAGCTTATTTCATTTTGATAATATTTTTTTCCATTTGATTACCAGATTTTATCAATAAATACAAAAATATATAGTCATTTAATCACATTCTTTCAACTTAAATTCAAAATAACTCACAATTTCATGCATAACCCTTATAATTCAGCTCAGAACATCTTACATTTGGTGTCTTTACGTTCTCTTGTGGAAAATATATAATGTAATATGAT
Source organism: Pimephales promelas (assembly GCF_016745375.1). The sequence goes on from NW_024121165.1 coordinate 297,933, forward strand.
ATTTCAGTCATATTTTTAGATGGCCTTATAGCTCTATGTGGAGCTATGAGCAGTTCCTCGGTTTGTCCTAAACTTTGCATTCAGATTCAGATACATGTGTAGACATTATAAAATAATTAATTGGTAAAGTTTTAGCATTTTTAGTTTGGATTTTGAGTATGTTTATGTTTTTCTACATGTACTGGAGCATTTCTCGCTTTCCACTCATTTCTAAGAGGGTCAAATTGACCACAAAACTCCTTGAATCAATTAACCATTTTGGTAACACTTTACTTGAAGGGGTGTGCATAAGACTGACACGACACCACATTCGTGACACGTGTCCTGTCATGATTATGAAGAAGGAGGATAGCCAGGACACAGTAATTTGATTACAGTAATTCATACCAATCCTGCTGATTTCAACATTCAAACACAAAACACTCAATCACACACAAACTTACACGCATGATAAATCCATTCTAGCGCACACACACACACACACACACACACACACACACACACACACACACACACACAGCTTTCCCTCTCTACCCTCATGGTAAACTATCCAAAAAAATACCCCTTTTTTCTCTCTTCCTTTCTTGTTTTGTTCTGTTTTGTCAATTATTGTTCTCATTTGTTTCATGTTGTATGTGTGATACACTGTATATGTATCTTTTCTCAATATCAAATAATGATTGTATACTGTACGTTTTGTTTTTTACACTCTGTTTGGATTTTGTATCATGTGTAAATAAAAAAAATGAATGTGAAGGAGGGTTTATGCAACATTCAAATGTCATTCGCTCAGTTATGACATTTTTAATGCAAATATATGACATTGTTTGAGATGTCTTTGTTATGACACCTTGACATAAACCAACACATCATAACCCGTCAGTGTCATAAACATGACATAGCAGATTAATCATCAAACTTAAGAAAGCACCTAGCTTTATGGGTTAACATTACATTAAACTGTCAGGTGGGTGGTTTTGACGTTGGCTGTCATGAAGACATTATAACTCTTTAATGACAAATTTAATGTGTACCACTGTAGTTGAGCTCACGAAAAATATTCATGACACAGTTATAATGCCTCATGACAGCCAATGTCAAAGTAATGTCGAGTTGTCATGACAAAGACACTGACAGGTTATGATGTATTGGTTTATTTCAAGATGTCATCATAAAGACATCTCAAACAATGTCATATTTTCATTATAAATGTCATAACTGAGCGAATGACACTTAATAACAGTTGTCATAAACATGCATAAACCCTCCTTCATATTCATAACACGTGTCCTGTCGTGATTATGAAGGAGTCATGTCAGTCTTATGCACACCCCTTCAAGTAAAGTGTTACCAAATTTTGTGTGACAAAAGTCTGATGAACACCATTTTGTTTTAGTTTTAAATATTTTTATTCAGCGACCTGAGCGAAGGATGAAGGTTCATGTTGTGTGAACCTTCATCCTATTGGGAAAGCCTAAAATGTTGTGAGCTTTGGAGTGGTTCAGTGTTTTCTCTGTTGCTGAATCTCTCAGTCTGGCAGAACAGCACAGCTGGAAACTGATAAACGACCGCAATCTCAGCGGTGTGTCGCAGTCCATCCTGCGGATTAAACCCTTCCCGTCGAGATCATTTGCCTCACCGTTTCTCCATTGTGGCGTACATTTTGCAACTTATTTTAAAAACCACTCCATGTTTATCACTGCATGGCTGTTGTGGATGAATGCGTCTATAGCGTGTGTCTCTGACGCTGTATATACACAGTAGATGCTGCTATCAGACGCCTGCAGGGAGGCTTAATCAAGCGCTCAAATCAGGCCTCAGGGAAAACCGTAATGTCGAGCTGGTTACGATTTCCCAATCACAGCATCCCAGTCCTTAATTAGCCCTCATTGTGCTCTTTAAACCTCTCTTGCAAAGTGGCGCTTGAATACACATTATCTCATCAAACTGATAATGCTATTAAAATAATAGTCTTACAGTAAACCTGCATCACATTACATATCAACCGCATGAGTTTACACTGACGCCTAGTGGTTGCTTTGTAATGCTGCTTGTCATTTATATAATGTGTGTATATATATATATATATACATTTATATATTTATATATTTTTTTTTCTGAATTTTTGCATTAATTTATTAAAAGGAACCGCCTCATAAGAGTCATTTGTGAATATTTAGAATAATATTAAATTCAGATTGCAAGGTCAAATCAGCCAGACTCTCGTGTTTTGCTGTGATGATGTGATGTTACAGATTCAGTTTTTCAGTTTTCCATGCTTTTTTATGGAATAACATTGTGTTTGCATCTGGCTTTATAATATTTATTTGGTTTTTTTTGTGCAGGAATCACTTTTATTGAATGTTTGTCATCTGTTGATCACACAATCTTTCAGTATGTCGCTCTGACCGCTTAAGAAAAGGAAAAAAGGTTTATTGGCATCGATGGTCCCATAAACATCCATGGAACCTTTCAAATGTTCTCAGTAATGGTAAAAGGTTGTTCAGATTACTAAAATGCCCTTCATGCTAAAACAAGTCCCTCTGTGGTGAAAATCTTTTCTGTGAAGCTTTTAGTGTTGATTATGTGCTTATGTGTCTATGTGGTGTTTTGAATATGCTTTAAGACAAATTATGTGCGAATTCATATGGAAGCTTGTTTACACCACAGAATAAAAAATAAAAAAGGTAATTGTGACTTTTTATCTCACAATTGCGTGATATAACATCGAAATTGTGTGTTATAAAGTCACAATAACGCGATATAAAGACACAGTGTTATAAAGTCACAATTGCGTGTTACAAAGTCACGATTGTGTGATATACAGTCACAGTTGTGTTATAAAGTGACAATTGTGTAATATAGTCACAATTGCGTGATATAAAGTCACAATTGCGTGATATAAAGTCACAATTGCGTGATATAAAGTCCAATTCTGAGGAAAGAAAGACTGACTGACTTTTTTCTCAGAATTGCACTTTATATCTCGCAATAAAAAGGGTGAGATAAATTATCTTGATGATTATCAAAAATGTGTTATTCTGTGACGGAAACAAGCTTTCATAAGTTGATAAGTGGACAGCATTGCTCCTTAAAACTGCAGTGAACCAAAGACAGTCTCAAAAACACGCTTTGAAATCGCTGGTGTTTCTGACGTCACAAACCACCTTGTAACCAATCAGATCAACGTGTGATCGTCAACCAGTGGATCTCTGAGTGAGTGAGTGAGTGGAGGCGGGGCTCATTTGCATATTCATAGAACCGCACATACGTAATGAGGTGAGGGTGTCGAGTTACATTCAGGATATTTTAAGACATGAAGAAAAAACATTTAAATATGTCATTTTCGTGAGTTTTAAGCGATAAAATGATTGACTAAAGAAGGGCTCTATGATGAAATCCGTTTTATTTCTTCCCAAATTCCGTTTTTTCCATTTTAATTTTTGGGAATTAATTATTTTTACCCTTGACTGTTATTTTAATTGTAAAAAGAGTGTGTTTTTAAAGTATGTGATTAAAATGTATACAAATAAAATAGGAATGACCTTAAATTTTGAGGTAATACAGACATTTACTCAGTAGCCTTTTCAGGACAAATACCGCATGATGCAACATAACACTGCACTCTTCATAGACCGATGCGGTGTGCACGTTGTGTGTGTGTGTGTGAGAGAAAGAGAGACGCATGAGTGATAGAAAGACGGAGGGAGAGCAGGGAAAGGAAATACGACTGAAAGAATTGTCATGGTTGGTTAACCATGATCCATTCATGTGTGTGTGTGTGTGTCTGCACTGATTGTCATCACCTGGACTGATTAGCTGATTATTACCTCATGATCATTGTTACATCTGTTAGTCGTTAGTTCTGTCTATTTAAGCCTTTCCTGTTGGGTTGTTAACTGTCGGATCATTGTCATTGTTACCTGGTTCTTTGGCATGTCTTGATTTCTTGTCATTCTGGATAACTGTTTAATAAATCTAAGTTTGTTACTTGCACTTGCATCCTGATCATTACGTGACAAGAATACTCTGCGTGTTTTTAATAGTGTAAAAAAATGAACGAAACGCAGTATGTGGTGGCGAATTAGTCTATGTGTGGGAAAAACTGCATAAGTCACGTGCGAACTTCTCGGCTCGGCACTGACGGCTTACAGCGTTGAGTTTTTTAACTTTTTTGCCGACGAAAGAGAGCCGCTTCCTTCGCCATGCTTTCATCGTTTTGATTTCGTCATTGTAGCTGAAATGATGGGGTCGCCCAGATTTGCTTCCCCCGGTCTGTATTTTCACCAGACATAGACCCACACTAGTCTAGATTCCACGTTAATTTGCCAATTCTGTCCACGATTCTGTGATCGCGCAAATCATAGGGCCCTACTAAAGGGGGACTTGGCCCTTATATAGAGTCGCTGTGAAAACCTCTTTGTCAAACCTTTATTTTGAAGAGTGTGAATAAGAGCGTCTGCTCACTGTTTATATGAATGTGCGTGTAGTCAGAGCGTATATACGTTTGAGAAAGGCATGCATGGAAAGAAGATACAGAGAGTGTGAGGAACCCAGTGGCCCTCAGGAAAGGCCCACAGACCAAGTGGCAACATCTCCAAACTTGTCAGCACAAGCGGGTCGACAACGCAGTCCTGCCCTCTGTCCCCGATCACAAGATCCACAAGGACGAGGCTGTTTCTCTTCTCGCACCACATCAACCTGTCAGGGGCCGAAGGGAGAGAACACACACCAGGTGTCCGAAACTCACATCACACCATCCTAACAACTCACAATCCTGCTAATGGCTCTTTCTGTGTTTCCTCGAGTCTTGGGTCTCTGTGTTCTGCTGCTGTCGTCGGGTCGCTGTGGTCCGATTCCCCGAGCTGTGGATAGTGTGGACATGCAGGAGGTTCTGGGGCAGTTCCTCCACATGCTGAACCTTACGGACCCGGGGCCCGGATTGAAGCCGCGCTCCAGCCGCACCAAACCTCCCGAGTACATGCTGGAACTTTACAACCGGTTCGCCACCGAGCGCAGCGCCACGCCGTCCGCCAACATCGTGAGGAGCTTCCGGAACGAAGGTAATTGGGATTGGGTCGTGACAAACGTTAGTTACTAAAAGCAAAGGAACCTGCCTTGTTTGTTTTTTAACTGGATTTATGTAGCTTGTCAAGTCACATGTGTTTATATAGTAATACAGAAGAAGCTTCACATTAATTAAACTATAAATGAACTAATTAATAAACAATAAAATAACTAAATTAGTCAATAAATACAGAAGCTTCACATTAATAAACAATAAAATAACAGAATTAATCAATAAATACAGAAGCTTCACATTAGTGATAAAATAACAAATTCATCAGTAAATACAGAAGATTCACCTTAATAAATAATAAAATAACTAAACTGATCAATTATGAAACAAAATGAGCCGCAGTTCAGAAGACAACAGTGTCATTATTCAGATCAGTTTTAATAACTCAATGTTGCTTCAGTTGTGATTTACTAATTATTGAGTATTTCTGTGTATTTTGCATTTTTTCATGCTTTTGTACTTGTGCAATATTTTAGAAATCACTATTCGATTTTTCCTAAAAAAAAAAAAACTTGAAAGAAATTACTTTTGCAATTTATTATTTAAAATGATAATTATTTTTAGTATTAGAATTATCTAAACATTCTTTAACTTAAACCATGTGATCATTATTTTAATACTTTTATATTATTAGATTAGTATTATAATATTTTAAGAAATATATTTATTATTGTTTAACTATTCTTATTATTCTCCTGGTGTTTGTATTATTATGATAATGTATATTGTTAGTATTATAATATTTTAATAATGATATGAATTATTATTATTTAAAATAAAATAAAAATAAATACTATGTATATATAATATTATTGTCATTCTTTTTTACAATTAAATTATGATTATTTTAATAATAGTTATTATTATTATTATTATTTAACCATTCTTTAAATTAAAAATTCAAATGTTTCTTATTTTTCTCCTGGTGTTTGTAGTTATATTATCATATTTTTTAACAAATATATATGAATTAATATTATTGTTTCAAATTAAAAATGATAATTATTAATATTATCTTTTTTTATATCTTTTTCTCTTTTTTTTACAATTGACACCAATGACTATTTTAATAATACTTATCATTATTATTTAACCGTTCTTTAAATTCAAAATTCAAATGTTTCTTGTTTTTCTTCTGGTGTTTGTATTATTATAATAATGTATATTGTTAGTATTATAATATTTTAATAATGATATGAATTATTATTATTTAAAAGTTCAAATGTTTCTTATTTTTCTCCTGGTGTTTGTAGTTATATTATCATATTTTTTTAACAAATATATATATGAATTAATATTATTGTTTCAAATTAAAAATGATAATTATTAATATTATCTTTTTTTTAATATCTTTTTCTCTTTTTTTTTTTACAATTGACACCAATGACTATTTTAATAATACTTATCATTATTATTTAACCGTTCTTTAAATTAAAAATTCAAATGTTTCTTGTTTTTCTCCTGGTGTTTGTAGTTATATTATCATATTTTTTAACTAATATATATGAATTAATATTATTGTTTCAAATTAAAAATGATAATTATTAATATTATCTTTTTTTATATATATCTTTTTCTCTTTTTTGTACAATTGACACCAATGACTATTTTAATAATACTTATCATTATTATTTAACCGTTCTTTAAATTCAAAATTCAAATGTTTCTTGTTTTTCTTCTGGTGTTTGTATTATTATAATACTATATATTATTAGTGCCATAATATTTTAATAATGATATGAATTATTATTATTATTATTTGTATTATTTATGCATAACATTATTATTGTCATTGTTATAATTATGATTTATTATTTTTACAATTAAAACCAATGGTTATTTTAACAATACTTATTATTATTATTATTATTTAACCGTTCGTTACATTATATCAATAAAACGTGTCTTTCCCACAGACCACACCTCGAGCAAGAGCCTGCGAACACACCGACTCCTGTTCAACCTCTCCGTGCCGCAACAGGAGCGCGTGGTCAGCGCCGAGCTGCGTCTGCACACACTCCTCGCCAGAGACTCGACCCAGCACGTCGGGTCCGGGTGGAAGGTGAGCGTATTCGACACGCACCGGGGCGCACGCTACGACACAGGTGAGAGAGATCCGCTGGCGTCGAGGCACGTTCACCGTGAGGACAGCGGGTGGGAAGTCTTTGACATGACGAACGCTGTTCAACATTGGCGAAAGCTCAACATCGTGACCCCCAGGCTGGAGGTTCACGTTGAAAACCTGAACGCGTTTAGGAATGCGAACGTAGACCTGTACATCGACAAGAACCCCGATGGACAACACGAGCCGGTGCTGATCGTCTTCTCAGATGACCAAAACGAACGTCGTATGATGGAGGAGGACAACGAACTGAGGACAGATGAAGAGCAGGTGCGCTTAAACAACGGCGTCTCCAGAGTCCGGCGCGGCGCTGACGCGGAAGACTGCAAGAGAGCCGAGATGTACGTGGATTTTAAGGATATCCATTGGGACTCGTTCGTCTTGGCGCCGTCTGGTTATCAGGCGTTCACTTGTCGTGGCGTGTGCAACTATCCTCTCGCTCGCGAAGTGACGCCCACCACACACGCCATCATCCAAACGCTGCTCAACTTTAAGAGTCCTCAGAGGGCCTCGAAAGCCTGCTGTGTGCCGACCGAGTTAAAGCCCATATCCCTCCTGTATGAGAACGAGAACGGCGTCGTGGTTTTAAATAATAAATACGAAGGAATGGTGGTCAAGGAATGCGGATGCAGATAGTCCGAGAAAGACTGTTTTCATTTTATTTAGGCCTCATGTATATTTACTTGTTGTAAATGACTCCGTTTTCTATTGCACATCCTACTTGTAATATACAACACACTGCTAATCATTTGTCACTTATAATGAGAGAAGTTCAAACTAAATAGAGACTTTACACGCAAAACATTTTTTGGTTTTTCATGCATTGAGTTTTGAGATTTTGGACTGTTTAGCTTTTCATAACGCGTTCTTTCAGACTAGTTGAAGAAAGTATCCAAAATACATTTTTAAGTGTTTATTTCATTTCGCGTTTCAATTCCAATGCAAACCTTAATATTTCAACAAAACTAAACAATTTTGAGAAAATTGGACAAAATTTGCTTAATGTTCCGGAAATGTATGCAAATGAAAACATATTTAATTAATAATACTAATAACTCTTACAAAAATAAACAATTTTGACAAAGTTGAACAAAATTTTCAACCCGGCTTTATCCAATGTTCTGGAAATGTATGCAAATTAAGGAATATTTAATTACCTACAGTAATGCCTCATTTGCATATTCAAACATAACATTTCAGAAAACTTAAAAAATAAAATGTTTTTTCACAGTGATGAACAGAAATGGTCCTTCAAAGCACCTCTCAGTGATCAGTTCTTTAAAACAACCATTACACTCTAAAGAATGCTTTTTAATTACATTGTTAACCCAGCCTTTGGGTTTGTCCATATTTGACCCAAAATTGGGTTAAAACAAGCATTTTTAGAGTGTATTTTCTTAGTTTAAAGAACCTTTTTCCAACAATACGGTTGTATGGATGTTAAAGGAACCATCGATGCCGAGAAAGAAGCTTTACTTTTAAGTGTGAGCATCTATTTATATCAGCTTAACTTCCGCCGCACACAATCAAATAACATTGATTGCAACCCAAACGTTCTTCCTGCGAGCGCGAGTGTTCTCTCGCCCCTGACGGCCGCATGCCATGCGAGCCACAAACACGTTCTCTTCCACAGCTGAGATAAGGAGGTGTCAAAACCCGAGAAGTGTGCGACCCCTCACTCAGGATGAGACCTCATCCCAAGTGGTGTGTCGTTGGAGGCGAGAGCCGTCAGATTCCTGAGCGCCAACAGCAACCGTTTCCAACGACTGGCCCTCTAATGCTGGGATGAGCTTCAACCCAGGGTCCAATGACACTCTTAGAAGAAACAGTTCTAGATGGATCCTTTAAAGGAGTAGTTCACCCTAAAATTAAAATTAGCCCATGATTTACTCACCCTCAGACGAACACAATCCGAGTTATAATAAAAAATGGCCACACTCTTCCGAGCTTTATAATGGCAGTGAATGACCGTTTCTGTTTTGAAGTCCATAAAAGTGCATCTATCCATCATAAAAGTGCATCTGTCCATCATAAAAGTGCATCTGTCCATCATAAAAGTGCATCTGTCCATCATAAAAGTGCATCCGTCCATCATAAAAGTGCATCTGTCCATCATAAAAGTGCATCTATCCATGATAAAAGTGCATCTATCCATGATAAAAGTGCATCTATCCATCATAAAAGTGCATCCGTCCATCATAAAAGTGCATCCGTCCATCATAAAAGTGCATCCGTCCATCATAAAAGTGCATCTGTCCATCATAAAAGTGCATCTATCCATCATAAAAGTGCATCTGTCCATCATAAAAGTGCATCTGTCCATCATAAAAGTGCATCTGTCCATCATAAAAGTGCATCTATCCATCATAAAAGTGCATCTGTCCATCATAAAAGTGCATCTGTCCATCATAAAAGTATCATAAAAGTGCGTCTGAAAGTGCATCCGTCATCATAAAAGTGCATCTGTCCATCATAAAAGTGCATCTATCCATCATAAAAGTGCATCTGTCCATCATAAAAGTGCATCTATCCATGATAAAAGTGCATCTGTCCATCATAAAAGTGCATCTGTCCATCATAAAAGTGCATCTGTCCATCATAAAAGTGCATCTATCCATCATAAAAGTGCATCTATCCATCATAAAAGTGCATCTGTCCATCATAAAAGTGCATCTGTCCATTTATTTATTTTGCCACATTTAACTTTGTTGGACTTTCACAAACAAACAATGATTTTTTCCACATTTGTTTACTATGCACTGATCACTTGTTTATTTATTAAAAAGCCTTTTTTCATGCAATAAACCCTATAAAATGTTATTTTGAGCTTGTTTTTATTATTATTATTATTATGGTTATTAATAATAATAATTGTGCATGCAGTTGCCACACACAAATATAACTCAATAGGAATTACAATATTTGATGATTTTATTTATTTATTGTAACACTGTGCAGCCCTTTCCTGTATCTCTATCCATGATATCGATGTATAATAGAAGGATGATTGGATGAGGGATGGATGGACATCCATATGTACAGATGCACACAAACAATATCAAACTATACAGATCCGATAGACTGAATGTCTATTGCACTTCTGTCTTTCAGTGCAACTGTACGAAAATGGTTGGTCCTAGAAAACAACTTTAAGTGTTCATTTGAAGCAGAGATGTGTGTTGCTTGTGTATAAATAAAATATATTAATTGTGTATTAATCTATCTTAATTATTTTTTTGAGCCAAAATGTGTTAGGTTGTGCCCTGCTGGTGCCTATACCATGTGCAATTTTAAATGTAACCTCTTTTACTTTATTATTCACACTGTATGCTTCACAAACACACCAATCTTTATCCCAGTGTATATTTCTACATGCACTGGTCCACAATGAGCTTTTATGAGAACTAGAAGCCGTTTCACCTGTTAAATATAATATGTTTATTAGTACAACTATTTCAGAATATCAATGTCTCCTAGAAACATGCTGTCTTTCACATAATAAATGGCCAGTTTCACAAGTTCTCACTATTTGTATAACTTATTGAGGTATGGCGCCAAATACAACAGCATAGCTCGGTGTGTTTTGAGGCTCTGTGCGCATGCGCAGTTCGCCATATTGCGCAGCTGGGCGTGAGAGTGCGTCGAAAACATCGCGGCTACATTGTTTATTTTCGTGGCGCTCAGTAACTGTTTTCACCCGGTTATAAATACTATGCTGAACCCTAGTCTAACGGGGTTATCGCTCAAATGAAGAACGCTTGTCGCTTTAAACCGTTTTAGAGATTACTAAACGCGTTAGTCCGGCTGAAGTGTGTTAGCGTAACGCGCTGTAGCAGCTAACACGATTCACATCAAAATCCCCCAAACTGGAGACACGAAGACCGATTCATTCCCAGGAGACACAACAGGTATGCACTTTAATCACTCACTTTGACATTTACATGTGTTTTATCGCTCTATAGTAGAAGTTACAGTGTGAATTAAGCGCAGTTCGTGAGTTAGCATGTAAGGTTAGCAGGATATGCTAGCACAGATCTCGCGTTGTTTACATTCTCTTCAGCTCATTTATAAATCACTGTCTTCACATTGACGAGTTCACTGCACTTCTCCACATCGTGTGTAAGTCTGCAGTCTGTCTGGATCAAGTTGTTGTGGTGTGAGACGCTTTGTCGAATTAAAACATTAGTTTACACGATGTTTGTCCGCACTGTTTTAATAACTTTTCTGCTTTTTATTTATTTGGGGGCTTTTATTTGCTTTAAACATCGGGTACAACCGTACAACATATATTTTATATGTTAATACACACAAGTTTATATATATATATATTTGTGTGTGTGTGTGTGTGTTTATATGCTTATACATTTTTAGTACACGACCTGTACTGTACACGTCAAAAGTTTGAAAACTTTACTTTTTTAATGTTTTTGAAGGACTCTTATGCTCATCAAGCTTGCGTTTCTTTGATCAAAAATACAAAAAAAACTGTAATATTGTGAAATATTATTACAATTTAAAGTAATGGTTTTCTATTTGAATATACTTTAAAATAAAATTTATTTCGTTGATCAAAGCTGGATTTTCAGCATCATTACTCCAGTGTCTCACATGATCCTTCACAAATCATTCTAATAAACTGATTTATTATCAGTGTTGGAAACACTTTTAATATTTGACATCTGCTTAATATATATTTTATAATCTGTTTTCAGGATTCTTTGAATAAAATGTTAAAAAGAACAGCATTTATTTAAAATAGAAATAGTTTTGTAATATACTATTCAAAAGTTTGGGGTAACTTAAAAAAAAAAGAAATTATCAATACCTCTATTCAGTGAGAATGTGTTAAATTGATTAAAAAAAGATTTATATTGTTAGAAAAGATTTCTATTTTGGAATAAATGCTGTACTTTTGAACTTTCTATTCATCAAAGAATCCTAAAAAATACAATGCATCATGGTTTCAATGCAAATATGAACTGTGTTCAACACTGATAATAATCATAACTGTTTCTTGAGCATCAGATCCTCATATTAGAGTGATTTCTGGAGGATCATGTGACACTGAAGACTGGAGTAATGATGATAAATTCAGCTTTGATCACAGGAATAAATTACACTTTATTATAATATTTCACAATATTACTCTTTTCTGTAATTTGTGTGAAGAGAAATTCTAGCTTAATGAGCAGAAGACATTAAAAATAGTAATGTTTCCAAACTTTTGGTTGGTATTTCATATATTGTGTGTGTGTGTTTATTACCCCTCAGTATCTCACTATTAATCTCCATGCTTCCTCACAGGGCGTGTGAATGGACGCTTCACTGACGGCAGTGTCTTGCTGAACCGAGTTCGAACGGCACCGGGAGCCTCCGAGGCCGACAACCAGCGCAGGATGTCCATCACAAACACGCCCACCAGTAACGACGCGTGTCTGAGCATCGTCCACAGCCTGATGTGCCACCGGCAGGGCGGCGAGAGCGAGACCTTCGCCAAGCGGGCCATCGAGAGCCTGGTGAAGAAGCTGAAGGAGAAGAAGGACGAGCTGGACTCTCTCATCACTGCCATCACCACTAACGGCGCTCATCCCAGCAAGTGTGTGACCATACAGAGAACGCTAGACGGCCGGCTGCAGGTACACACACCTCACACACACTACCAGGCAAAAGGTTTGAATCGGTAGGGTTTACATTTTTTTTTAAAGAAGTCTTTTGCTCACCAAGGCTGTGTTTATTCAAAAACTAAAAACCTAATATTGTGAAATATTATTCAATCGGTTTTCTATGTGAATATAAAAAGGAATCAATACATTTAATCCTCAATGATGAATTAAATTCATCAAAATTTACAGTAAAGGCATTTATAATGTTACAAAAGATTCTACTTCAAATAAATGCTGTTCATTTGAACTTTCTATTCATCAAAGAATCCTGGTTTTTATTTTTACACAACACTGAAAATAATCATAAATGTTTCTTGATCATCAGATCCTCATATTAGAGTGATTTCTGAAGGATCATGTGACACTGAAGACTGGAGTAATGATGATGAAAATTCACAGGAATAAATTACACTTTACTGTATATTCACAGAGAGAACAGATGATTTTAAATTGTCATAATATTAAACTTTTTTGTGGTATTTTTAATCAAATAAATGCAGCCTTGGTGAGCAGAAGACTTCTTTTATAAGCATTAAAAATCTAATCAAGTGTACACGCACATCTGTATATATTGGTGTTGTTAAATCAACATTTCAGTCTGAACTCTAGTCTTATGTGTGTGTGTTTAGGTGGCTGGCCGTAAAGGATTCCCACATGTCATCTATGCACGGTTATGGCGATGGCCGGACCTTCATAAGAACGAGCTGAAACACGTCAAGTACTGCCAGTTTGCCTTTGACCTCAAATGTGACAGCGTCTGTGTGAACCCCTACCATTACGAGAGAGTCGTGTCTCCGGGGATCGGTCAGTGTGCCGCAGTTTATAAGATGCAGTTGATTGACGTTGAATAATTATAAAAAATAAGGTTAAATGATTAGGATTGCTTTAATCGTTTTGTTGTTAAAGGGATTTCTACATGCATCATTACGCTGTTTCTACATCATTGCACATGCGCAGTCCTTTCAGTTTCGGTTTTCAATCGTATCAGGTGTTGTTCACATGTTCTCTCGATCAAATTTGAAAAGGAATAAACACTCCTTTTAGTCGGATCGAAATTTAGCTCAACCGGTGTTTACCTGAAGGATTTTCAGTGCGATTGAGCCGTCAGTCCCATTACTAACAGATGATTTGGTTGCATGTAAACGTAGACCGTGTGATGTTTGTTTTAATAGTGTTAAGATTGTTCATCATGTCCTCATCTCACCTGTATTTTCTTCTAATCTAGATTTATCTGGACTCACGCTGTCAGGCTCTGGTGAGTGATATTCTCTTGGAAAAAACTTTCTGGTTGTTTTTGCCGTGTTTTGAAGAGATTTAAATTAAAGTCAACATGAAATCTTTTTTTTTTTTAATTTTATATATATATATATATATATATATATATATATATGAAGAGTTCAGATGCAAAAGCCTCTAAATGCCATTTGAAATTTTCTTCTTTAATGGTGATTTTTATCAAACTTGTATATTTAAGTTCAGTAATTTCACTTAAATAACAATTAATAGGTAATTATCATTGCCATTTAAGTGAAATCACTGAACTTAAATATACAAGCTTGATAAAAATTATCATTCTTGAAGAAAATTTCAAATGGCATTTAGAGGCTTGTGCATCTGAACTCTTCATATATATATATATACACATCCCTTGTAGTGCTGACCAAAATTTTTAAAGTCGCCCCTGTGTTGAAAACCCAGCTTTTAATGTTGTTTATGTGTCTATGTGGTGTTTTTAATTTGCAAATTAATTTAAGTCGACAGTATTGCTGAGTTTTAAGTAAATTATTGACTACAGGGGGACTTTAAAGCATAATTTGACTATTTATTTAACAATATTTCAGTTACATTTCACAATTTAAAATGCCAATTTTGACGAGAAAAAATTTAGGGCGTGGCTTGATTGTGTGGAATTGATTGGATGTTGGTGGTTTGCTATTGGCTGATCTCATGTGAGTGACAGGTGGCCCCGCCCACATCAACAGAGAAGAGACGCTGCAAGAGGAACTTATTCTGATCCAAGATTATTCAAAATAAATAATGTGCAATAAAAATGATATTGCCATAAACACTATATGTAACAAAATTAAATAAGAATTTTGATTTCATGGTGTCTTTAATGACAGAGACAGCAGCAGGTTTATTAGGCTACTGTCACTTTAAGACGAATGCTCTGATATAATATACCAATGCACGTGATTGGTTACCATTCAAAAGTCGCCTTAAAATAACATTACGGAAGAAAAATGTGTTTCATATGCATTTTCATACACTTGACATGGAATGTGCATCTCTATATGATGTCTTTCAGGTCCGTCAGGCCTGATGGTGAAGGATGAATATGATTATGAATCGCAGCAGTCTCTGCCCAGCACTGAGGGACACATGCAGACGATTCAACACCCTCCCTCGAGACCGGTGGCCCCGGAGCCCTTCAACACGCCGGCCATGCTCCCGCCAGCAGAGGGCAGCAGCTCCGCCTCCAGCTCCGCCTTCTCCAACATCGCGGTCGGATCCACAAGTACGACACGCACAGTTCCTCAGTATATCACTTAAGCGCATAGGCCATGCTGAAAAGCTTTCTGCCGATACATTTGTTTTTTACGTTATCGGCCTGATAAGAAAATCTAGCCGATGTATTAAAGCCCGATAAATAATGTATTATTCCTATTACTTCAAAAGTGCACTGTTTTGAATTACTTGAAATATGATTGGAATCTCTTAAAAAAAAAAGGAAAGTTACAGTTCAGCACAAGTCTGTCATATCGGCTACAT
This sequence comes from Pimephales promelas, assembly GCF_016745375.1. The sequence goes on from NW_024121165.1 coordinate 313,570, forward strand.
CAAATGATCAGTATATTCCTCAGTATATCAGTTAATCGCATAGGCCATGCTGAAAAGCTTTCTCGTTTGTTTAAGCGTCTTATTTGGAGATGCACAATATATTGCTATCGACCGATATATAATCATATTCATCGGGCCGATAATAAAATTTGGCCGATGTATAGTGTATTATTTCCTTCAGCTGAGACTCTTCAGATGCGCACTGTTCAACATGATGGTTTTGAATTACTTAATGTGTTCTCGTCTCCTAGAAAAATGGAAAATGCAGTTCAGTGCAACATGTGCAGCGCAGGCCTGTCATATCGGCTACATAACATTATCATGAGAACATGGTAGTTGTGTGTTTGGGACGTGGCTTTTAATGATGAGAGTTTATATAATCAGGCTCTCAAAAATATATCGGTTTCTCATCAATATATCGGTTATCGGCTTTCAAATATAAAGAATTATCGGTATGGGCCGAATTGTTCATATCTGTGCATCCCTTGTCATATACTTCATTGGTGTGTAATAGGGCTGGGCGCGATGGCCGGAGAGGTTCAGTGTGATTGTTATTATTACATTATATTACAAAAAAATATTTTTGTTTCTGTTTGAATTAAGATTATTTTTCTTACCGCATTGACAGATCATTTAGCCTTTTTTAAGCAAAAACTCTCTTAAATGTGATTTCTCTCCCCAGAAAACAAGACTTAGTATCTTATGGCATTTTGCTACTTAAGTAAATGCATCTTGATTCAAGAATTTGTAGATATTTGGACCAGACGAAGATACTAAGTAAGAAAAGCATTTTTTACAGTGTATTGCTAAATTATTTTATACAATTATTATTTAAATTTTATAGTTATGATTATTTGAAATGTATTACTAATGAGTTGCCTCATGCCTTAAAATATCTTCAATGCAACTCGACACCCTTGCCAATTTTTAAGTCCCGCCTCCACTCACTCAGTTCAGAGATCCACTTGTTGACGATCACACATTGATCTGATTGGTTACAAGGTCGTTTGTGAGCTTATTTGTGAACTTTGTGCAACTCAACAAATCTTGAAAATATTTTTTACAGATGCAACGAAATTGAGTTATCACAACATTTTCTTTTGTCAAATCAACTTTATAATAATTTATTTAGTTGAGATAACTTATTATTTTGAGTTTCTGATAGTTAAATGAATCTACTTAATTGTATTAACTCACTTTTTGCAGTTCAATCAACATAAAATTTTAAGGCAACCCAGGTTACTTACTTTTTTACAGTGAATTATTTAAGTTTTTTTATAAATTATTTAAGTTGATTTGACAAAAGAAAAAATGTTGTGATTGTAATCACAACATTTTTTCTTTTGTCAAATCAACTTAAATAATTTATTTAGTTCAGATAACATATAATTTTGAGTTTCTGATGGTTAAATTAATCTCCTTCATTGTATTAACTCACTTTTTCCAGTTCAATGAACTTAAAATTTTAAGGCAACCAGGTTACTTACTTTTTTAAGTTAAACCATCAATATTTTTTTACAGTGTAGTTATTGAAGCACCTGTGCTGTGATGCACGCTTATGGTCCTGTCACCCAGTCCTAGTGTTTAATGGTGTGTGTGTGTTTGTGTGTGTGTTGATGTGTGCATGCCGCCTCTCTCCCCAGCTCAGCCCGGTAGTGTTCTGACAGCAAGCCATAGCAGTGAGAGTCTGCTGATTGCATCAGGGACAGGGCCGGGCTCTCAGCAGAACGGCTTCCCACCAGGCCAGACCTCCACGTACCATCACAGTAAGCCATCAGTGAACCTCCACCCACTGGCTATAGGGTTGCAACGGTATGAGAGTTTCACGGTATGACGGTATTAAAGGGGTGATATAATGCCCTTTTCACTAGATGTAAAATAAGCCTCTGATGTCCCCAGAGTGTGTGTGTGTGTGTGTGAAGTGTTAGCTTAAAATACCCCACAGATATTTGTATATAGCATGTTAAAATTGTCACTTTTTGAGTGTGAGCTAAAACACGCAGTTTTTGTGTGTGTCCCTTTAAATGCAAATGAGCTGCTGCTCCCAACACAGGGGGCGGAGCTCCAATAGCTGGTGTCCTATTACCTCACACACACTCTGAAGATTTCAAAAACCTTTAGCTTTTAATGTTCAAACCGTAGTCAGACAAAGATGGAGAGACTCAAGAAGTGACAACATTTCTGAATGGTTAGTTGATGGATATATGTAGCTTTAATATGTGTAGTTAACTCTATTCTAGTAATTTATTAGCATATTCTCTCATGATAATCGATAAATCGTCTTCCCGGGGGTGGGGTTTTTGTAAATGTTAGGGTTTGTGATGTCATTAACCTGGGAGGAAGCTTGTGTAGTTCTACCAGCCGTTTGTTGTAGTCCTTAGAAAGCGATTTCTGTAAAAGCAAATCTTGAACTTTGAGCGTCGGTACTTTGCATTTGTTGTCTATGCTCGAACAGCAACATTACACACTAACTACAGCTAGAGAAGTGAAATCATAATCAACTAGTATTCCCATATTGCAAATTATAACGTCTCTTTCGCTGTACGCAAGTTGTAAGTCTAAGCAGTCAAGTGGAAAGAAGTTGCATATGAGATGTATTTTCCCACTACCATAGATAATCAAACATGCAGAATATAAGAATCGTACGTGTTCATAGCGTGATATATCATCAAACCGTTGCAACCCTGGCTCCTTAACTCTTAGTCTGATCAAATTTAAGGTCATAATAGTCTAAATGCTGTTAGAAACATCTGAATTACAAGAGGTTGTAGATTTGGGGATGGAAAAACACGATATGGCTTATGCGATGATGTAAATGAATGTGAGCACTGCATGTTTCAAAGGAGAAATGGTTTGTTCACCACTCATTCATCATGACACGCGTTTGCATTGATCTGTTGATGAATTATGCTAATTATGTTTATATGATACCTGACAACTCATCGCCCATCTTTTCACATTACCTCTGTATAAGGCCTAATAAAGCTTTGTTTGCAGAGGTAACCATTACCATAAGGTCCATAAGCATCATTTGTGTTCACCAATGCAAAGAGAATATTTGTATGCAGCTTACATGCAGTTATAAATGAAGAGTTCAGATGCAAAAGCCTCTAAATGCCATTTGAAATTTTCTTCTTTAATGGTGATTTTTATCAAACTTGTATATTTAAGTTCAGTAATTTCACTTAAATAACAATTAATAGGTAATTATCATTGCCATTTAAGTGAAATCACTGAACTTAAATACACAAGCTTGATAAAAATGATCATTCTAGAAGAAAATTTCAAATGGCACTTAGAGGCTTTTGCATCTGAACTCTTCATATGTAAACCAGTGGGTTGATTAGAAAGTCTTTTCTGCTCACCAAGGCTGCATTTATTTGATACTAAATGCATTATAATGTCTTTGCTGTCACTCTAGATCAATTTAATGCATCCTTCCTGAATAAAAGTATTCATTTCTTTCAAAAACAAAAAATTCTTACTGATCTCAAACATTTACAAGTTTTTTAATGTTCTATTTCAAATAAATACTATGTTTTGAATTTTCTATTCATCAAAGAATCCTGAAAAAAAAAAAAACAGTTTAACACTGATAATAATCACATTTCTTGATCATCGTATCAGAGTGATTTCTGAAGGATCATGTGACACTGAAGACTGTTGATGCTGAACATTCAGGAATAAATTACACTTTACTGTATATCAGCGGATTTACACTGGAATAATATTTAAGTGTTAACTTTATTTTTGATCAAATAAAGGCAGCCTTGGCGAACAGAAGAGACTTTAAAAAACATTAAAAATGTAAAAAACGATTGTGTAAATCATGGTTTAAATGTGAAATGTGTTTTTATTTATTTATTTAAATCAAAACTACTTAATATTACTGTATTAAGTAGTTTTTACGGTTTAGGATGTCATACACCCCCTCCCCAATACGGTATTCGTTTTATTTGTGCAGGTCTTAAAAAGCCTTAAATTAGATTTCAGAACCGAAAGCTTTTCAGCATCTCCTGCTTCCAGCACATTCAGGCATGAGTAAAGTCTGCTTGACGACAGCAGGTCCGGTGTCTCTTCTTCTGTCCACAGACGCCACCTCCACCTGGACGAGGAACAACAACTTCCCTCCCAGCGTTCCTCACCATCAGAACGGGCATCTCCAGCACCACCCGCCCATGGCACACCCGGCACACTACTGTGAGCAGCTCTCGGCCAGCACAACACACACTCTGACCAAACACCATTCAGACACCTGTGTATAATTGTTTTATATATATAAATACACACACATGCTTGTATATATTTAAGAAATATTTTCATGTGTATATTGTATATACATTTATATATATAATTTATTTTATATATAAATATAAATATTTTATATATAAATAATTTTTTTTTAAATATACATGCATGTGTGTGTATTTATATATATATATATGCAAAATAATTATACACAGTGCACCCACATACATTATGTAAACACAAACTTTAATTGACAGCCCTAGTTATAATATGTCACATTTCATTTATTTTGCTCTCCTCACTTACCGTACATAAATATATCCAAAAAATATATCTGGTGCCTGAATGGTTTTTGCATATGCACTCTCTCATAATCTTAATGTTCTCCTCAGGGCCTGTTCACAACGAGATCGGGTTTCAGCCGCCGATATCCAACCATCCTGGTAAGAGTTTCTCCCTCTTGTGATCAAATTCCAGTCATAATCATCATCGGATGTCTCACGATCTTCTCTCCTCGAGCAGCTCCTGAATACTGGTGCTCCATTGCTTATTTCGAGATGGATGTTCAAGTGGGCGAGACCTTTAAAGTGCCCTCGTCCTGCCCGGTGGTGACGGTGGACGGATACGTGGATCCCTCAGGAGGAGACCGCTTCTGTCTCGGACAGCTCAGCAACGTCCACAGAACAGAGGCCATCGAGAGGGCGAGGTAGCACAGTAATCAGGGCTATGTAGATGTCGGATTACAGGGGGGTGTCACAAACTGTGACTCTGGATCACAGAACCAGTCACGAGTCGCACGGGTGTATCTGTGGCGATAGCCAGCAATACATTCTGTGGGTCAAAATGATCGATTTTTCTTTTATGCCAAAAATCATTAGGATATTAAAGGAGTAGTTCACTTTGAAAAAAACTTTTGCTGATAATTTACTCGCCCCCATGTCATCCAAGATGTCCATGTCATTCTTTCTTCAGTCGAAAAGAAATTAAGGTTTTTGATGAAAACATTCCAGGATTTTCTCCGTATAATGGACTTCAATGGGGACCAAACGGTTCAAGGTCCAAATGAGAGTTTCAGTGCAAACTGTTCAAAGGGCTTTAAACGATTCCAGATGATGAATAAGGGTCTTATCTAGCGAAACGATCACTCATTTAATAAATAAATAACAAAGTTTAAGTTTTATAAGCTCAAATGGTTTCCTTGCTCTGTTCTGTGATGCGTGTTCGTGTCTCTCCTGTTCGAACTCGTTCATCAAAATGAACCAGTCTTTTTTCGAGTCATTTGGTTCATTCAACGAACAAATTGACTCGGAAAAAGATTTGTTCATTTTGATGAAACATTTTGAAACTGTCTTTTGGACCTTGAACCGTTTGGTCCCCATTGAAGTCCATTATATGGAGAAAATCCTGGAATGTTTTCATCAAAAACCTTCATTTCTTTTCGACTGAAAAAAGAAACACATGAACATCTTGGATGACATGGGGGCGAGTAAATTATCAGCAAAAGATTTTTTAAAAGTGAACTACTCCTTTAAGTAGAGATCATGTTCCATGAAGATATTTTGTAATTTCCTACTGTAAATATATACAACATTTATTTTTGTGAGTGAATGCAACACAATCGTGAACATAAATGCACAACTTTAAAGGCGATTTTCTCAATGTTTTGATTTTTTTTTGCACCCTCAGATTCCAGATGTTCAGTAGTTGTATCTCTGACAGATATTGTCCTATCCTAACACACCATACATCAGTGGAAAGATTATTTATTTAGCTTTCAGATTATGTTTGATTCTTAATTAAAAAAAATTACCCATGTGACTGGTTTTGTGGACCAGGGTCACGTATTTCGCGTCACAATATGTCGCAATACAATCGTGGCTATTGATAATATTATATTGTGAGTTTTAGTCATTAAACTACTATATATAATGTATAATAATGCAACGGGGGAATATTTATGGGTCCTGATAATGCCAAATGTCTGATGTTACCAGTAAAAGTGGCAGATATTATTTTAAATATATCTAGTCAAAGAACATGTTTGTTTATAATAATTCAGTATTTTCATCTTCAGAATCATGAATATTGTTATTGTGGTGTCTCTATTGTCCATCCTATTCATTTACACACACAATGTAAAACCAAGTTTAGTATTTTAATCAACCGTAAGTCTTTTATCATGTCTTGGAGTATCGCAATAATATGCTATTGTGAGTTCAGTAACGTGATATGTATTGAATCGTTACAGCCGTATTGATGACTATTGGAGCTGATCTGATGTCTGTTTCTAGACTGCACATCGGGAAAGGCGTCCAGCTGGAGTGTAAAGGTGAAGGAGATGTTTGGGTTCGCTGTCTGAGCGATCACGCCGTGTTTGTCCAGAGCTACTACTTGGACCGCGAGGCCGGCCGCGCTCCTGGCGATGCTGTGCACAAGATTTACCCGAGCGCATACATCAAGGTCAGAGGAACGTCTGGATTAAACCTTGAAAGATACGTTTTGAAAATTTAGTTTTGCTTCTCAGGAATAAATTGCATTTTAAAATAGTCAAACCAAAAGTTATTCAGACACCAGATTATATAATTTTGGATATTTTTTCACTAGTGTGTGCAGGACACTATAGTTATGTAAGTGAGGAGAGCAAAATAAAGTAAACTGTGACATATTATACCCAAAAACTCTTCATACAGTGACTACCAGTAACATTTATAAAGATGTGGGACCAAATATGATTCCTCCACTTTGAGCTGATCATGTCTTGCGCCACTTTGTGTTCTCGGTCTCCTACAGGTGTTTGACTTGCGCCAGTGCCACCGGCAGATGCAGCAGCAGGCGGCCACGGCTCAGGCGGCGGCGGCAGCTCAAGCGGCAGCAGTGGCCGGGAATATCCCCGGACCCGGGTCTGTCGGAGGAATCGCTCCTGCTATCAGTGAGTCTTCACACATCCACACTCCAGAGCTGTGCTTTCAGTTCACAAACTTGGAAACTCGATCGTTTAGTCTTATAGCTACAGAACCCGTAATCTAAAAAAAAAAGAGTAAAGTATATATACGATATAACATTCACTGTATCATTATCGGCCGATATATGTTCATTTTAATATTATTGTTATCGGCCTGATAATAAAATCGGGCCGATATATTAAAGCCGATATATAATGTATTATTTCCTTCTGCTGAGACTCTTCAGATACACTCTGTTCAACATGATGATTATTAACTGCTAGAAAAATATTTGGAATCACTTAAAAAAGGAAAATAAAGTGCAGCGCAGGCCTGTCATATCGGCTACAAAAAATTCTATTGAGAACATTATAATTGTGTGTTTAGGATGTGGCTTTTAATGGTGAGCCTTTGTTTTTGTAACCAGGCTCTCAAAAATGAAAAAAAAAATTGTGTTTAGATTTATCGGCCAATATATCGGTTATCGGCTTTCAAGTATAAGTAATTATCGGGTATCGCCAAAAATTTCCATATATAATTGCCAATATACCGGTTATCGGCTTTCAAGTATAAATAATTATCGGGTATCGGCAAAAATGTCCATATATAATTGCCAATATATTGGTTATCGGCTTTTAAGTATAAAGAATTATCGGTTATCGGCCAAAATTTCCATGTATAATTGCCAATATATCGGTTATCGGCTTTCCAAGTATAAATAATTATCGGGTATCGGCAAAAATTTCCATATATAATTGCCAATATATCGGTTATCAGCTTTCAAGTATAAGAATTATTGGTTATCGGCCAAAATTTCCATATATAATTGCCAATATATCGGTTATCAGCTTTCAAGTATAAAGAATTATCAGTTATCGGCCAAAATTTCCATATATAATTGCCAATATATCGGTTATCGGCTTTCAAGTATAAATAATTATTGGTTATCGGCCAAAATTTCCATATATAATTGCCAATATATCGGTTATCAACTTTCAAGTATAAAGAATTATCAGTTATCGGCCAAAATTTCCATATATAATTGCCAATATATCGGTTATCGGCTTTCAAGTATAAATAATTATTGGTTATCGGCCAAAATTTCCATATATAATTGCCAATATATCGGTTATCGGCTTTCAACTATAAATAATTATCGGGTATCGGCAAAAATTTCCATATATAATTGCCAATATATCGGTTATCGGTTTTCAAGTATAAAGAATTATCGGTTATTGGCCAAAATTTCCGTATGTAATTGCCAACATATCGGTTATTGGTTTTCAAGTATAAATAATTATGGGGTATCGGCAAAAATTTCCATATATAATTGCCAATATATGGGTTATCGGCTTTCAAGTATAAAGAATTATCGGTTATTGGCCAAAATTTTCATATCGGTGCATCTCTACTTATGACACTGTAAAATCATTATTACGCATGGTCTTAGTCTTGCATGATTGGTCAGTCTTGTGCAAACTTAACCCTGCAGATTAAAATCATTACATTAATGTTGTTTTGACAGGTATGTGAAGATCCATAAAACAGCTTATGATTACTTTTAAACTATGATAGATTTTTTGTTTTATCGGTAACACTTTACAGTAAGGTTGATTAGTTAATGTAATTGCCACTGTTGCCTTGGCTTTTGGCTTGCTTAGTTGGGGACATTTAATATTCAACAATATCTGCCTTACTTAAGGTGGACATTAACGCAATTTTCTTCTAGAAACAAACTTGTATTATTTTCATGTTATCACTGTGAAGCTGCTTTGATACAATCTGCGTTGTAAAAAGCACTGTATAAATAAAGGTGACTTGACTATTAACTAACATAAACTAACAATGAGCAATACATTTGTTACAGGATTTATTCATCTTTCTTAAATGTTAGATAATAAAAATACTGTTCATTGTCTTTTCATGTTATTTCACAGTGCTTTAACTAATGCTAACAAATACAACCTTTGATTTAACGTATAAGAAAATGTTATAATTAATATTAACACAGTTTAATAAATGCTGTTGAAGTATTGTTCATTCTTGGTTCATGTTAACTAATGAACCTTATTGTGCAGTGTCACTGTTTTATTTTATGTGTGTGACGACGTGTCTCTAATTGTGATCCGGCTTGTGTCCGGCATCGGCAGGCCTGTCTGCGGCGGCTGGTATCGGCGTGGACGATCTCCGCCGGCTCTGCATCTTGCGCATGAGTTTCGTTAAAGGCTGGGGCCCGGATTACCCTCGACAGAGCATTAAAGAGACGCCCTGCTGGATCGAGATCCACCTGCACCGGGCCCTCCAGCTGCTGGACGAGGTCCTGCACACCATGCCCATCGCCGACCCCACGCCGCTAGACTGAGACACACGCCTCCGAGGGTCAGAGGTCAACGCCACACGGATGCACACGCATCGATTTCATTGAAAGATTCAATTTGTTTTTGTTTTGTTTTTTTCATTTCACCTCTTCGACCCCAGTAACGCTGTGCAGAAAGTGTTCCAGCAACCAAATTTATCATCTCAAATGTTTTGCATGAAAAAGACATGAGCTCCTCAGAGGTGCATGCTGGGATTGGGTTTGGTCTTCAAAAGCAGTTTCAATGAATTTGTTTCCAGACATTCTCTAGCCTGAAATGGGTTTAATTCCCAGAGTCTCACAGGCTGAACGTTCGTTCAGACAGAAGTTTCTGTGGTTAAAGCGGTTCGGATCGCATGTACATAAAACATCAGTTCTTCATGCTAATCGGCTTAACCGTTGTTAACCATCATAGCGAAACGGTTCGTCCAAACTCACACATGCACCAGCTTTATTTGTGTTCTGGATGCTTGCCCTTTTCTTTTTCTTTTAGCCAAGTACATGTACTAGCACTTTCTTTTTTTATTTCCAGTGTCTCTTTGCAGCTTGTGAATAAAAAAATATCCTGCACCTCTTTTACAAACATGAACACGCTTCTGAATCGGACTCAGTACTAAGATGTTTGTCCTTGATTTATTATTGATTTAATGCAGCAGATTTAATGATTAAAGGTCACAAGGGCTCCATTTGACTCATGATTATAATGCCTTTAATAGGAAACTGATGCATTAACAACTTTATACCATTAATCTCTGATGTCCGAGAATATCAGTTTTCATATAGTAAATTACGGGCATGTTTCGATATGAGATGAACTGGAACCGTGTGTTTTGATGTGAACATTGAAAGCCACATGACGTGAACATTATGGGAAATATGTCAGTATTATTCAGAGCTTGTGTTATTCGTTCTGAACCCGACAGACGTGCTCTGGAAACGGTTCAGCCTGGCATGTGTCGAGATCTGATGACCGGTTCATACTTCTGTTGAGCCTGATTTCATTTCACTGTTTGAAAAGAAATAGGAAGGTTCTGAAATGGAAGATTCCTCAAATAACTCATACTTTTAGCAGTTTAACAAATACAGAATGCTATTAAAATTGATTTTGAAGTCTTGTTTTTCATGTGACTTTTTTTTTTTCATTTCCACAGACACCTTTTGCATGTTTCAGAGCAAAAATCAGACTATAATCGTTAAATCCACTAGGCTATGTTAAATGAAAGTTCATCTCAATATATACGCATTTATGTGTAAAAATCTTTTTCATTGACTCAAACCAAATGTAATGACAAAATCGGTTAGTAATATTTTAATATAGTGGTTAATTTATGGATTTAGCTATTTTGTATAAATTGTCAGCAGTGTCGTTAGTATTCATGTAACGTTAGTCGGCGTGGCCCGTCACTTTATCACGTCATCACAAAGCAACTGTTGATCTACAAGTGGCTCGACTGTAAGGACTAGTTAACGTGCTTCCTGATTAATTGCGGGTAACCTACTTAAATTTTAGCTAACAAGCCTCACCTCTCCTGAGGTAACAGTGTCTCGCGAGAGTCAGTGATTCGCGCCATTTCTGTCAGACACGCGACAAAGTTCGACGGGAAATCCACTGTAGAAATGAGCTTATTCATCTAATCAGGTAAGTAAAACAAATTCCACTGATATCTAATAACTTTATTAAGAAAGTTGAAACTCCTTACACATAAAACTCTTGAGGTATATATAAGCCCCCCTGTCTTGGTTTTACTAAAGAAAAAAAGAAGGCTACCCTTAGTTGCGTTCGACTTTTAAGGAACGTTATGCAATTTTAAACTTATTTTGACATAAAGTAATGCCAGAACAATTAACCATGTAAACTTGTCAATCACGTACACTTTCTTAAAAATGAAGGTTCTAAAAGTGTGTTTTCACAGTGATGCCACTTACGATTCCCAATAAGACTAGGAACATACCAAGAAAATATTTGGTGAAAATTAAAAAGATAGTTAGAAGATTAAAGGGGTCATATAATGCTATTTTTGTAAGTTAATATGAATGTTTAGGGTCTAAATGAAAACTTTGTAATATAAAAATTCTCATTAGTATTTTAAGAAAACACCATTTTACCTGGTCAAAATCAGCTCTTGTTTTCAGCACTCCGTTTCAGTGCATATGCCTTTAAATAATAAACCCCGCCCTTCTGTTCTGCAGGCGTGAACGCACGTGGAGTGTTACCTTGACAACAGTTGAAGGTTTGGAGAGAGAATGACAGCGGGAGTCTCTGAGGACACATCTGTGGAGTCGCACCACAAAGAAGATCGACAATCAAGGCTTGAGGACGTTTCTGAATGGTTGGTTAATGTAAGATCTATCTTTGTATGCACTGGCAGAGTAGAGTAGTGAGGTAGGAACGCTGTGTTTACTGATGTAAAACAGTTCATTGACAGATTGACGTTACAACTAATGGTCATGAAAAACTTTTTCCCTTGATTTGCAAAGATTAATATGGAGATTAATAAAACTTTAGGTGCACAGGGAACATAAATTGTTGGTACTGATTATTTTTTTTCAGGAGCAGCTTCTTAGCAAAACCAGCTTTATACTCATCAAACAAGAAAGTATTGACGTTGACCGTGGAGAATATTCTCATCGTAAACAAAACTCAGCCACTGTGTCTTCAGCGGTTCAGATTTAGGAACATCAGAATGACTTCTGTGTTTATTGCACACAAGAACAGAACAACACAATCGCTTAGACGCCATTCTGCTCCAGTGTATCAACAATGACGGACTATAGTCCATGATGATGACAGCTTGCTCAGGGCAGGTCCGAGTTGAAACACTTCTGTCAATCAACAATCGTGGGAGGGGCGTGCGACCGTGTGACGTCACACGGTCGAACGGCTTGATTTGAGGCAGGGGAAAACATAAGGAGATTAAAACAAAACCACTGGATGGATTTTTATCATTAAATGATGGTTGTGTACAGGCACTGACAACACACTCTGCAGTACAATCATACAATTGTAAAAGTGCATGTACCATTATATGGCTCCTTTAACATGGAAGAATGTTTATTTTTAAAGGTGCAGTAAGCAAATTCTGAGAAATGCTGTTGACCGCCACAACACACCTGTAGCCAATCAGTAGTAAGGGGCGTGTCCACTCATGAGGGGGAGGTGCCTGTGCTGCAGAGTCTCTTAGAGGATTTGGGGGCGTGGCTACCAAGATGGGGGCGTTTCTTTGATTTAAAATATCAACTGCATGTATAAAATGACAGACAGTAATAACTCTTCCTCAAACCGAGCTCAAAACTCAAACATAGCTGTTAGAATATCTTCTAAATACAAGTTTAACAGAACATGCGTCTCCTTTAATCTTCCTGCTCTAAAACATAAAAATAATTTAAACTCTCCTAGGTAATTCCCATAAAAAAGCATGCTGGGAATTTTGGTGTGTTCACGTGCCATGGTAATTATGGTAAATACCAAAAGCTGACGTGGAAACTGCGCATGTGGTGTTTTCCACTGGGCATCTCGTAGAATATTTTGATGCACAGTTGCAGAGATGAAATAACCTTTGACCTTTTCAAAATGGCGGAGAGCAACGCAAGAGTCATGAATGGTAAAAATATGTATTATACATGATTTAGAAAATATACAGCATATTATCTACCATTTGAGTTTTAGACCTAACCATTTAGACCTAACTTAACTTGAGCAATCTAAAATAGTTTTAGCTAAATAACAGGTCTGGATCTCCATCATTACGACAACAAAAGCACTTGAACGCAACACACACCAGTTCACAAGTGGGAAAAAAATCATATTTTCCATAGCACGTGAACGCACCATTAGAAATCCCCTACTGTATCTATTAGTGGACAAGATTAGGCAGTGAATAAATGTTCAGTGAATATTTAGCATTAGCTCGTAATAAGCAAATTGAGCAAAAATGAAAACATTTTTCTAAAGGTAAGTTTGCGTCTTTTTTTGAGGTTTTAAATGCAAGAAAATACGATTTCAGTCTTTCCACGTAAAAATGTAATATTCAATTACTATTTGTGAAATTTACAACCAATTTACTAGTATTTCTTAAACGTGTGAATTTTCTCTTTCTAAAAATAAATAGTTTTTTCCATGTGGAATTGAGGAATTTTTTTTTTTAATTTGGTGTAAATAAGATTACATAACTTAATTGTAGAATAAAGCAACATTAATGCTCTATTTTATATTTTTAGTTTTTTTTTTTTTTTTTTTTGGAGCTTGTCACTGTATGAACATTATTTTTCTTTTTCTTCCCTGAACATTTCTCCTCTTGTACTCCACAGAAAAACACGACGGCATTGAGGTTCGGCGATACGGGTGAGTAAATCCCGTGACAATTGAACACAACAGGTCTTGTTTCAACAAGAAAAAGGTTTATTAATTGAAAGACAAGCCACAAATTTAAGAAAACAACACTAATAAGCTAGCCTGAGCTCAAGTCTGAAATATTCAGAAAAAACAAACTACATGTGTCTTGGATAATTCCTATATTTTCCTCATATTGACACACTAAATGTTAATATATCATTTTATAAATATAAAAGTTCCCCAGTTTTTGTTATCCTTCATGTAAAATACACAATACAAATCACTCTACACTTATTAGTAAGCTTTTACCAATTTTCAGAGGATATAATTTACTAAGAGGTAAATTGGAACAACACACACAATAAAAGAAAACAAAAAATACATATGTACTGTATATGTAAGGTACATCATCCGAATAAAACAATAGAGAGAAGGGGGTGGATCACAATTTACACTTTCAAACATATCTGGCATTAAAAGTAAGGGACTGTAAATAAATATCCTTCCATTTTTATCTCAATATGTACATCTAGGACTTTGTTCTGAGTTTTCCCTCAGAGTACCACGATGCTTGTGCTTGCATTTGAACGCGCTACAGCAATGCCACGACTCACGACGTAAACAGTCAAATGGCACTTAAAGCCCCCCCGAAAATAAGACCACATAAAGAAACCAAGCGTGTCACTCTACGCACAAGAGAAAGAAAACTCGGGATGACCATGATAGTGCAGTTCTGTTCATGTCATCACGTTTGGGTGCCTTTAAACTGGGGTGTGCATATGTGTGTCTCAGGTGAGTGTGGCATGATGGGATACGAGCTCCGTTGGCTTGTACTGGTTCTGGAGGTCTTGGTGAAATCAAAGGCACTGAAGTCTCTAGTCAGTGAAGCTGCCTTCACGCTCCTCAGGGCTTGATATGTCGATATCAGAACAAGGGCAAGTTTCTTTTCCTAGAAAAGCTTGCATTGATATCCAGAGTAAGGTTGCAAGTGGCGGAGCCGATATTAGTGTCAAGAAAAAGAAAGAGAAAAGCACAGGCAAGACGTGGAAAGTGTGAACCTTTAACTGCGTTTTGGCAAACTTTCAGTACAAACGTGTTTTTGAAGAACAAATAAACGGAGAAGCGGGTTGGTGATATTCTAGCAGCTCGAGAAAAGGCATGCAAGACCAAAGAAAGCACTTCGAGTAGTGATCAACACATCCAGCAAACCATCCAATAGCGAAGAGCCGTCTGTAGTCCAGGCACGGAGACAGGGGAACGACGGAAAACGCAAATCAAGTACAAAAAAACCCCAAACCTGCTCCTTATGGTTCAGAAGGTGCACACGTAAATATAAGTCACGATTATCAGAAACTGGGACGCGTTGGACTGAATCTGGATGGTTTTCACTTCTAAAACTCTATCCTCGTTACAACCACGTTAAAATTAAGACGTTTCCATAAAAAAGATGCATAAAACGTAGCGCGCACAGTCAGTCATTGAAAATAAAATCAAGTTTTAGTGAAGAAAATAACTTTTTTTTTTTTTTTTTTTTTTCCAACTACAAAAAGATTCCAGTGTTTTCCATAGTAGTTTGACGACGGGTCGAGTCCGACGCCGTCACAGCAGGCTAACGTCCTCGTTTCACAGTAATCCAACAGCAAACTGAACTAAACACACACTCCAGATCTAGTACCAAAAGAAACTCCACCCATCTATACATGCAGGTTAAAACATAATCGAATAAAATCATAGTTCGCCCAGCTAATGCGAAACGTTCTTCCAGTGACGTTAATAAAACGACCTGCTCTGTAATATTATCACTAAACATGTATGCATTGTTCTCGGAAGTGTTTTTCTTAAACGTTTCAGCTTACTCGTTTTCAAAAGTAA
This sequence comes from Pimephales promelas, assembly GCF_016745375.1. The sequence goes on from NW_024121165.1 coordinate 329,321, forward strand.
CGTTTGTATCGTCAAGATTTTTTTTAATTCAAAGAACGTTTTCATAACTGAATATGAACATTAGCGAAATGTTTCGTTAGCTGGGACGTTTATGAAACGAGCAGTTTTTGTAAAATCATCACAATGTTTTTAAAAACAATTCATACTAAAGGAGACCCAGTGTATAAACTCTTCATCATCATATACTTCTATACCAATATAGATATTCATCAACTTTTGGTCCACGATACAGTGACTTTTTGCGAATTTTTTATTTTATTTTTTTGGAGGGCAACCGATGCGAAATTAAAATGACGGGTCGGCAAAGAAGAAACACATTTTGTGTTTTTTGTGAGGTAGGGCGACAAGATACACACATAACACACACCTCGGCCAAATTCACACTCACACACACACGCACGCGGGCCTCGACGTCGGATAGGGAGCGATAATCGAGCGACAGATCCTGAACGTGATCACATGATCCAGCGGCAGATGTCTACGCACGACTATGAACGTTCTCTGGTGTTCACCAGTTCAGACCAGATGAAAAGCTGTTGTTTTGGGTTAAGGCACTAAAGATGAACCCGAGGTACATAAAATCCCTGACATTCGCTCTGCAACGAGAGGCAACGAAGGACAGCCGGTTGTCTCTCACTCTTGTGTTTTTTTGGTCCAATCGGTACGAGAAATAAACCCAGACCCACGACACGGTTCGCACATGCAGCATATTATGTACAACGACAAACACTCGTCTTCAAGCCACCCAACCACTAAACCTACCAACAGAAGGCAACGGGACACACTCGGACTGCAAATAAAGACGTGAGAACGAAGGCAAGCTCTTGTCTAAGCCTGCTGGGATTATAGCAGCACAGTTATACAGCGAGACGTTCCCTAATCCAACAGCACACTTTTGGCCAATCACACGTCCTAAACAGAAAACTGTAAACAATGACCATACAGTAATAGAGAAGTGATAATTATATGGACTAGTAGTAGGCAAATGGTACTTTCCCTGGCTTGGATTCCAGCTCTACAGTAAAACGTTTTCTACGAACACCAGGGCTTTAAACGGTACAATCAGCATCTCGTCAAATCCTTGTATTGATTCGGTGGTTTATGGGGCCGTTGTGTCGCGATTCTCCATGATGTCTCGTGGACACAGATGTGGAGAGAGAGTCATGATCTGAAAGCCACAATCCACCCGCCTCCGTGGACTCTGAGAGCTGCTGTGTGACGGGTGTACGGCTAACAAGATAAAACCCCAGGAATAACCGTTTAAAAGCTAAGTTGGGTATCGTTTGAATTTGAACGATTCTGATTCCGATTCCTTGTTTCGATTCCGATTCCTAACGATTCTCGATTCCGATTCTTTTAAGAGGCAGGGTCAAAAAAGTTTAGCTAACCTTGCTAACCAACGGCCTTTCTGAAGGAAATACTCCTTCTGTAAAAATACTCCTTTTGTCACAAATTTTGCATTTTGCAGAGATTTCGTTATTTTTCGTTTATTTTTATCGCCGAAGTAAGCTACTCATGTTCGACTCGCGTGGCTATGCCAACACTTCCGGTAGACGCTTCTTCGTTGGTGTTGTTCAGCGGTTTCTTCTTCCGCTCGGCGGACTGTGAATATCGAAACTAGGAATCGAAATTTTAACTTTTGAACGATTCCGGGAAAAACGAAAAGTTAGTCTCGGTTCCAATCGATACTCGATTCTCGATACCCAACCCTATTTTTGGGGTCACCTGTCACACAGCAGCTGTCGACATCGTTGTGTTTGTGTTAGAAGTCAGAAATGACGAGGACGCAGCCTCACTCAATACGGAGTCCACGGAGGCGGGTGGGCGTGGCCTAAATGCGCTCGTCTGGAGATGGGAAACGGACAGGCTTTCACACCGAGGCGTACGTGTTTCCCACGTGGCGGATGGTGCTGGTCCCGGTGGAGCCGAGCATGTGTTCGGCCGGGGGTAAAGCGCTGAGCATGCTGGGATTGACGACTCCCACCACAGCGCTGGTGCCGTCCTCCATGGCTCCGACCTGAAGCACCTGAATCACCTCGGTCTCCGCTTTCTCCCGCTTCGCTAGAGGCTCGTCCGACTCCTCGATGTCCTCGTCCAGATCGCTGTCCATCTCGCTCACGTCGTCTGCCGGACGTCACAAAGAGGCTCGTCAGTTACAGGCACCACATTTTCAATTAAGAGACAAAATCATTTTCAAGAAGCTTTTCATTCAATGTTCCAGGACTGGAAATTAAGCCTCGTCATGTGCTCGTCCTTCAGTCACTCACTTGTCCCGCTCAAATGTTGTAAATCTAATTTTCTCATCAGCTTTGACGGGATGTTTTCTTTTGAATTAAATATGCTTCATCTTTCATTTTAAAATCTTAAATTTGATCAATAAATTAAATTAGAATAATAGGTCAAGGTCACTTTTATTTTTTTATGACTTAAGTGAAATGTTATGATGTTGAATATTTTTCTTTGAATGTACAAATAAACGTTGGAAAGAATGATCCTTTTAAACGTAGGAGCGGAGGGCGACCGCCTTAACGAGCGAGTCATTGAGTCACTCATATAAACGATTCATTCATTTAGAAATGAGGCATCTGTTAATGAATGAGTAATTGAATCGTGACTCAACCGATTCGTTCGAAACGCTGAATCATTCAGACGCAATCATTCAAACTTCTTTTTGCTGCTAAAATAGAACAAAAACAATCAATATTGGGGCTGTGCTCAAAATATCGATACAACGATATATCGTCATGAACTCCTGGCGATGCGCGTATCAATACTGTTGTGCTTTTGAATGAAGCCAATTCAGGGCTCGAATTTCGTCGTGTGTTTTCGTCGCAGGAATTGTATTGCAATCATTGATTCACTTAAGCTTTTATTTTGTATTATAAAATCAAATCAGTAGTTTGAAAACGTGAGACGCAATTTCAGCAACAACGCAATTGTTGTTTCTGCATAAAAATCTGAAAATGTAATCATTTAAAATGATTTCAACATAGAAGAAATGACTTTGTTTGGTGCACATTTGAACACTTAAGACCAAATTGCTAAATACTAGGTGTTGAGAAAACAAAGTTAAATTTAAGTTGTTATCTTTTTAGCTTTTATGGAATGTTTTAAGTTTTGTTTAGTCATTGAGCAGTGTAGACATGCTTCAGTGTCACTATAATTGTCATTTCAAATATTAAGGCAGACTTTAAAAGCAGAAGGAAGAGCCACTCTCAGCATTTTTATTTAACTAATTTTTTTATGACAAAAAATAAATTGTTTTTCAGTTATCACAACTGTTGTAGCACTGTTACTAAACTCAGCTCAATTAAATTCCAAATTGATCCGTATCGTGATGCATATCGCATCGTGGCTATAATATAATATGATGCGCATCGTATCGTGACATTGTTGGTGATACACAGCCCTAATCAATATTGTTTCTAAAATGTAAGTGACTTAAAGGGATAGTTCACTTTGAAATTAATTTTTGATATGTTTTAGCTCTGTGCTGCTCTTTGAGGTGGTGACCATAGACCTGCATTATATGACTGATGGACAAGAACGGTTTGACCGAAAAATATCAAAATTGAAAATACTGTGGAAACAAAGACACCTACATATTAGATGCCCTTGAGGTAAGATAAAACATATCAAAAATTAATTTCAAAGTGAACTATCCCTTTAGTATTACTTAGTTTATTGAAGTGTCGTATGAAATCAGTGTCACGCTGGTATTCAGCTCTCTTGGTCGTGTGATGTTGCTTAACTGCATCATGTTTCGTTTCTCCTCATGAGGCTGTGAGAGCCTCAACAGCATAACCTTGTTACTGTCAGTACATTATATATTATTGCCACTTACACTAAATGAATCATTCGCGTTTTGGTGATTCCCTAGTTATTTTTTCCATCGACGTTTGAATCATGATACCGATCGGGCAAGTTAAATCTCTCTGTCCCGGACGAGCGTTAATGTTGATCCCTATCCTGACAGTCAAATCCCAGACTACTTCTCTGCTTCCACTATTCCTTCTCTGTTCCAGCTTGCACGATTTTTTTTAACGTGTTTATTGACTCTAAGATGAACCGCTTGTATTTTTCGAAAGTGTCCGCTAAATGGTGTAAAAAAGAAGTGGCGTTCACAGAGCAGAAACTGTCTCATGACGGAGGAACACAAACAGTGTTATTCCAGTAATGGGGCATCCAGCAATGGTCTCCTACTGGTCTACAGTGCCATTAGCCTGGATTGTAGTTGTGTAACGCTGTAATGAGCCTCAGCTTGCAGTCCGCCTCTGGCTAGCTTACCTTTGTCGATGTTGGCAGGGGACATGGTGTTGAGGTCCTGAAACTGCAAAGGCACAAAGAGACGGCGATTAGAGAGAAAGACTGACTCCTCAGCTCTGTACTGCTCGTGCTGAGCTAAACACACGTCACCTCTCCCATCACCCCGATGGGCGTCTCTCCCGTGGCCTGGGCCACTCGGTGCTCCACTAGGTAGAACATGTACTCGTCGTACAGCAGTCGGATCAAGTGGAAAGAGCCGAAACTGGCAGCGCTGCGAAGGGTCAGATCTCTGATGACCATAGAGCTGTGAGAGTCCGATGAAACACAGTTAAAAGTTCTGTCGGCACCTTGCTAATGCTGTGAGATCATATGTGTTTGATCGAGGCATGCAAATATTCTGACTTTTTAATCTTGCATCAAAATCCTTTCCATTCATTGTATGCATTTGAAATATAGATTTGGGTAGCGATACAGCAGTCGCTATCCAAATCTATATTTATGTACCTTTGTTTGTATTAACCCTCTGATGGTCTTCCTTTATGAGTCACGTCCTGGGCCTTCCCGGTCAGAAGTGATCGGAGGCCTAAAAATGAAACTTCTTCCATCCCAGTAAAACCAATGCAATTTATTTTTGTTCTATAATATTTATTCTTTTTAATTTAGTATTTTGAGACAATTTGATTGAAAAAATAGACCATAAATATTAGTAAATTCAATGGATATATATATATATTTCTATATATACATTCATTTTTTTTTAAAAAAAATTAATAATTAAGTATTTTAGTTTAATATAGAGTCTAGGCCTTCAGAAAAAAAAATATTTTTTGAAGAAAATCAGCACCATCTGGTTACAGTATAGAGAAAAAGCATAGAATCCTGGTGTAACCACTAGATGGCATGTACAGCTCTCTATGGAGAGGCATGTGAATTCCCCAGCTGTTTATGAACACATTTTTTTTTTTTTTTGGTGGATTTGAATATATAATTGAACCAATCTCAAAAAACTATTTCTTATTAAAAAATTGTAAAAAAATAAATAAATAATAAAATTGTGAATTTTTGTGTTTTTGTCAATTTCCAATTAATTTCTTATGGGGGTCATTTTTGACCAAAGACCAAAATCGTGACTAATTTTTTTACGACCACTTAGCATGCTCAGATCATGAACTCAAATTTTTTTTGTGTTCACATACCTAATGCCAGAAATGTCACCAAGTTTCGTAACACTCCGATGAAGCTGTGATTTTTAAAAATTCAAAACAGATTTTTTTGTAGTCTGAATTTATTGGTGTGTATGTGTATAAATGTGTGTTTATATGTGTGTGTGGGTGGGTGTAAATTTTTTGCACTCTTGATGTTGTAGAGTGTCACCCCTTTACTGCGGTAAACTTCTTTTAAGAATCGTGGCCGATTTGTAGATTGCACAAACAAAAATTTCCCATTCATTTCCTATGGGTTGGTCATTTCTGACCGAAGACCACGAGTGTGACTTTTTTTTTTTTTTTTTTTTATGACCACTTAGCATGCTCGGATCATGACCTCAATTTTTTTTGTATTCACATACCAAATGCCAAAAAAGTCACCAAGTATCATAACCTTCCGATGAAGCTGTGATTTTTTTAATAATTCAAAACAGAAAATTATTCAGTCAGAAGTGACCGAAGACCATCAGAGGGTTAAATCTATATTCATTGAGTCAAATCGAAAATTGAATTTAGCATTGAATCGATACCCAGCCCTAGTATGGATTCATCGAGATTAAAGCAAGCATTGAAGCGGCCTTGCCTGTAGAAGGACCACTTGAGCAGGAACTGGCGAGCCGCTTTGGGGAGGGAGGGTTTGTCCTCGAACGGCTTGAGGACTTCGGTGACCACGTTATCCAGCCACGCAGCCCATTGCTCCAGAGAGCTCTGCTGCTGAAGGGTGGCCTTGAAGTCCAGCTCGAGGCGCTGAACTACACCCTCCTCACACTGGCACACCCACGAGGCCTGCTCCTGCACAGGCACATCACAACACATTACTGACTGAGAGGAGCAACGATTTAATGGTCTAAAACAACACAATACTACAGTCAAAGCCATATATCTAATTAAGTTGTGCTCCAAATTTTAAGTTATCACAAAAATTAAAGTTCCTTTCACTTTTTCAGGTGCTATACCAAAAATAGCCACCGGGTGTTCCCAACATTGCATTGAATTTAATTTTATGCAAAAACAAATTAATAGATTCGTCCAAATATCTCCTCTATCAGCAAATATGGAACCTCGAGACTTGATAAAAAATAGGTTTCGATTATAAAGTAGTTGCAATAAATGTTGTAATATGAAACCTGATGACGCCCACTAGGGGAGGAGCCAGCTAAAAGAATTTAAAGTACTGTTTTCTATGGTAAACCAATGTCCAATTTCAAGACGGTTTTCACAGGATGGATTTTGAGCTTGTAAGCCTTCAAATAATACCTAATTTATGATGATTATTAAAATATGTGATACAAAAAAAAGCAACCATCTAGCAAGTGAAAAGAGACAGTTAAGGGGTTAAAGATGCCATATTTGGTTTTTCTACTTTTCCTGCTTGAATGTTGATTATTCTCCATTGTTGCGGCTCCTCTCTCCCCAGTCTGTCAGTAACGCTCTGTTTACTTCCTGTCTCTGTGAAGCCCCTCCTCCTGGGGCGGGTGACATTAGGGCGAGTAAATGGCCCGTTTTTGGTTGATGGATCTCCGTAAGGGCGGATGGCGCGGGTCATGTGACGTACCTGCACGTTGGCGAAGTCCACGCGGTTGAGGTCGCTGAGCATCTGGTTGATCTGTGAGGTGTTTTGCAGGACGGCACGCGCTGCCTGTGCCAGGTGGTTCAGAGAGGTGTATCTGCGCAGGGTCTGAGCGAAGGCACTAACAGCAGAAACCTGCGCAGGATGACACACACACTCTTTAGAGGACCTCATTTAACCCGACCCGACCGTTACGCTTATATTTTAACCCGAACCCGAGGCCCCTTTCCCATAGTAAATACTCTTTTAAATTTTTTGTAATATGCTGTATTTTGTGAATGCTTGCAACGATAATTAAACAAATACATGTACAAACAGCGTTTCTCTAAGCACACGAGGAGAAATAGAGAACGCACAGACTTACTAATTACGAAACTGTGATTGGTTGAAAAGGTGAAACAGTCACACATTAAACGTAAAACAAAGTTTGCGCAGACGTGTCTCAGTGGGCGACAACCAACGCCGCGTCAGCCATAAAAAGCATTTTTAATTTTTTTGGTCCTCCATGACTGGTTCTATCAAGACTGAGTGTGTGTGTGTGTGTGTGTGTGAAGATGGTGTAATCTGACACAGTGACTACCGTAACAGACGGATGATGGTGTAGTGTGAAGCAGGCATCCGGCACTGCGGCCCCACACTCCTCATCACCGCTGTGACGGCCTGCGTCTCACCTTGGTCTGGATCATCCTCTGGGGAATGCTGCTCATGGCGTTGGTGAGCCAGCCCTCAAGGCTTTTGGCAAAATTACGGATGGCTTGAGTCAAGGCACCTGTGCAATGCAGATGGAGATGCATATGAGAAGAAAGCAACTGCTTAGTAACGCCGCCTTCACACTGGCAGTTGTAATCAGCTCCGTAATACGCAATACGTTCCCAACGGACGTCGTACTACACAGTGAAAAGCGTCGGACGCGACACAAAAATGGCGGAGAGAGAGATTAAAGTTTGATTCTGTTTTTTTATTTTTTATTTTAGAGTTTGATTCTGTCAGTTCTGTATGATCTATGATTAACTGCCCTTATAAACGTTAGAAAGTCATGAAAATAAAAAATGACATGACAACTTATCGTTATAAAATCATAATTTATTTTATTAAAAGTTAATAAGTTTGTTTATCAGTACCATAGCAACGCTCAACTTCCGCTGGAATTGTCGCATAGGAACCGTTCGTAGCTTTTCGCACGTGTTCAAATTTTTGAACGCATCCGGATGACCAACGGACACGATTTTCTTCGCACCGCACTCCGTCGGACCCGTTTCGGACCCATTCGCATGCGGTCTGCGAATCTCCGTAGGAAATCGCAGCCGCATCGGAGCTGATTTCAACTGCCAGTGTGAAGGCGGCGTAAGGGTGAGACGGGATCTCGCAAGACTACAGTGTGACTGTCTCGCATTGACAGAAAGGGGAAATTAGCATGAATACGCCACCGCTATAAAGATAAAACCATTGTAAACGTCAGTTCACTGATCGTGTGACGATAGTGGAGGATTCGTTGTGCGACACAGCGTCTGATAAATGTCTTCTAGAACGAAAGTAAAACACAAACACTGTAGTTGTGGCTCTGGTCTCGGTTCGCACTTTGAATATTGAGAGTGCTTTGATTATAGTTGCACTTGCATGTATTGTTTGCACCTAAGAAAAAACATATTTATTTATTTATACTGTTAATTAGGGCTGGGTAATAAATATCGATTTCTCGATATTAATCAATTCTCATTTTTACGAACCGATATCGATTCTTAACACTCAAGAATCAATTAGTCATCCTGTTTCATTTGAATGAATGGATCATTGTATCGCGGCTGCGCGCATCCCAAAAAATCGCAATAATCTTTGTACTTTGTTACTATTGATATGAAACAAAGTCTCAATTTTCAAATTACGTTCATTTTCTTTAGAAATTCAAAAACATAAATAGCGTTTTGTCGCTGTGGCGTGAGATCGCTCTGGAGAAGCAGCAGCGCTGATCTCTCTTCCGGCTTAATAATACCAGTCACAGCGCCAAATAAACATGAATGAGCATCTGAAAGTGTGTTAAAGATAGAGTACAACTTATCGAAATGATACTTTGATTCGCCACATTGATTCGTCACGTTGATTCGCTCAATCAGCGTTTCAACCGTGGAAAGACGTCAGTTAAACAGCTTGTAATCAATGTAGCGTCATATTCACCTCAGAAAACCCACATAAACTCGTTAGTCTGCTAGAAAAAATAACTCTAGAGAGGAGCATTTTGCTAAATATATACACCATATTACATATGCATTATAATCTTAATGTTCTTCAATAATTAATGCATATTTGAATAAATCTGGCAAGTTTTTATGACAGCCACCATGTTTATATTTCATATAATCTTCTTATTATAAAAATAAATAAAAGTGTAATTTTTGTATAGTGTTTGTATAGCTACAAAACAGTTAATTATTACCTTAATATTAGGCTAATGAAGCCTAGTAGGCTACAACTAGACTCCCATAGTTTACAGCATTAGCTAAGAGAATTGATTTCATTGAGAAAATTTGCCATTTATTGTAACTGATATCCAAAATAATCAATATTAAATCGAATCGAATTGTGAAATTTGTCTCAATACGCAGCCCTACTGTTAATCTTTCTATATTCAATTTGTGGAAAGGAGTTAAATGATGAGGTCACACACAGCCTCAGTCAGGAGTTCTGGAAGCTTATAATTCATGTACGGTACGGTCCGAAGAGACTCAAATCATACAGAAAAAAATCCAGTCTGATGAGTTTGTGGAAAAACATTTTACAGTGCTTGTATATTGTTGTCTTTCAATGCATTTGATCATTCATACTCAAAGTAGAACTGAAATGACATTCAGAACAGATTATTAGTTAAAACATTTAAAAATGCCCCTGCAGAATATTTTTCCAGGATTTCATTAGTATTGTGCAAAACTCTCGTCTGGTCTCGTTCTCGAGAGAGGAGTCATGAATGGGCGATATGATTGAATTCATAATTCACATACCCAAATGGTAATAAAAACCTCAGGCATCATACTTCTCAATATCACCACATAAATAACTTTAGTATTAAAATGCACACAATACACTCATGTAAAACGATGTACACTATATAGCAAATCTCAGCTGCGTGATCGTTAATATCATTGCGAAATGTAACTATAGTGTCGTCCAGCTCTTATCTGATAAATGAGACTTCGGTATAAATATATCTATATAGCAAATCTCAGCTGCGTGATCGTTAATATCATTGCGAAATGTAACTATAGTGTCGTCTAGCTCTTATCTGATAAATGAGACTTCGGTATAAATATATTATAAACATCATTTTTCTATAAAGCTGGCTTTTCTTTGTATTTTTGTCTTCACAAATATCAAAAAATTCTTAAATCAAGATGCATTTACTTATGTAGTACAATGCAATGAGATATTGTGTCTTTTGGGGAAATAAATAAAAGTTAAGAATTGTACTTTTAAAAAAAGCTAAATGATCTGCCAATGAGGATAGGATAACAAAAATAATCTTAATTGAAGCAGAACTAATATAATATTTCTTATCCCATTTGTAGATCATTTAGCTTTTTTTAAGCAACAACAAATTTTGATTCATTTCCCTAAAAAAACAAAACATATTAAATCATGGCATTTTACTCATCTAGTAAATCTTAATTTAAAAACTTTTAGATATTTGGACTGGAAACAAGACAAAAATACTAAGTTAGAAAGGTATTTTTTGCAGTGTAATGCGTACGTTAATGAATTCGACTCACTAGGAATGGGTCTCAGAACGTCTGGGATGAGGATCTCGACGAGGGCCTGATACATCAGGTGATCACATGTGTTCATCCACTTCAGCACGTCATCGTGGCGGCAGAGGAGGATCAGCGTGTTGCGCGGCAGACGGCCCTCGATCTCACTCACACCGCTGCGGTAACAACAGCACATCTCAGGAATCGGGTTTAATCGCCTGAGTTGGCACTGAAGAGGTCATCGGGTCACATACCTGTTTTCTGTGATGGTGACGCCCTCTACGGTGTTGGAGGGAGAGTAGCGCCAGAAGGTCTGCCACAAGTTCTCGATTAGATTGAACTGAAGGTTCACCACGACGTCCAAAATGGCCTGCGTGTGAAAATGATCATAACAGCTTTAAACTGTAATTCAACAAGACTTCATTGGGATCGTTCAACCAAAAATGAAAATTAGCCCAACCCTCAAGTCATCCTAGGTGTATTCATGACATTCTTCTTTCAGGCGAATACAATCCTGGCTCTTCCAAGCTTTATAATGGGAGTGAATGGCTGTTTCTGTTTAAAAGTCCATAAAGTGCATCTGTCCATCATAAAAGTGCATCTATCCATCATAAAAGTGCATCTGTCCATCATAAAAGTGCATCTATCCATCATAAAAGTGCATCTATCCATCATAAAAGTGCATCTGTCCATCATAAAAGTGCATCTGTCCATCATAAAAGTGCATCTATCCATCATAAAAGTGCATCTATCCATCATAAAAGTGCATCTATCCATCATAAAGTTCATCTGTCCATCATAAAAGTGCATCTGTCCATCATAAAAGTGCATCTATCCATCATAAAAGTGCATCTGTCCATCATAAAAGTGCATCTGTCCATCATAAAAGTGCATCTATCCATCATAAAAGTGCATCTATCCATCATAAAGTTCATCTGTCCTTCATAAAAGTGCATCTGTCCATCATAAAGTTCATCTATCCATCATACAAGTGCATCTATCCATCATAAAAGTGCATCTGTCCATCATAAAAGTGCATCTGTCCATCATAAAAGTGTATCTATCCATCATAAAAGTGCATCTATCCATCATAAAAGTTCATCTGTCCATCATAAAAGTGCATCTATCCATCATAAAAGTGCATCTGTCCATCATAAAGTGCATCTGTCCATCATAAAAGTGCATCTATCCATCATAAAAGTGTATCTATCCATGATAAAAGTGCATCTATCCATCATAAAAGTGCATCTATCCATCATAAAAGTGCATCTGTCCATCAAAAGTGCATCTGTCCATCATAAAAGTGCATCTGCATCTATCCATCATAAAAGTGCATCTGTCCATCATAAAAGTGCATCTGTCCATCATAAAAGTGCATCTGTCCATCATAAAAGTGCATCTGTCCATCATAAAAGTGCATCTGTCATAAAAGTGCATCTGTCCATCATAAAAGTGCATCTGTCCATCATAAAAGTGCATCTGTCCATCATAAAAGTGCATCTCTCCATCATAAAAGTGCATCTGTCCATCATAAAAGTGCATCTATCCATCATAAAAGTGCATCTGTCCATCATAAAAGTGCATCTGTCCATCATAAAAGTGCATCTCTCCATCATAAAAGTGCATCTGTCCATCATAAAAGTGCATCTGTCCATCATGAAGAGCTCCACAGGTTCTGCCGGGTTAATAAAGCCCTTCTGAAGTGGAGTGATGCGTTTGTGTAAGAAAAATATCCATATTTACAACTTTATGGACTAAAATAACAAGCTTCCGGCAGTTCCGCAAGTTGACATACACCCATTCACTCCCATTATAAAGCTTAGAAGAGCCAGGACATTTTTTAATATAACTCTGATTGAGTTCATCTGAAAGAAGAATCTCATATACACCTAGGATGACTTGAGGGTGAGTAAATCATGGGCTAATTTAAATTTTTTTGGTGAACTATCCCTTTAACCTTTAAGAACTGGACTGTAACTAGAGCCCCATGAAACCCTCATCCTTCCCCCATGGGTCAAAATGACCCAAAGCCCTCAAATTATACTTTATAATTATTTTTATATAATTAAAAAATAATAATAATAATACTTTTATTATAATTCATTCTAGATGCATTCACTAGATGAGATATTTCTTTTCTGGGGAGAGAAATCAAACTTAAGTGAGTTGCTTAAAACAAGCAAAATTATCCATTGCTAGATAATTTTGCTTGTTTTAAGCAACAACTCGCTTAAGTTTGATTTCTCTCCCCAGAAAAGAAATATCTCATGGCATTTACTCATCTAGTGAATGCATCTTGATGTAAGAGTTTGTAGATATTTGGACTGGAAACAAGACAAAAATACTAAGAAAGAAAAGCATAATTTGTAACGCGAGCGCTGATCGACTGACCTCGCAGTGTTCCCTGTAGAGCGTCTGAAGGGCTTTGACGTCCTCCAGGCCGATGTCTTCCACAGGCTCTCCGAGCTCCAGCTCAACGAACTCTGGCAGAGCTCTGGACCCGTCTAACAGGGACATCAGACATCATTCAGGACTGCGTTTCCCGAGAGCATCGTTAGCCAACTATAGTCGCAAGTTCTGTCGTTATCAGCAGTTCAACAAGTCGGTGTTTCCCGAAGCCATCCAACATTCGCAAACTTGCGTTCGGAACGACAGATCTAGATCTCTTTAGAAGCAGTTTGTTGTGTTCATGACGTGTGGACTCCTGATCTTCAGCAAAATAATCAAACTGACATTCAGTGCAACCGGTGTCTTTAATGTAGAACACACACAATTTACGTCTTTGAGTTTGTCGAGAGGTTTAAAGTGTAGTGTGTGAAGAGTGCGCATGTGTGAACGAGCTCTAGTGTGTGTGAACGAGTCTGTGAGTCACGCGCAATTCGTCCCGGTGTGAACAGGCCTTTAGGCTGATTTTTTTTTTTTTTTTTTTGCACGTGCAAAAATCGTTATTTGAAATGTAGGCGTGCAGCAAGTCATAATAGAATCTGTGTTCATGGATGCATAGCGACGGCAAACATTTTACAGAAATGGTGCGGCCGTACTCTCGATATATGAACGGCTGCGGTTGGGTTGGTTTATGAATACGTGAGCACAGTATCGGACCGACCCGAGTACTGGTATCGGTGCATCCCTAATCCGTACCGATATATCGGCAAAACCGATGAAACGGCCGACCTCTACTTACTACTCCAGCACCTGCGTGACATCATTAACTAACGTTGTTGGACGACCAATTTGTGACACTATGGTTTGGGGAAACAGTCGTGATTAGCTAGTTGATTTCTTCAACAATCAGCGAGTTACGCCGGTGTATAGGAAACACACCCCAGATCAGCTCCTCTAAAGCATGGTTTGAGCTGCTCCAGGTGTGTGTGTGTGTGTGTGTGGTTTACCCAGGAACTGCTGATGGTGTTGGCTCTGAGCGATGAAGGTTTGCTCCGCGGCGCTGGGTGTGTGTTGCCCCCCGCTGGAGAAATTGTCCCCCGAAACACTGTCCATCTTCTGCACTGGCTTGAACCTGGAGACGGACAAAAGAAATGCGTGATGAGCTGTCAACTTCACTACCGGACAAATGTTCGGGATAATCCGTTGATCAAAAATATAACTTTATAAAATAAAAATATAACCAAGTTTTCTATGTGAATATACAGTATAAATGAAGAGTTCAGATGCAAAAGCCTCTAAATGCCATTTGAAATTTTCTTCTTTAATGATGATTTTTATCAAACTTGTATATTTAAGTTCAGTAATTTCACTTAAATGGCAATGATAATTACCTATTAATTGTTATTTAAGTGAAATTACTGAACTTAAATATACAAGTTTGATAAAAATCATCATTAAAGATGAAAATTTCAAATGGCATTTAGGGGCTTTTGCATCTGAACTCTTCAAATATACAAGTAGAATATACAAGTGTAAAGCATCATTACTCCAGTTTTCAGTGTCGCATGATCTTTCAGAAATCACTCTGATATGAGGATCTGATGATCAAGACACATTTAAGAATAAAATTTTTAATGGAAACCATGATACACTATTTTTCAGGATTCTTCACATAGAGAACGGCTGTTTTACAAAAAAAAAAAAAGTAAAAACAGTGAAATATCAATGCATTATTCCAAACTTTTGGCTTTTAGTGTGTTTAAAGTCCCAGCAATCCAGCTTTTAATGTTGTTTGTGTGTGTGTGGTGTTTTTAATCCGCTTTAACACACACCGTGTGTGCGTTGATAAGTGGACAGCATTGCTCCTTAAAACTGCAGTGAACCAAAGACAGTCTCAAAAACACGCTTTGAAATCGCTGGTGTTTCTGACGTCACAAACCACCTTGTGACCAATCAGATCAACGTGTGATCGTCAACCAGTGGATGGGGGCGGGGCTCATTTGCATATTCATAGAACCGCACATACTAAATGAGGTGAGGGTGTCGAGTTACAGTCAAGATATTTTAAGGCATGAAGATTTTTTTTCAAGGAAAAAACGTTTAAATATGTCATAAGGGATTAAACGATTGACCACAGCAGGAGACTTTAACTGGAATAAACTGCACATAGGCTTCAGCTGGACGGGGCCGAGACTGACCTCTGCTTCTGCTGGACGGGCTGCTGTCTCAGCGCCATGTACTGCATGTCCTCCTGCAGCCGGTTCAGAGGAGAGTCCGGCTTCACACGGATCCCGTAATAATGATACTTCGAGTTCCCTCTAAACTCAAGAAGAGAAACAAGAGGGCGCTGGAGTGAGGAGCACAGAGCATGTGTTGATCAGGGCTGGCTATCGACTCAATGAATATAGATTTAATACAAATATCCTATATTTATAAAGAAGAACAGTGAACATAACTTTACAAGTGCTTCATTAATAACAAGAAATTAAGAGCCACAAACCTGTGTATTTAACTCTTTATTTTAGGAACATTAAAACCCAAATCTTATTTTCAAATGCAATGAATGGACAGGATTTTGACACAAGATGAAAAGTTGATCAAACAGGATCTGGTTATTTTATGTGTAAGATAAAACAGCCTTCGCTGTAACACGGCGGCTCAAGCCTATGAACCGTGGAGGAAAACTAAAGCTGGCTTTTGGGTGATGGAGATGATAGTGCTGGGCGGCACAACTGCTGGGGTTTATTTTTTATGGTATGAATTTTTTATTTCACAATACCCATGTGTGTGGCTTTAACAATGATGGGAACACGACACTGTGTGAGAGGGTCTTTCACTGGTGATGGACAGGTCAGTGTTGTGCACTCGAGACTCTGTCTCGGACTCGGTCTCGAGTCCATATTTTAATGGACTCGGCCTTGTCATGGACTCGTGTGCATTTTGACTCGAAATGGACTCGTACTCGAACATATTGGGACTCGGACTTATTCCCGAGTCCACTCGAGTCCCATTCAAGATATGTCATGATTATTACCGTATGTTAATATTTCTTTAAATTGTTGTTTGATTGAAACGTCCAATGATTTCTGACTTTCTTGTGCGCAACTGCGCATGACTTGACACTATAACGTTCGCGGCACACAAATGCAGCAGGACCCAGTGTGCAGTAATGCACTTACTGATTGTAATAATTGTAAGTCATAATTATAATGAAATTACCTTTACACCACTATGTGGCCTTTTTACCATTACAGTGTACATGATTCCATTGTATATTTGGTTTACTGTATGAGAGTGTGGTGCCAATTTTATTGTTACCACCAAATATTTGACATATTCTTAAAGATATCTTTAAGTCTGGTTTGAGACCCAACCTTAGGTCTCGGTCTCTACTTAGACTCGACTGTCTTTGGTCTCGACCATTGCATGTTATATATCAGTGTTTCCCATATTATATTGGTTCAACACAGCCTTTTGGAAAATCTATTTGTGGTTGGCATTGACATCGTTGAATAAACATGAGCACTGCACGTTTCAAAGTCAAAACGCAGCGCGGGTGTTTTTATATGAATGTATCTGAAGGGAACTGACTGAAAATATCATAGAAACTTTTTAATCTTTCTTTATCTTCATCAAGTAAAGCAAAACGCTTTGTGTTCAGCCGTTACCAGGGAAACCGCTTTGTGTTCAGCCGTTACCGGGGCAACCGCTTTGTGTTCAGCCATTACCAGGGAAACCGCTTTGTGTTCAGCCGTTACCGGGGAAACCGCTTTGTGTTCAGCCGTTACCGGGGCAACCGCTTTGTGCTCAGCCATTACCAGGGAAACCGCTTTGTGTACAGCCGTTACCGGGGAAACCGCTTTCTGTTCAGCCGTTACCGGGGCAACCGCTTTGTGTTCAGCCGTTACCAGGGAAACCGCTTTGTGTTCAGCCGTTACCAGGGAAACCGCTTTGTGTTCAGCTGTTACCAGGGGTAAACCGCTTTGTGTTCAGCCGTTACCGGGGAAACCGCTTTGTGTTCAGCCGTTACCGGGGAAACCGCTTTGTGTTCAGCCGTTACCAGGGAAACCGCTTTGTGTTCAGCCGTTACCAGGGGTAAACCGCTTTGTGTTCAGCCGTTACCGGGGAAACCGCTTTGTGTTCAGTCGTTACCGGGGCAACCGCTTTGTGTTCAGCCGTTACCGGGGCAACCGCTTTGTGTTCAGCCGCTACCGGGGCAACCGCTGTTTCTGCGGCTCTTACAGCGCCTCTATAAACACTGCAAACCTGTATTATTACTAGTGTGATTTATTTTTCTGCAATATTCAGTCATAACAGTCAAATTGGGCAATTTAAAGGGATAGATCACCCAAAAATGAAAACTCTGTCAGTAATGACTCTCCCTCACGTTGTTCAACCCCGTAAGACAGAACACAAATTAAGATATTTGTGATTAAATCTGAGAGCTGGATCACTGCTCCATAGGCACTACTGTAATTGAAACTTGCCGGCCCAGATAGTTATTAAAGACATTGTTAAAGTAGTCCGAGTGATGACAGTGGCTCAGCTTTAAGGTTGTCAAGTGCAGAGAAGACTTTCTGTGCGTAAACATAACAACTTTATTCAACTCTTCATGTTCCTCTCTGTGGGCCTGAGTGAGTTCACGTAGTGTAACAGCGCTTCTGTGTACGTCACGTCGGCCAATAGTGAGCCTACGTGGTTTAACGTAGCCTATTAGGTCAATCTACCGTAGTATTTCCTCTCTCAATCAGTAGAAAATGTGGTTAACACCCAGTCATGATTGAAAAAAACAAAAACCATCATATCAAGTTGGTATCATTTAGCAGACTGATCTCATGAAGTAGCGTGTGTATGCCACGCCAATTCGTATTTCCATTTTTGGCGTAATATCAAGACGCATAATCGCCTTTCAGCGTGTTTATGAACGCCGTTGACTTAACGTTATATAAATATACGACTTACCTCAACCCCGTCCCTAAACCGAACCGCCACTGGGGTTAATGGCATTTATGACTGGAGATTTGACTGCGTGTACAGACACGCGGAATGACGCGGACGTTAATGGTGTAGACATACACATAGACAAAAGTGGCGTGTACGTTTACGCAAAAGTCATGATGTCATGTTGCATTTAGAAAAATACCGTGATATGGATATTTGGTCGTACCGCCCAGCACAAGTGGATAAATGAATAGATTCGACAGATTCGTGGCCTTTGGCAAACATGTGTTGTTGTGGCCAGCCCTAGTGTCGGTGCGAGGAGAGCTGGAGATGTTACCGGGTTCCCAAGCGCCGGGTCCGCAGGCCCATGAAGATGGAGCGGATGAGCTTCCCGAAGGACGCGGCGTTCACCGGGTCCAGCTTCTGCTCCTGGCAGTGGCGCAGGTAGTGGTTGTACAGGGTGGATCGGGGCAAACTCACGCCCTCGGCCGTCTCGTAGTTATCCAGCAGCCATTGCAGCTGTGAACAACACCGCTACACGCGTCAGATACACTCACACTTTACACTTCCCTAAACAAAACTGCATCTTGTGTTTCTACGGAAGAAAGGAAGCCTCAGATTCTGGAATGACGTGATCTATCCTGGTGTTTTTAATTGGTGCATGACCTATGACCTCAGAACAAATCATTGAACATCTTGCAATATTTAACATAAAAGTCCATTCATAACAAAAACAAACTTTACACTAAAATAGAACTTGCATAACCTAATATATACAGTGCCATCTGAAAAGAGTCTACACTGGAAATCTGGAAATAAATATTTTTAGGAGTTTCTGTATCAAATTTAAAGAATGCAAAGAAGTAAATGAATGTTATTGATCATGTGACTCTTTTGAACGGCACAGTATAAAAGCCCGTTCACACCAAGAACGACGACGATAACGAAACATTAGTGTCTAGGATCACCAGAGTCTCCATTATAACATATGATGATTTTGTTTAAATTTGCAATATAATATATATTGATATTTTACCAAAGGGAAACCGTCCACACGTGTTTGATCTAATAAGTTTAAGTTCTCGGTGTTGTTTACTATATACATCTCATTTGTCTCTTACTTGTTCAATAATACATTTGCACACTCAATTCTATGCATTTAATTTTATAATACATAAGCAGTGTCACCCCAAAAAAGCAATAGTGAACATTTTCTATACACTCTCCTTTTCAGTTATGTACAATTACATAATTATGTTTATATATATATATATATATATATATATATATAAAAGTCAAAATAAAGTCAAAATTGCGTGATATAGTCAGAATTGTGTTATAAAGTCACAATTATGTTATATAAAGTCATAATTGAGTGATATAAAGTCACAATTGCGTGATATAAAGTCACAATTGCGTGATATAAAATCACAATTATGTTATATAAATTCATAATTGCGTGATATAAAGTCACAATTGCGTGATATAAAGTCACAATTACGTGATATAGTCACAATTGCGTGAAATAAAGTCACAATTGCGTGATATAAAGTCACAATTGCGTGATATAAAGTCACAATTGTGTGATATAACGTCACAATTGTGTTATATAAATTCATAATTGAGTAATATAAAGTCACAATTGTGTTATATAAATTCATAATTGCGTGATGTAAAGTCATAATTGTGTGATATAACGTCACAATTGTGTTATATAAATTCATAATTGCGTGATAGAAAGTCACAATTGCGTGATATAAAGTCATAATTGTGTAATATAAAGTCATAATTGCGTGATATAAAGTCATAATTGAGTGATATAAAGTCACAATTGTGAGATATAAAGCCATAATTGTGTGATATAACGTCACAATTGCGTGATATAAAGTCATAATTGCGTGATATAAAGTCACAATTGCGTGATATAAAGTCATAATTGCGTGATATAAAGTCATAATTGCGTGATATAAAGTCATAATTGAGTGATATAAAGTCATAATTGCGTGATATAAAGTCATAATTGAGTGATATAAAGTCATAATTGAGTGATATAAAGTTATAATTGAGTGATATAAAGTCACAATTGTGAGATATAAAGTCATAATTGCGTGATATAAATTCATAATTGAGTGATATAAAGTCACAATTGTGTTGTTCAATAATACGTTTGCACACTCAATTCTATGCATTTAATTTTAAAGCAATTTCACCCCAAAAAAAGCAATGGTGAACATTTTCTATACACTCTCCTTTTCAGTAATGTACAATTACATAATTATGTTTATATATATATATATATATATATATATATATATATATATATATTTAATTAACAGATACTTAAATGCATACAACTAGGATGTTCGAGTTATTTTGATCTCGAAATAACATTTGATTTCAAACCTGACGCTTTAAACGCTCGAGTTCGTAAAAGCAGGATGGATTCTGATTGGCTGTCAGTGTTTTTATCGTTCATCAGCTGGAAAAAAACAAAGTTCTGAAAGTGATTTCAATGGTATCTCTGTTGTCATGGTTATGCCGTAGACTTCCCTATTACATAGTTACGTTATCATTAATCTCCTTGGTGTGAACGTCCTTCAGAAAGAGTGTGAGAGAGAGAGAGTGACCCGTAGAGACAGAAAAGCGTAAAGTACCGCAGCAGATCGCTAGGAGACGAGCTAAGCCAAGCGGTGCGTGTTTGCAACTTACATGGCTGTTGAGCAGCGAACTTCTCTGACTGGATAAACCTTCAGACTTTTGGAGCGTCTCAATCGCCATTTCAATCTGATAGACCAAAGAGCAAAAGAATAAAGGAGAACAAAACAAAAAAGAGGGGGGGAGAAATCAAATGAAGGCTGTAGCGAAAGAAAGCTGTACTGAAACCAGAGATGAGCAGCAGAAATAGACCCAGCATCCCAGCCACCAACACACACACACACACACACACACACACACACACACACCATAAACACAGTCCTCATGACCAGCTTCTGTAAACCTTCACGCAGAACTGAACATCTAAGCAACAGTAAATTTGATATTGAGGCCAAGTCTTCATATACAGACTTAGAAATTAAAGCTGTAATTCATTGCTGGCAAAATAAAACGTGCAGTAGACATCTATGCAAGCTTGTTGACACCACAGAAGAAGAACACACAAGAAAGGTAAATGTGACTTTATCTCACAATTCTGTTTTTTTCAGAATTGTGATATAACGTCGCAATTGTGTGTTATAAAGTAGCATATGCATGATATAAAGTCAGAAGTGCGTGATATAAAGTCACAATTGCGTTATATAAATTCACAATTGCATGATATAAAGTCACAATTGCGTTATGTAAATTCACAATTGCGTGATATAAAGTCACAATTGTGTGATATAAATTCACAATTGTGTTATATAAACTCAGAATTGTGTTATATAAAGTCACAATTGTGTTATATAAACTCAGAATTGTGTTATAAAGTCACAATTGTGTTATATAAACTCAGAATTGTGTTATAAAGTCACAATTGTGTTATATATATTCACAATTACGTGATATAAAGTCACAATTGTGTTATATAAAGTCACAATTGTGTTATATAAACTCAGAATTGTGTTATAAAGTCACAATTGTGTTATATAAATTCACAATTGCGTGATATAAAGTCACAATTGTGTTATATAAAGTAGCATATAAGTTTATATCTCATAATTCTGACTTTATAACTTGCAAATGTGAGATAAAAAAGTCATAATTATCTTTTAAAATGTGTTGTTATGTGACAGACACAAGCTTCCATAGAAATCAGTGCTTCACAATTAAAGAAAAAGGGCTCTGAAGTTCCCAAAAAGGTTGGAGAACCTCAACACCCATAATGCACTGGGCCCAATCCGACTGTCTGTGAGCGGGGATACAAAAATGCAGACGTTTTCATTCATTTACACATTGTAACAATATTAAGGTGGTTGACAACAAAGCAATTCTTCTACATAACATCCTATAATATTAAGCCATCACATGATGCTCAACATGCTGTGTTGTGTTGGTCCAATCGTACGGCAGCACTGCTTGTGTGTTTATACGAACTCATGCCATCAGTAACACAAACTACTGTATCTATCCACTTTATTTTAATGTAGGAGCTTTACCAGCTTCCAGATGTACAAGAACAGTCCGTTATGCTGTTTGATATTGCAAACTGGCATATTATTATCATAATTTAATACTTGTACTGTAAACACTGGGTTGTAGTGCAAATAGTTTTACAGTTTACTGAACTGAATTGATCTGAATAATTGTTTTTTTAGGATGTGTGTCATATTTTCCCGTTTATTACAGTGAAGCTGTCTGTCCTGAATTAAGCGCTGTAGAAATAAACACCAGCTAATGAGTCGAAGTCATGCACGCTCACACCAAATGGCTCACTTTACCATTACAGAAATAAGGTGGATGATTTCGGAACAGACCCATTATCACATAAAAGATGTTAATTACTTTGACTGGTATAATTATTCAGATTGACAAATTATTTAAATGAAAGTATTTGATTCAAAAGTGTGTTTTAAGCTCTTTATTTATTTTTGAAACTGGCTTCACAAGCACATTTCAGATGAACCCTTGTTTTTAACCCTCAGATTAATGTGTTTAACCCTCAAAAATATTTACATAAATAAACAAGTCTAACTGTAGCGGGGAAATTTCATATTATTTCACACATAATTATAATATAAATTTTCCGCAATATAAATTGTCTCTTTATAAAAGAGAATAAATATCTGCCTTTTTTCATAAGCTCAGATCAATGAGACCAAAAAAAGTAAATCTGGCCTTAAAACTCACGATTTATACAGGCCTTCTAATGACGGCACATGCATTGAGTTTGTATTTAAAAATCATAGTATTGTTTAATGTTGTTAGCACTGATGCATTGGTGTTGGCGTTTGTATGATATAAATAAAATGCACTATTACTATTATAAATACAAAACCTGTGATAATTGAAAAAACAAGTTGACAAAAAGATTGAATCCAACATTTGGCAAATTATTTTGAAGTGTAACGAGATGGGGTGAGAAAAAAATCCCAAAATAGTATTATTAAAGGGGTAGTTCACTTTTAAAAAAACTTTTGCTGATAATTTACTCACCCCCATGTCATCCAAGATATTCATGTCTTTCTATCTTCAGTCGAAAAGAAATTAAGGTTTTTGATGAAAACATTCCAGGATTTTCTCCATATAATGGACTTCAATGGGGACCAAACGGTTCAAGGTCCAAAAGACCGTTTCAGTGCAAACTGTTCAAAGGGCTTTAAACGAATCCAGACGATGAATAAGGGTCTTATCAAGCGAAACGATCGCTCATTTAATAAATAAATAACAAAGTTTAAGTTTTATAAGCTCAAATGGTCGCCTTGCTCTGTTCTGTGATGAGCGTTCGTGACTCTCCTGTTCGAACTCGTTCATCAAAATGAACGAATCTTTTTTTCGAGTCATGACTCGAAGGGTCCTAGATAAGACCCTTATTCATCATCTGGTGTCATTTAAAGCCCTTTGAAGCTGCACTGAAACTCATTTGGACCTTGAACCGTTTGGTCCCCATTGAAGTCCATTATATGGAGAAAATCCTGGAATGTTTTTATCAAAAACCTTAATTTCTTTTCGATTGAAGAAAGAGAAACGTGGACATCTTGGATGACATGGGGGCGAGTAAATTATCAGCAAAAGCTTTTACTCCTTTAACTATCATTTTCGGGGAAAAAGCAAACCCTCTCCGGGTGAAATACCTGGAAGACAACATGAGGGTTAAAGACACCCCAAAATCCTCATTTGTTGTTCCAGACCTGTTTGAGTTTCTTGTGCTGAATACAAAAGAAGATCTTTTGAAGGATGTTGGTCAACTGTTTGATTATGTTCAACATGAGAAAGAAACTCATACATGTGTGGAACAGCGTGAGGTCACGTGTGTAACTAATGTTCGTGTGCACAGTTGGGGAAGTTACTTTGAAAAGTACTGCATTATAGTTGGGGACTTTAAGCACATAAATAGGTCATTTTCCACAAATTCATCTAAAAGCACCAAATTTGGCACAAATGTTGCTCGGGTCATGTCAAAATGATTTGGCTAGGGAGCCAGCGACCCTTGGGGCCAAGATGGCGGCCATATTGGCCGCTGCCCGAAAACTTTTGGCTATAACTTTTGAACCACATGAGTTACAAATACAAACTTGATATATTTTTCAGCTTAATTGATCATTGGAAACGCAT
Organism: Pimephales promelas; assembly: GCF_016745375.1. The sequence goes on from NW_024121165.1 coordinate 353,677, forward strand.
AGGAATGATTGTTTTTATGACCCAGTATATATATGGACCCCTTGATCCTCCAATTCCAATATGGCCGCTGTCCAAAAAAGCAGTTTGGGCTGTAGTATGGGGCAGTTTTTGCGCAAATTCATCAACAAGCACCAAATTTGGTGCTTTTAGAAGAATTTTCGTGAAAATGTGCTTAAGGCCCCCAACTATTACAACATTGCATTACTCCTTAAAGTAACCAATTGCGTTACTTGGTTATTTTTATGAAAAGTAATGCGTTACACTAATTTTGCGCTACTTTTTCTCACCAAAATTGTGAGATTGCATTTTACTGTTTTCATTAACTCTGAGGAATACTGAATGTTTTCGTGCAAGTGAGATGAGTAAATGTGCGTTCACATTTAGTCTAGACCTAAAATAACCATCATGTTCACACACACACTCCTCACTTTATCTCTCTCAACATGGGGACAGTAGAGCTGTCAGTCAATAAATGTGAAACGTAACTAGCGTTGCTTTTTTGAAATAGTAACTTGGATATTTTGTTGTGAATTGAAACAGTTACACGTTACGTTACTAGTTACTTGAAGAAGCGAGTTACACACAACACTGGTTATGAGCGATGTGATTGGTGCTCACCGTGGCGGGGGAGGCTCTGGTGGTCTGAGCCGCGGAGTGAGGGGCGGAGCCATCCATGGAGTTTCCTCCAATCAGATAAGCTCCAGAGCTGCTGATGATCTGGCCTCCTGATAGGCCCATTCCCAGAGTGCCGTTCCCGTTGTTAGCCATGCTGTGATTGGTCACCACCGCGCTCACCTGACCCGAGCTGCCTTGCGTGTCGAAGTAGTTCCCGCCGCTGTTCTGGTTGTACAGCTGTGGTTCTGAGTATGAATACGTCCGTCTGCCAATAAAACAAGAACATGTGCTGCTTTACACTCTCATTGGCTGCTTTACACCGTGTCCCAACCAGACGCGACGCGCGAAGAAAGGCGTCTTTTCCATGTTAATCAGAGCGTTTCTGCTAGCCACCCGCGACACGTGACCATTCTGTTTTAGAAGCGGTTTCTATTTTTTTTTTATTATACAACATTCACTACCAAAAATATTAGGGCTGTGCAAAAATTAATTGCGATTAATCACATCCAAAAGTCTGTGTTTACATAATATATTTGTGTGTGCTGTATATAATTATTTTGTATATATAAATACACACACATGCATGTATATATTTAAGAAAATGTGTTATTCATATATAAAATATTTATATTTATATAATATAGATTATGTATTTATATATATATACAGAATTTAAGCGCAAATATTTCTTAAATATATACATGCATGCATAGGTATTTATATATACTGTACAAAATAATTATATACAGCACACACAAATATATTATGTAAACACAGACTTTTATTTTGGATGCGATTAATTGCGATTAATTTTTGCACAGCCCTAAAAAGCCTTTTTTTTTTTTTTTTTTTTTGCTATATTTAAGCCAGGAAATGTCCAAAATATCTTCATGGAACATGATCTCTTCTTAATATCCTAATGAATTTTGAAAATTTGACGATAATTTTTATTGCCACAGACACACACCCATGCGACTCGTGACTGGTTCTGTGATGTAGAGTCACATATAAGGTTAACGACTCCCCCTATTTATCTCAGCGTGTCTATATGTTTAAACTATTTAAATCTGGTTACATTGTTGCTCTTACCTCTCTATCATTGTGTGCAATATCATGCAGTATAATAGCTTATTGCAATAAGTGACTTTTTTTTGGTTTTGTGTGTATTGTTTTGTTCATTGATAATTGCACTGTATTTTGGTTATTGTTTCTTTAAAATTCTACTTAAATTGTAGTTATGTAAATTAGATGTTATTAGTGATGGCACTAAGTATTGCTCCACCTTCTGTAAAGAATGTTGAAAATGATTTGTGACATGTTCATCTTTATATCGGCGTGCGCGCTCGTCTTTAATTGACTGGAGAAACATAAGTCGTGTTTTGATGAGTTCCCATCCTTTCATCTTCAGGTGAGAGTGCCGTTTCCATGGATACAGAAATCACCAACGCCGCATAACTGTTTTATGGAGAACATTGCTTTTTGATTCCCATTCTGATACGTGCTTTCTCCGTTCAGCTGATGACATTTTATTTATAATTGCCGATTTAAAAGATCTTGTCTTCTTGCTGAGTAAACATACGTGTATGAAGGAGAGCCCTTCAGGTGCTCTTCTGCCGCTTCATCCCCACTTGTGGACACTTGTGGTCATTGTCAGATGACTGAGTGCCGCGAGTCTCAGAAGTAGCGTGATTCAGTGTATTAAACCAGTCCAACTCTAAACAAACTTATTTGATCCATGATGGTATGAGAGACTAAAGGCCCTTTCACGCTAAGTGCAGTAACTATATTAGCATCCACATGATAAATGCTCTTTAAAACAGAATGACTTCTGATTGGATTATGGTTTATGATATGGTTTATTTTTGCCATGGAAAAATATATATATTTTTCTATATATATATATATATATATTTTTTAAATATTAATGCAATATTTTAGTTTAATATAGAGTCTAGGCCTTCAGAAAAAAATTTTTTTTTGAAGAAAATTAGCACCATCTGGTTACAGTATAGAGAAAAAGCGTAGAATCCTGGTGTAACCACTAGATGGCATGTACAGCTCTCTATGGAGAGGCATGTGAATTCCCCAGCTGTTTATGAACACTTTTGTTGTTGTTGTTGTTGTTGGTGGATTTGTATATATAGTTGAAACAATCTCAAAAACTATTTCTTATAAAAAAAAAAGACAAAAAACAAAAAAGTAATTTTTTTTACAATTTCCCATTCATTTCTTATGGGGATCATTTTTGACCAAAGACCACAAGTGTGACTTTTTTTTTTTAAGACCACTTAGCATGCTCAGATCATGACCTCAATTTTATTGTGTGTTCACATACATAATGCCATAAAAGTCACCAAGTTTCGTAACACTCCGATGAAGCTGTAATTTTTAAAAATTCAAAACGGAAAATTTGAAACAAAACTAAAATGCTCTATCTGTACTCTACTAGAGTATTGTTTTTTTCTCATTCTTCTACTTTTACTTCAGTAGATATTTTCGATGAATTTAATACTTTTACTTCGATATTTTTTTAATGTTCTGCTAGTTACTCGTTACAATTATAAAAATTTTACGAATCATTCGTTGCAAGTTGGCTTTCATGCTGCCTAAATCACACAGCAGTTTTATAGGGTAAAGGTATTGACTGACACACACATTGTCAACTAATGCAGGGGTTGTCCTGCAATGGCCGCCAAAGCAAATTTGTATCCCGCCAAAGCGCCTTATTTGATTGCTAGTTCAAACTTTTGACTGCTTTCTTTAATAATTGCATGACACACTACTTGTACTTCTACTTTTAGTACTTAAGTAGTGAATTTTTAAATAAACTACTTGCAATACTTAAATACAAAAAAATGTTGAATACTTTAGTACTTCTACTTAAGTGTGGTGCTTAAAAGTCACTTTTTTGATAGAGCACTTGTACTTTTACTCAAGTCCGGGTTTCTAGTACTTTATACATCTCTGGCGAGGAAACACTCACATGGTCCCGTTGGTGTAAACGCTGTTGTTCTCCTCCTGAACGTACTGCACCTGTGCTTGATACACATGCTGGACCTGTTGAACAGTCTGCGCCTGAAACACACATGGCCTCTCGATAAACACTCAGGAATGGAGAAAGAAGTGTGTTCAGCAGCAGCTCCGTAATGGACCTTCACATTTACATGCGTCTCAGAAGTTGTTAGATCAAATATTATGGTGCAAAAGAAAAAAATAAAACATTATAGCGTTTCTATGACTTTCCAAAAGAGGAAAATATGGATATCGATTACGAGAAAGATGTCAAGTTTGATTTGACATTATTAGAAGCACTAGTTTTGCTGCATCTTAATGCCGAGAAAACAGTGTTATAAATGTACATAAACTCTTAAAAAATGAACATAACTAGTCTTACAATATTATTAACTGTTGAAACATGATGGCACAGTCGTGAAAGAGTCCATAAACCGGCAACCAAAAAATAGCTGAGTAAAAAACGCTGCATTTTTATTTTCTAAACAGAATTTAGCCGAGTGAGTAATTCGTTAGACTGATTTAAATATAACGAATCATAACAAAAGAGTCAAACTCATAAAGACTTTCACAGTCCAATAATACTCTCGCGAGTTAGTGGAAGATGTGTAATGAGTTCATGAGGAAGTTGCAAAGTTACTTGCAGTTTTTTTTAAAGGGACGGTTCACTTAAAAATGTCAATTCTGTCCTCATTTACTGACCGTCATGTTGTTCCAGACCTGGATGAGTTTCTCTCTTCTGCTGAGAACATGAAGTCATGGATGGTGTCAAACGTTTGATTACCGCCGTTCTTCACTCCTCTTCTGTTGTGTTCAGCAGAAGAGAGAAACACACACAGGTCTGGAACAGCATGACGGAGTAAATGAGGACAGAATTGACATTTTTAAGTGAACCGTCCCTTTAAAACTGGCCAGATGATTCCATAAAAACATTGATCGGTGTGATCAGAATGCGTCTGATTTCAGTGTGTGTGTGTGTGTGTGTGTGAGTGTGTGTCACCTGCTGAGATGCCCCCTGCTGGCCGCTGACTGCACATGTACGCTCGTCTGGAGAGTGTGTGTGTGTGTGTGAGTGTGTGTGTCACCTTCTGAGACGCCCCCTGCTGGCTGCACAGGTACGCTGGTCTGGAGTGTGTGTGAGTGTGTGTGTGTGTGTGTGTGTGTGTGTGTGTGTGTGAGTGTGTGTGTCACCTGCTGAGACGCCCCCTGCTGGGCGCTGACTGCACATGTATGCTGGTCTGGAGTGTGTGTGTGTGTGTGTGTGTGTGTGAGTGTGTGAGTCACCTGCTGAGACGCCCCCTGCTGGCCGCTGACTGCAGGCTGCACAGGTACGCTGGTCTGGAGTGTGTTGGATGAGGAGTCAGCGCCGGCCTCGGGGGTCTGCATGGCGCCTGAGGAACACACACACACACACACACACAATCATCATTAACAGTCCGAAACAACACCATTCACACACTGCAGGACAGTATGGCTTTCTATGCTTCTTTTTTTTTGGTTTATGGTTAGTTTTTACTAATCAGGGAAATTAGTGTGAGGACACAATTCCAAAACGTGGCCGATGGGATTGGGAAGTCCTGCTTGTGATCTACAAACGCAGCCAGATCGTTTCCATAATGACCAATGCAATGTAAGACGTGTTTTTGGGGGCGGTAAATAATGGAGCAAACCAGACAAAACGGTCGTACGAAAATGTCTGGTACACTCATACGAAAAATGTCTGGAAAAATGTCTGGTACACTCGTACGAAAATGTCTGGAAAACTCATACGAAAAATGTCTGGAAAATGTCTGGTACACTCATACGAAAAATGTCTGGAAAAATGTCTGGTACACTCGTACGAAAATGTCTGGAAAACTCATACGAAAAATGTCTGGAAAATGTCTGGTACACTCATACGAAAAATGTCTGGAAAACTCATACGAAAAATGTCTGGAAAATGTCTGGTACACTCATACGAAAAATGTCTGGAACACTCATACGAAAAATGTCTGGAACACTCATACGAAAAATGTCTGGAAAATGTCTGGTACACTCATACGAAAAATGTCTGGAAAACTCATACGAAAAATGTCTGGAAAATGTCTGGTACACTCATACGAAAAATGTCTGGAACACTCATACGAAAAATGTCTGGAACACTCATACGAAAAATGTCTGGAAAAATGTCTGGTACACTCGTACGAAAATGTCTGGAACACTCGTACGAAAAATGTCTGGTACCGTCGTATGAAAATGTCTGGTACACTCATACGAAAAATGTCTGGAACACTCGTACGAAAAATGTCTGGTACCGTCGTATGAAAATGTCTGGTACACTCATACGAAAAATGTCTGGAACACTCGTACGAAAAATGTCTGGAAAAATGTCTGGAACACTCGTACGAAAATGTCTGGAACACTCGTATGAAAAATGTCTGGTACCGTCGTATGAAAATGTCTGGTACACTCATACGAAAAATGTCTGGAACACTCATACGAAAAATGTCTGGAAAAATGTCTGGAACACTCGTCAGAAAATGTCTGGTACAGTCGTACGAAAATGTCTGGAAAAATGTCTGGAACACTCATCAGAAAATGTCTGGAACACTCGTACGAAAAATGTCTGGAAAATGTCTGGTACACTCATACGAAAAATGTCTGGAAAAATGTCTGGTACACTCGTACGAAAATGTCTGGAAAACTCATACGAAAAATGTCTGGAAAATGTCTGGTACACTCATACGAAAAATGTCTGGAAAACTCATACGAAAAATGTCTGGAAAATGTCTGGTACACTCATACGAAAAATGTCTGGAACACTCATACGAAAAATGTCTGGAACACTCATACGAAAAATGTCTGGAAAATGTCTGGTACACTCATACGAAAAATGTCTGGAAAACTCATACGAAAAATGTCTGGAAAATGTCTGGTACACTCATACGAAAAATGTCTGGAACACTCATACGAAAAATGTCTGGAACACTCATACGAAAAATGTCTGGAAAAATGTCTGGTACACTCGTACGAAAATGTCTGGAACACTCGTACGAAAAATGTCTGGTACCGTCGTATGAAAATGTCTGGTACACTCATACGAAAAATGTCTGGAACACTCGTACGAAAAATGTCTGGTACCGTCGTATGAAAATGTCTGGTACACTCATACGAAAAATGTCTGGAACACTCGTACGAAAAATGTCTGGAAAAATGTCTGGAACACTCGTACGAAAATGTCTGGAACACTCGTATGAAAAATGTCTGGTACCGTCGTATGAAAATGTCTGGTACACTCATACGAAAAATGTCTGGAACACTCATACGAAAAATGTCTGGAAAAATGTCTGGAACACTCGTCAGAAAATGTCTGGTACAGTCGTACGAAAATGTCTGGAAAAATGTCTGGAACACTCATCAGAAAATGTCTGGAACACTCGTACGAAAAATGTCTGGAAAAATGTCTGGTACAGTCGTACGAAAAATGTCTGGAAAAATGTCTGGTACACTCATACGAAAAATGTCTGGAACACTCGTACGAAAAATGTCTGGAAAAATGTCTGGTACACTCGTACGAAAAATGTCTGGAACACTCGTACGAAAAATGTCTGGAACACTCATACGAAAAATGTCTGGAAAAATGTCTGGAACACTCATACGAAAAATGTCTGGAAAAATGTCTGGTACACTCGTACGAAAAATGTCTGGAACACTCGTACGAAAAATGTCTGGAAAAATGTCTGGAACACTCGTCAGAAAATGTCTGGTACACTCGTACGAAAAATGTCTGGAAAAATGTCTGGTACACTCATACGAAAAATGTCTGGAACACTCGTACGAAAAATGTCTGGAACACTCATACGAAAAATGTCTGGAAAAATGTCTGGAACACTCGTCAGAAAATGTCTGGTCAGTGTTGTAGTCGAGACCACCTCACTCGAGTCCGAGTTGACACTGAGACCAGAGAGAGTCGAGTCCGAGTCAAGACCGAGTCCATAGAGAGTCGAGTCCGAGTCGAGTCCGAGACCAGAGACGGTCGAGTCCGAGTCGAGACCGAGACCAGTTTTTTACTGAATTTACTTAGAGTTTAAAAAATATGATCAGTTTAGGGTAAAAAGGCCACATAGTAGGTGGTGTTAAAAGTCATTTTATTACAATTTGTCATGCGCAGTTGCGCACTAGAAAATCACCAATCACTGGGCGTGTCAATCAATTTAAAGAATTATTTTATTAACATACATTAATAATCATGAAAAATATTTTGAATTGAACTCGAGTGGACTCGGGAATAATTCCGAGTCCTAATAGAAAAAATGTTCGAGTACGAGTCAATTCCGAGTCCAAATGGACACGAGTCCATGACAAGACCAAGACCATTAAAATGTGGTCCCGAGACCGAGTCCGAGACGAGTCCGAGTCTCGAGTTCTACAACACTGTGTCTGGTACAGTCGTACGAAAATGTCTGGAACACTTGTAAGACCGCACACAAAAACCCATCACGTCGCTTCAGAAGACTTTTATTAACCCTGGAGTCGTATATGGATTACTTTTATGATGGATGGATGTGCTTTTTGGAGCTGAAAAAAAAACAAAGCTTGGAAGAGCCAGGATATAATTTAATAAAACTCTGACTGTGTTCGTATGAAAGTAAAACGTCATATACAGTACATACACTTTGGTTAATAATTTGCATTATTCCTGTAATGCCAGCCGTTTAAGCACTAGTAATGGTGATGCTCGTCCTGGCAAACACTAATAACCCTGAGGGTCAGCACCTAAAGAACAAAAGAGATATATATTTGTTGTTTGTTTAGTTTGATCACGCTGGGTCACTTCCAGTCCTCTGTGTACACACACACACACACACACACAGCAGTGACGGACGGTGAGGTTATCTGTGCTCTGAGCAGGTCAGTGAGTGGAGAACGCTGCCCGTACCCAGAGCAATAAAGGAAGTTAATGTTTAATGGCCTCTGTAGGGCTACAGCACAGTGAGGAGGAGACCCGTGTGCGTTCGTTCGCATGTTTGTCTGGTCCTCGCTGCAGGTAAACACTGGATCGCGTGTTTCCATGATCAGGTCTCTCCAGGTTAATTATCTTTCCCCAGAGTCTCCTGCACCTCCTCTTCTTCTGCTCCTCATTTACCTGAAGGGTTCAGGTGGTGTTGTTCACTTCACCTCCCCCTCAGCCCTAACGTCTGATTACCCAGCATTCCTGACTCGCGCATAATCAAGCACACACTCACTCACGAGTCAACAGACTTCATCCAATGTTTTAACGTTGTGTCCATCAACTGTTGTTTTATTAGCATCAGTTTTCACACGATGCAGTGCTATTACTTATTAATTTAAGTCTGATGGATTATTTCCCACACAATCCTTCGTTAAACAGACGTGTATGTTGTCCTTTATCCTCAAGAAGAAAAAAAGCTTCAATAAAAACTGGTTTTGATATTTTATGGTACTAAATTATATTTATGCAGTAGTTATAATCCATTTATTCACTATTTGTGAAATTTGAAAATCTCAAATTTGAAACATAGCTTGTTTTAGAATAATTACTTATGATTTAGTATCTATCAAAAATAGTAGCTATTTTTGTGCATTTTTCAAAAAAAAGAAGTTCCAGAATTTTACATTTATTGTTAAGTTCACTTTTTAAAGTGTATTCACTTCAGACGCAATGTTGCACGTGTCTTTGAGGTAAATCTTGAATACTGGAGAGCACAGGCTGAAGTTTTTCAGTTTAATATGGACATTTTCAGCTCTACGCTCAAAACGTGAATAAATGGAATAACCATTGCATTAATATCATTTAATAGCATTAAATCCCCGTAAAATACAAAATATTCAATAAAAATTATCAGGTCACTTTTGTTTTGACCGCCACAGGAAGAGCACCAGAGCGTTAAATATGTCAAAGCTGTCATGAGAATATAATTCAACATCAACAAGTGAATGACCAAAGGACAAGCACACGACAAGCCTTAATGTCCAACAACCCTGATAGGGAATAAATAAATAATATAATGGTAAATGCAAATGATTACCTGCAACTAACCAACTGTGTAATTAGCATAGTGAAATAAATAGATAAACTTCAAATGAAAAGTAACTGATCCTAACCCCCACATCACAAACACAAGAGTGAAAGTAAATGCAGGTTTCACTCGTGACACGCTCATCAAATGACTGAGAACAAAAACAACATCAAAACCCGAAAATCCTCCACTTCAGACTGTTATCATCTTAATAATCTTGTCTTCATAGATTGCTGGATGATCTTGGCACTTGATGTCGGATGTACACCGCGGTTGGTGTGTGTGTGTGTGTGTGTGCACAGGCACCTGTCTGAACACCCCTCCACCCAGCTGACTTCACCTCGGCTCATTCATGCGCTCCCCTGTGGCCCACTTAAACCCTCAGCGAACACACACTCGATGCTGAAGGGGAACAAAGGCCCAGCGCTGCCGCTCCCCCACGAGTCAGGGGTCAAATGAGCCTTTAGACCACCGTACGTATAGGAGGTTTTATTTGTGCTGATAACGCAATGAGACGTGCATATTCCGGGCTTTAATCTTGTGTTTGCTTTATGCATCAATAGTTGGTTACGCTTTATTTTAAGGTGTAATTGTTTCAGTGTAATTATATATTTTAGTACTGAGTAATAATAATAATAAACTACATGTACTTACTATAGGGTTATGGTTTGGTTGAGGGTTAGTTGCATGTAATTATGCATAATTTACTGTTATTACTACATGTAACACCTGTAACAAGGGCACAGTAAAATAAAGTGTTACCCGGCCATTCATATTATATTTAAGTTCTTTTTACAGCATTTTTTTTTTTTTTTGGCAAATGTTGTTATATTAAACTGTGCTTTATTAAGAAGGAAAGAAAGAAATTAATTGTGCAACACCATTGTTTCAACACTCTCAAAACAAGAGAGAACCATAGGATAATATTGCTTTGTAAAATAAAACCTGTATCTGTAGTTTGGCTTTTTTTACCAAATCATTTTATCAGATAAATACCTTAAGTAAGTTTAATGTTGTGTTTCCCCTCATTTTTTGATGGATTAATTGAACTTGTAGTGTCATTAAAAACAACTGGACTTGACTTTTTGGAGTCACATTCAACTCTTCAGAAGACGATATTACCATTATTCAGATCAGCACAATAATGAAGCGAGACTTATACTGGAATCGGCATCTTCCAAACAAACACAGCCAATGGACAGCAGCATGACCAGAATACAGTCACAATCAAAGCGATTTCAGTAGCTGGTGTATATTTAGCACTGCCAGGGGTGGATTAGATTAAAAACACACACTATAATAAAGATAAAATAAAGTAGAGTCTTGATTAATCTTGATTTAAAGAAGAAAAAAAAAATGTATTTTTCTCGAGCAGCATCCGCCCACACGCTCGAGAGCCTTGAACCTCAATGGGTTTAGCTGGAAATGAAATGGATATGAATTATTTACTCAATCAGTATCTCTTAAAGCGATTGGAAAGCAACCGGATACTGTGGACAGGTGGCACGGCCCGGTTCAACTCCACACCTGACCGTAGATAAGGGTAACGTGAGCTGATAAATGGGGCTTTCTGACATCATGTCCTCTTGGTTTGGCATTAACGGACTATAGTGTGTGTGTGTGTGGGGGGGGGGGGCTCAGTCTGGACCCGAGAGAAACACCTGAAATAACATGATCGACTTCATTAGTTGGATGGTTTCTGATTGCTTTCAGAGAAGATGCAACACACCTTCCCAATCCCCCAACTTGAACAAGGGATGCACGATTTATCGGCCCATATATGCTCATTTCTGATGTTATCGCTATCGGCCTGATAAAAACAATGTGTCCGATATATTAAAGCTGATGTATAATGTATTATTTCCTTCCGCTGAGACTCTTCAGATGCGCACTGTTCAACATGATGATTATGAACGGCTTGAAATATGATTGAAATCGCTTCAAAACAGGTAAATACAGTTCAGTGTAGAGCCCGATCGGTAAAGGATTTTGAAGGCCGATACCGATACAAATATTTTTGGGTTTTAAAAATTCCGATATATCGGCCGATATTTTATTTATTTATTTGAAACTGGACATGATAGTCACACATTTTGTCATGCTTATTTGAGTTTAGAGAACTGATGGGGATGTTCTTTTAATTGTTATTCAAGCAATGTATGTATCGTGATCAACTCAACGAGTGTTGCCAACAGGAACGGTGTAGAGCGCCCTCTGGTGGACAAACTATACAACTCCAAAACTCATGACATGGTTCAAGCGTGTTTCGTTCGTTCTTATTTTATTTTTTATTAATTTATCGGCCATTATAACTGCCGATACCGATAGTTTGGAAAATGCCTAATATCGGCCGATAATATCGGTCCGCCGATATATCGGTCTGGCTCTAGTTCAGTGCAACATCAGCTACATAACATTGTAACGAGAACATTATAATTGTGTTTGGGATGTGGCTTTTAGTGATGAGACTTTTGTTTTTGTGATCGGGCTCTCAAAAATTCTATAAAATTTGGATTTAGATTTATCGGCCGATATATCGGTTACAAGTATAAAGAATTATCGGTTATCGACCAAAATGTTCATATGGGTGCATCCCTAACTTGAATAACCTAATGCTATCCCATACTGCCTCTCTCCGGTCTCCATCGCCAACTTCTGCGCCGAGAGAATCCAGACGAATGAAGCTAGGACTGACACTAGCTTACGCTGAGCCATCAAACACACTCCAGCAGAGCTTCAGTTCAGAAGCTGTTCAAGTAAAAATCATTATCTCCAGGACATCAAAAAAATCTCCTGCTTGAGCCTATATATCACAGACAGGGGTTGAATGAAACCCACAGGTCACGTGTCAAATCACAAGTTACTTGTTATGTTTACTCACTTTGCTGAGAAGTTTGTATTTAAGACAAATCTGTGCAGATAAGCGGAAACACACACGTGACGTCACTACGCAACACGTAACGGTGCGCTTGTTCATTTGCATTAAACCAATAGCGAAGATTAAAAAGCATTTGGTGAACAGAAACACATTATTATTTTCCAGCATCCCACATGTTCTGTGTCCTGTCCTAAAACACATGATTGGTGATGAGGATGAATGAGGAAGGGTGGAGATGCTGGATGACAGGATTTTGTTTTAATAATAAACGAATGTATGAAATCCAAATTTTATAAGCTGTGACGTAGTTAATCTGGTTTATTTCTTCTTTACTTCTTTTTTTGGCTAGTAGAAGTTCTGAATGTAAATTGGCCGGTGAGTGAAAGTTCGTTTCAAAGCCTGATTGCAGTCGGGGGAAACATCTGGAAACTGGCAGACGAGAGAACACAAACTGCTTCGACATATTTTCACAATACAACACTTTAAAATAATTGTACTTTAGTATATTATAGAAAAATATACTTCAAGTGAAACTTTTTTTAAAAAAGTGTATGTATTTGCTCTATATTAAAAACATATTTTAGGTATATTTTAACTGTGCTGGAAATGATCTTTGTCACAATGCATTGAAAGTATTCTTCAAAAATACATTATAGTATTTTGTACAAAGTATAGCTAATTTTGTCTATTAATGTGCATTTGTTATTGAAGACAAAGTGTGCAATTTGTGTAATACACTTATTAATGAAATACACCGACATGTGCTTCAGGAGACCAGAGATTGTACACTTACACATACACTTAAAGTTATGCTTTACTACAATTTAATTACAACTAAAATACACTTTAGTACAAAATTAGCTGTTTCAAAAAGCACACTTCAAGTTAACTAACCATTAACACACTTGAAGTATACTGATAATTAGTCTGGCTGCAAGTATACTTAGAATATTTTTTTGACCAGGGTTCCCTCAAAAGTAATGACAATAATTCTAAACCCTGTTAATGCTTTTATAATAAAACAACAAAAAAGACTTTGTATAGTAGCAGATAAGTGCATTTATTCAGGAGCCACAATCGCAAACCATATAGTCACAAATATCGCAGACGATTACGCTTCACACTTTCCCTGCAATTGACTGAATTTTCCATCATTTGAGATGAGCTTTCCTGACATTGACGGTTTTCCTGCTTTCCTTGTGTTATATGGTAGGGGGCGCTGTAACGCATCTCCTGAAAGAGAACACAATCTGCTGATCGAAACACAGGAGAAGCAGCAGAAACAAGCGATGGAAGCATTGTTGACGCACATTGTAATCTTTGAAGAAAAAAACACAATTTTTTTCAAAATGTTTTTTGCTGGCATGAGAGTTCAATAAATGAGAGAAACAGAAATCATTAATTAAAATACGAGTTATACAGCCCTTGTGGAAGTGTAACCCTGGATCACAAAACCGTCACGAATCGCACGGGTATAGCTTGTGGCGATAGCCAACAGTATTTTATGCATCAAATTATCGATTTTCCTTTTTATGCCAAAAATCATTAGGATATTAAGTAGAGATCATGTTCAATGAAGATAATTGGTGAATATTTTTGTGAGTGAATGCTGCATAATCGTGAACATAAATGCACAACTTTAAAGGCGATTTTCTCAATGTTTCAGATATTTTTGCACCCTACACTCCAGATCTCCTAATATTTGCATGATCTCGGCCAAATATTGTCCTATCCTAACAATCCATACATCAATGGAAAGCTTGTTTATTCAGCTTTCAGATTATGTATGAATCTCTCTTTTTTATATACCCTTGTGACTTGTTTTGCGGTCCAGGGTCACATATAAACATATACTTCTGCAATATATTAAGAAGCTCAAAAAAATCTTGAATCTTAAATATGAACCAGCAAAAATCCAATAAGTGACGGTAAACACTAATGTGAAGGGCTGAGTTCAAAATATTGATTTCTCGATACTCGTTTTGATAATCCCACATTGATTCTTAAATCCCAAGGTTGAACCTGCCATCCAATAATCACATTAAGCTTTGATAGTTTTAATATGAAACATTCTCATCTTTCAAATCCTGTGTGTTTCATCAGTAAGTGTGTGTGTGTGTGTGTGACAGAACGATCAACTCCTCCTCTTTACTACTAGTTACAGCAGCAAATAAACATCAAGGAATGATGAACGATACAGAACCACTTCCTGAAATCAACCATGTCTCATAATCCATCCATCAGTCTTTCAACCGCGAAAAAGCGCCAATAAAACAGCCGGAGAACGATGTCACGCAACGCCACATTTACCTCAGAAAAGACATTCAGTGACCATAAACCAAGTTAACTAGAACAATAACTCTAGAGAGGAGCATTTCTTTCGATTAGTATAAACACTATAATAAATTCACTATATTTTTATTCAACCTGTCCTTAAATATCAAATTAAATAAATCCTTCATGAAAACAAGTTTATGGCATTTAATGTTTGGCGTAATTAGAATGATGGCATTACAAAGTTATTTAACCTGTAATAATATAGTAATAGGTTAACTCCCTGTATAGTTTACATCTTTATAGTAGAGAGATTTTTGCTTGAGAAAAAATGAATCAATATCGAATCGAGATCAGAATTGCATGCTTGTGAATTGAAATGGAACCGAGTCAATACCCAACACTACTAATATTGTTATAAATGAACCTGCCAATGAACAGGTGGATGTTGCACAGCTGTGCAAATAATCAGTGTGATGATAATAACACAAGCTGCCTACATAGACACAGATGCTAGTGTATGAAGCCATAAAACAGGTCCACAAGATTGTGTTTAGGGTGCATGATGATGCCCATTAAGGCCCCTATGTAGGGAGCACGACATGATTGAGACACGACCACAGAGGGCCAGTAGCTTAGCAAGAGTAACTCCTGCTTTATAACAATAGAAGACAGACAGATAATCTTCATATGTGTCATTACACCCCACAGAATCACACCTAAAATCCTCCATTAGCATTTATCAGCGGGAAATAAAAACACAAACACCTGACTGAAGACAATATTCATTGTTCCGCTTACAAATGAGCGTCTAAGGCTAACGATAAAACACCGAGCGATCAAAACGACTCAAATATAGCAACTTGAAGATCGTGTTAAACGACCAAAAGCACGAAAATACACACAAGATGTGATTTCGATTCCTAAAGCGAAAGTGTAATAAAGAATCGCTGCATTCGGGCTCATCATGCTAACATTAGCCGCTTAGCAACACCTGCATCGTGAGAAAATGATGCTGCGCTTCAATTCAACAGCGTTTTCATCGCGTTTCCACATCATTAAACACACATTTCTCAATGAGCACTATTCAAACGCCGACAGATGTCGTTCGCTCCTCAGGTTTTTAATAGCTACATAAAGCAGATGAGGAGCGAAACATCTGGACGCGCCGCATCAATAGAAACGGAATAAACCGTCAGAGAATAAAACGACAGCCGTAAAACCTCCACAAACAACACAAGCTCAGGAGATTTTACTCCGCTATTCACACACAAACACAAAGCCACAACCATCACGCAAGCGGTTAGACAGTGAACACACTTTGGAAACGAGACGTTAATATTGAAATATTCACCTGGACTGGTGTGGATGAGGATGAGGATGAGAGGAAGGTGGTGTAAGGATGGAGAGAGGAGAGGAGGAGGTTGTTGTTGTTATTGTTGGTGGGTTACAGTCGCCAGGACTACGGTGACTATGGCGCTGCAACTCGGGGCAACGGTTGCTATAAAGCTCGCCGCGTAAACTAACTTGACGCTGCGGAAAGAGGCGGAGCTTATATATAAAGCTCTGTGCACAACCGAAACTGACGTTCGGTGAAGGGGCGGGGCCAGCTGTGATGGGAGGGAGGAGTCCCCGTGCGCCTCTCTTTGTGGCGTCTATTTTTAAAAATAATTTGCGGCTGATTTATTATTTATTAAAGTACCGAGGAAATAAAATGTCATAAAAACGCCAGTATTTGTCGCAAAATAAATGAGTATCATCATGGGCTGTGTGTAAACCACCAATAGGAGGCGCCCAACGATGAGTGGGCGGGGCTTTTGAGAGCAGGTCTGGTTGAGATGTTGAGATGAAAAAGAAGGGCGGGGCTTGTGCGTCAAACCAGAAACCACTTTCCCTTGTACTCAAAAAATCAGCCTCACTTTTGATGAATTCTGCTGAATAAAATCAATCAGATATTTAATGTAGACCATTTACTTTTGCTTGAGAGAATACCCCAAGATTTATGTAGTCAGAACGACAGATATATTTGGCATGTACTCATACTATTTGCATGAAAAATCTTTACACACACACACCAAAAATAAGTCAGTGACGAGTAAAACTTAAATCTATTTACAAAATGAAACCTGGCTATGACTGCCCAACTCCATCTGAAACTGAACATTTTCATACAAAGGTGGACAGCTATTATTATACACATCGAGGGTGAACTGATCGCTGTGAAACCCTGTTGTATAAGAAAAAAATATATACTTTTCTTTCATTTTATAATAGTGTTTTATGTATTTTCTGTTTCACTTATTCTATTTTTGTATCTTTCATTTGGACCACCGTTGTTGTCAAGGATTGTTCAATTTGTTAAAGATAAAGTCAAACCCTCAAATTAAACCTCTTAACAACAAAGATTCTTTTTTTTCTAGCAAAAACGTTTGTATACAATGTAACGAAAATCATTCAGTTTAATGTCAACAGATTGCTGAGATTAGAGCATGACAACGCCGTATTAATATAAAGTAAAACCAATGATGTTTTGCCATTCTGGAGGAATTTAAACATTTTATCCCCAAAATACACATATGCAAACCCCAATGTTCAAAGTAGATTTTAACACTTTACAAACACGTGCATAAATATGTACATATCGCTATGGCTTTAAATCTGTGTAAGTGCATTTTGTTCTCTGGGGTATATATTCATAGTTTTGCTTATTCACTGTACATACAAGTGGCATACAAAAACATTTATACCCTTTTAAAATATCAAAGCCTGTCATTTAATGTTAGGAAACATGCTTTTTAAGCAATAAAAATAAGCTTGTCTGGTTTAAAATAAAAGAACAGATCCGTGTTTGGAAATGATGAAGAAAAGTGATGTTTTACGCACAGATAAAAACACATTTTTACAGTTTGAGTTTGGCTTAAATGTCCAGTTTCTGCCATGATTGAGTGTCCACGAGGAGCGCTCTTTAAACAGCGTGAGTCAGATGTTTGGGTTGATGAGAGGAAACCTTCATCCTTCAGTAAAGACGCATGAGATCCGGCTCGGGCATCTCGGGATGTGGAGATAATTGTCCTCCGGTTCTCCCAGAAACTCCTCCGCTCCGGTTTGGCAGTCGAACACTGTTGTCACAAACACACGATAATAGGCAACGTTTTTATTCAGAAAGTACATTAATGGACATTTATAAAAAGGTTTCTAGTTTGCCTTGAACAGCCTTTGGCCCTTAAAGAGGCCACATTATGCCCTTCTAGTTTCAGGCTCTCCTAGAACAGGTTTTCCTGCTTGAATGTTGATTATTCTCCTCATATTCCCCATTGTTGCGGCTCCTCTCTTCCCAGTCTGTCAGTAACGCTCTGTTTACTTCCTGTGTCTATGAAGCCCCTCCTCCTGAAAAGCACACTGTGCTCTGATTGGTCGGCTGGATCAGTGTGTCGTGATTGGTCGAGCGCTTCGAGTGTGTTTGGGAAATGTCCCGCCACTCTCCATAACCGCCAGTTTAACACACTACTAACTTACTCAACCAGGCTCCGCCCCTTTATTCTGCGCATTAATTATTATAATGAGGAATATTGTGACGTGTTCGTTCCCGGAAGAAACTCAAGATACAATGAAGGCGTTTCAGGAGTTCAGAAACACTGACACTCATATAGAGGAGGACTTTGTAACTTTGCAGAGCTTCATGTTTAAAAACGGCAACACTAAAGTAAATCATTTTACTCAGTACTTATAGAGTTATTACAATGTAATTACGTCACCTTAAAATAAAGTGTAACCTTAATATAACAGCATTTACATTTGTCAAAACAGTGCTTTCAAAACACATTTTTTAAATAATTAAAGTCCCCCTGTAGTCAATAATTGTATCCCTTATAACTCGTCTTTAATCACCAAAATTACATATTTAAACGTTTTTTCCCTGGAAAAAAATCTTCATCCCTTAAAATATCTTGAATGTAACTCGACACCCTCGCCTCATTTAGTATGTGCGGTTCTATGAATATGCAAATGAGCCCCGCCTCCACTCACTCACTCCACTGATTGTCGATCACACATTGATCTGATTGGTCACAAGGTGGTTTGTGACGTCAGAAACACCAGCGATTTCAAAGCGTGTTTTTGAGACTGTCTTTGGTTCACTGCAGTTTTAAGGAGGAAATACTCACTTATCAACTTACACACGGTGTGTGTTAAAGCAGATTAAAAACACCACACACACACATAAACAACATTAAAAGCTGGATTCTCACCACAGGGGGACTTTAAACACACTAAAGAAAGATAAACATGTAAGCTTTAAATACTAAGTTAGTTTCTGCAGTGCATGTCATGATGCTTTATAGTATTTGTTTGTGTTTTTACCAGTGATGGTTCTGTGGACGAGGTCGAGCTCGGGCTGAGACGTGTCTAATGAGCCCAGATGTTCCTCAAACATGGGCATCTGCATCATGGAAAAGGAAGAAATCTGCTTGTCTTCCAGCGGTGAGTCAGTGTATGAGAACACGGACCGGGCGTCAGCAGAGAAACCTGAGCGGTAATGAAAAAGCATCACTCACACAACATCCAAAACTGAGCTATTATGTGCTTAACTTCAGATTGCATGCAGAATGAATGATATTTCCTCATTTGAGCCTGAAAAACTTGATAAAATCTGTACGCTGAGATTTTCACATGCATTGGATGGATCTATTTGTGCCTCGGCCTGACGGACATCTGCCATCTGTTGCTCTAAGAGCAGAAGGACACACTTGTGAATCATTCAGAGCTGATCGCTTCGTTCTCCGCTTACGGTCACGTCTTAAATATGCATTCTGCTTACTGCACATATGGCTTATGTGTAAATGAGCTTATATCTAGTGTCAGACGCCACACGGATCTGACCCCTGCACTATTAAAGGGATACTCCACCTCTGGAAAGATGAATGTGTGTTTAAAATAGAAGAAATGTGACATTATTGTTGAATTTGGAGCTTTCTAGAGTGAGAAATTTTTGGGCTTTTTTTGGCCCAGAATGCACTACAGGTTTTCTACTAATAGAAAGCTTAATGCTAAATCCTGAAGTATCCCTTTAATTAAAATAAAAATGGAAATGGTGATATGGCTGTGTATATGCGCTGCGTGTTTCATTTGCACATGAGCAACTCATGATCCGCCAGGGCTTTGAATTTGAGTCGCTGGGATCGAAAACATACAAAAACATCTTTACATACTTTTTGACAAATATGAAGCTTAACTGTCGCCTCCCTTTTGGAGAATATATACGTGAAAATGCGATATCCAAACTTAAATGGTTGTAATTCAACAATGGTTTGGAATATAGACCTATTTTTGGTCTTGCTTTATAGAAGACAAGACACTCCACAGATTATTGACTCAAGTGAAAGCTTAAAGTTTAGACTTACTGTAAATCAAAAGTACTGTACTAAATATTTTACATTTTATATAATAAAAAAAATGTACTATGAATTTACTATAAAATTTACCAAAATTTTGAAGTTGATATCACAAAAAATGAAGTTCCTATGAGTTTTTGTTTAGGCGCAGTACCAAAAATACCCACCGGGTGTAAACAACATTCTTTGGTTACACACATTCATGTAACCATTGAATTATTTTCATGCATTTTCCTGTAACAAATTAATATATTTGTCCAGATATCACTTCTATTACAAAATAGTCACCAAATATGGAACTTTGAGACTCAGACCTTTCCGACAATGTGTTTTGTCAAGATTAGAAAATTAGATTAAGTAGTAAAAAAAAAAGTTGTAATATGAAACCTGACGACGTCCACTAGGGGAGGAGCCAGCTAAAAGAATTTAAAGTATCCATGGTAACGCAATGTCCAATTTCAAAACTGTTTTCTCAGGATGAATTTTGAGTTCGTAAGCTTTCGAATGATACCTAATTTATGATGATAAAAAATGGCAAGAAAAAAAGAGCGCCAAGCTAGCGGGACATGTGGTTTACGTTAAATGAAAGTTTTATTAAACTAGTTGTTATTATTATTATTATTATTACAATATTTCGACTATTTTTTATTTTACAAAGAAAAATTACAATAGTAATATATATGTGTATTGGATATAAATTTGTATATGTGTATTAAATAACACAAATTATAATTGTGTAGGCCTGCAAATAAGCAGAGCAAACCTGGAAATCTTTTTAAAGCACATTTAAAATTGCATTTTCATGAGTGGAGGAAAAAACGTCAGAATGATTTATTAACGAAGTTATGTGAACAACACAAGTCGTGTGTGTACGTTTTCTGAGAAACACTGGATATTTGAAATCACCAAAACAAACACGCCCCTACCAAAGAGCTCCGCCCCCAAATTAACAAACATGCTCTGCAACACAAGCACCTCCCCCTCATGAGTGGACACGCCCCTTACTGCTGATTGGCTACAAGTGCTTTTTGTGCTCTATCCAATCCACTTTCAACAGCGTTTCTCAGAAATCGCTCACTGCACCTTTAAGGTGTTTAAATGTCTGTTTATTGCTATTAAAATAGGTGTACGCCACATTAATACAATCATGGGCTTAATTGCAATAGTTTAGTCCAAGTATTATGTTAACATAAGGTAAATTAATTGCAATATTACCCATTATAATTGAAGTATGTAAATGTGGTTTTCTCATGTATGAAATGAACTAAAGTTATTAAAGGGAACCGGGACGTACCGTCCTGAAGCGCAGGCTGGGGGGGTCTGGGATGGTTGGAGTATCTGGGCAGGTTGTGGGTGTTTTGGGTCAGTGATGAAGACGACACTTGCTGTGACACAGGAACCCTACACCTGAGAATCGACACAATAATATACACTTTTAAAGACAAAAATCATTTACTCATCCTCAGGATGTTCCAAACCTTTTCATATAATGAACATCTTTATGAGGTCATTCTGTTATGGTATTATTTTCAAAAGTCATGCAAAACCTCAAAGAGAGATGATTTTACAAACATATGCATAAATATTTGCAAATCCGCATGGCTTTAATCCCTGATAAGTCATTTTGTTGCCACTTCTATGAACTATTTACATACAGTGGCCCCAAAAACATCTGTACTCCGTAGCTTTTAAAATATAAAGTATGTATCATTCATGCATAAAGATGCTTATCGAAACATTTGGAAGTGTGTCTGGTTTAAAGGGGTCATGTGATGCTATAAGGTCATTATTTTGATTATTAGATTAATAGAATAAGTTAACATGCTTTCATGTTCACAAAACACACACTGTATATTGTTGCAGCACCTCTATCCCCAGTCTGTCTGAAACGCACTGATTTCTATAAAGCTCCGCCTCTTGAAAAGCTCAGCGTGCTCTGATTGTCCAGCTGACCCAGTGCGTTGTGATTGGCCAAACACCTCCAGCGTGTAACCATAATGTTTTTCCTTTTCACAGGTCAATTTTGAGATTTTGGGCCATTCAGTCTTCAATAATATGTCTTCTATCAGACTTGTGGTAAAAAAAAGTCTAAAATACACATTTAGGTCTTTATTTTACAACACAAGTTTGTTCATCTGTAGTTTTCGCCGAAATTCAATACAAGTTGTCGCCACACACCGTTGGAAAGCTCTCTCCTGTACAATGTTGTCGGATCCAAATATGATCATTTCCTTTTTTATGAGCAACCAATCGTGAGGCATTTAACTCTAAAAGCGAAACCTCATTGGCTGATGTCAATTCTTTAAAGGCCGTTTTCTCAAAATGTTTTTTTCTCATCCTCGGAGCCCGAAATCTCCACTTCAGCAGCACTCGCATTCACCAAACTTTACAGGTGTGTTCCTATCTATATTCGTAAGTTTTTTACAGATGGGTTTGTTCATTTATCATTCAGATTCTGATTTGTACAACATTTTATACTTTTTTTTTTATGGTTGTTGACAGTTTTTGTCCCCTCTGTAAAAACCGTCGACTCTGATATGTCAACAAAATGAAACAAGAATTTTGAATCTGGCTTTATCCAATGTTCAGATTTCTCTTCTGGAAATAAATGCAAATTAGTGCATAGTTAATTAGATAATAGCTCATTTGCATATTTAAACATAAATATTCTAAAAACTTGTAATACAAAATATATTTGTCTTAATGTCAGTAATCAACTGGGGAAATTTCATGCTGATATCTATTAGTTTTTTTTTTTTCCTATTCACCTGGGGTGTCTCGCCTTAAATGTATATTTATATATTTAAATTCTAATTTATTCAGGTGTGTACAGCTGGATTCTTATTTTTATTATTATTACACACAAAAAGCAATCACTAAAAAGCATCATATGACCCCTTTAAAATAAAATAACAGAAATATGTTTGGAAACAAAGACAAGTTTTAAGAAATTGATTAAAAGCCTAATTAAAAGACAGTCGCTTTGAAATCGCTGGTGTTTCTGATGTCACAAACCACCTTGTAACCAATTAGATCAACATGTGATCGTCAACCAGTGGATCTCTGAGTGAGTGAGTGAGTGAGTGGAGGCGGGGCTCATTTGCATATTCATAGAACCGCGCATACTAAATAAGGCGAGGGTGTCGAGTTACATTCAATATATTTTAAAGCATGAAGAATTTGTTTTTCAAGGAATAAATGAGTAAATGTCATTTTGATGATCGAAGATGAGTTTTAAGGGATACAATTTCAAAGCATGTTTAACAAACGCACTGACCCTACTGTTATGATATTAGGCTACCCTTTATTTTATGGTGACGTAAGTACAAAGTAAAATGAATAAACTAGATGATCTCACTATAGAGTTATGGTTAGGGTTTGTTTTAGGATTAGGTTTAGTACGTTAATGTTTAAGTTATCTCTAGTTGATCATGATTTTTGCAAGTTTGGTCATGGCACTGATACATCGTATGAAAAACCAGTCTTCAATAAACCGACAATTTTGTACCAAGTCTGCCAAATTTCTGCTGGTTGGAGACTTTGGTGCTGGAATTTTAGTTTTTAGCAAAATGTGTTTTCATAGATAGTGTATTTTAATATCATATCATATAATATAGCCAAATAATATATTACTATATGTACAGTATATATATATATATATATATATATATGAAGAGTTCAGATGCAAAAGCCTCTAAATGCCATTTGAAATTTTCTTCTAGAATGATCATTTTTATCAAACTTGTATATTTAAGTTCAGTAATTTCACTTAAATGACAATGAAGATTACCTATTAATTGTTATTTAAGTGAAATTACTGAACTTAAATATACAAGTTTGATAAAAGTCATTACTAAAGAAGAAAATTTAGAGGCTTTTGCATCTGAACTCTTTTATTAGAACTCTTTAACTTATTATATTAGTTATTATATTAATATATTGCTAGATTTGTCGCTTTTAAAAAAGATATTTTAAGATATTTACATTCAAGATATTTTAAAGATATTTGAAGACTTTTTTTAAGGAAAAAATGTTTAAATATGTCATTTTGGAGGAGTTTTAAGGGATACAATGTGACTACAGGGCGACTTTAAAGGTGTTTTTGAAGCACTGTAGTGAAATCTGGGAAAACAGAGATCAGAGGTGTTTCACATCTGATTTAGCCCAAAGTGAGGTAATTGCGCCAATCCCAGTGCATTGTGTAATTCTCTGAGCTCCTGGTGCTCGACAGCGTCGTCTAACACGGGCCCTCGAGACCAACGAGGCAGAGCAGGTCAGACGATTGTCTCGCCTGGATCATTGCTCGGACGATGTGCGTCTGCGTCCAGAAAAGCTCCTCTCTGTGCCTTTGAAATGCAATGCGTGCCGTCCACACACAAACTCCTCTTTTGCCACAGTAGACGTGTAAAACGCACAAAAGCGCAGTGAGCCTTTCCCCGAAGAAAAGCCTGCTTTATTAGAGTCAGATTATTGCAACTATGAGCTCTCAGCCATAAAGCCATGACAACCAGCCACGCATTTATCGCAGATCAAGAGCGAATAAAAGCGCTGGAGCTTCTGAATCGTCACTGCGCCAAGCCAAACTTGAAATGAATGTAAACTAGATTGAGCTTCCACCAAAAACATAGTGATAGGAAAAAAACATACGGCATTATTAGCCTCGACTCATCAGGCCTGAAAGGAGCGTCGCAGACACTGGCGTATAGAAGTGATGCCAGATTCACTTTCACCGCTCTGATCTCTGAGTGAATACAAGTGTACCTTCATTTTCTCCAGTCGTAGATGCATGAACAAAATCTCTTTTCTCCTTTTTCATTTCTTTCAGATGTCAAGTTAACTTGCTCGCCATTTTAAACCCAGCAGGGAGGAAAGAGGCTTTCTCATAGCCTCGTTTGTTTACCACAGGGATTGTGGGAGAAGAACTCAAATATCACTTGATTTATTAACATAGAGAAAACTTTAGTTTCTCTGTAGTCAATCATTTTATTCCTTAAAACTCACCAAAATCACATATTTAACTAAGTCTTAATCAGTGTTGGGTGTAACCAATTACTAAGTAATTAGTTAATGTAATTTAATTACTTTTCCCCTGAAAATGTAAAGTAAGGGATTACTCTTCATTTATCTGTAATTTCATTACAGTTACTTCTGATGTAATTGAGGTAAATACTGTGTATAGATCAATCTGATCTCACAGCGATTCGTATGCATTTTACGAGGTGTCTAAATATTACGACCGCACTCGTACAAATTCGTACGAATTATTGTAAAATATGTATGAAAAAAGTGTCAAATATCATGAAATCAGACAGAAAACAATAGTGGGTTTAACATCAAAATGTATTGTCTGGTGCTAAAAAGTATGTTTTTATAATGTAACCTTCACCACCTTGGTCAGTTTAAGGATAATTCATGCAATTTTATAGTATTTATTTGAAAGAATTAAAACCGATTCATGTCTATCCTTGTATTATTCAGCTGGTTGAGATTGATAGGGGATTTTGAAAGTAATTAGTAATTAAAAGTAATTAAATACTTTTTACAGAGAGTAATTAGTACAGTAATCTAATTACACTGTTGAAGAGGTAATTAGTAACTAGTAATTGATTACTTTTTTAGAGTAACTTACCCAACAGTGGTCTTAATGCATTAAAGTATCTTGAATGTAACTTGACACCCTCGCCTCATTTAGTATGCGCAGTTCTATGAATATGCAAATTATCCCCGCCTCCACTCACTCACTCCACTGGTCCCGAGTGCGGGAAATCCACTGGTTGTCGATCACACGTTGATCTGATTGGATACAAGGTGGTTTGTGACGTCAGAAACACCAGCGATTTCAAAGCGTGTTTTTGAGATGAAATGTTCAATATTCGGCTCGTCTCGAGTTATGTCACGTGACAGAAGTTAAATGTGGAAACATCTGATGTGGTTGATGGGAGACTGGTGTAGTTCTCGCACCTGGTGTTCCCGGGTAAAGGAGGCAGTGGACGGGTGTGTGTTGGGCCGGGCTGGTTCACGGTGAACACTTGCACATCAACAGAACACAAAACAGAAAATCATCGTTACTTTTCAGCAAAACAAGATTCGTAGACATTAGCCATCACTGGAATGAAATATCAAAATGATTCTGAAAGCTTTTTATACAATGTGCTGATTTAACTTCTTCACATGTGCTAGAGAGAAATGTAAGATATTGTAACACACAAGTCAATGGAAAACATTTACTGTAAGGAATAAGTAAACACTGGAGTTGGTGAAGCGCTAACAAGACTAAAAATAGAGGTTGTTTTGAATACAGATATATATATATTTATATATAAACCTTTGGTAACGAAAGAGGTTTGTTTTGTTTTATTCTTGTTTTTGTTCTTTATATTGCATGCAAAAAACACATTTCTAATGCATTGTATGATCTTATGGATAATTGTAACAACAGTATATTATCAATTCACTGAACTCGCCATTAGAAAATGTAATGCATTAAAACACAAAAATCTGCACATTTTATATTGCATTTTAACTTTAGTTATTATTAATTATGAAAAGATATAATGTACATAAAAAATAACCTTTATAATGTATTAGCCATAAGGGCTTACCAAAAAAGTAATAAAAATAATGAAGAAATATGCAATATGCAACAAAAATTGCATCTCTAGCAGTTATTTTAGTATCATTGAGATACTATTAATATTTTAGATATTTATTTTTTATTTTTATATATTTCATTCGAAATTTTAGTTAAAGTTGTAGTTGTCTATACATATCTAGATTTTGTTTCATTTTAGTTATACCTCAAGTTAAACTAAATGAAAATGACAAATGTTGCCTTAGCAACAAGCTGAAATAATATGCTTTCTATTTTTAATGTTATTTCATTTCAAGCATCAAAAATGTTTGTATGTGTGTAAGTTTAGTAAGGGCCTCAGTAATACAGACACTTGAACACATCGTACCGGTGTAGGGATCATCCTTGGTCTCAATCAGGTCCAGTGGCGAGCGGCTGTGGTGCAGCGGCTGAACGGTCAAACACTCGGCCAGCCCGTCCTGACTGCGTCTCAGCTGCATCACACACACACACACACACTTTTACACTTCTGTCCATGAGACACTGGCTGGACTGGGAGAAGTGGCGCCTAAAACAGTGTAAAGAGCTATTTTACAGGAGGGGGAAAGGCATTTCAGAGGTGGAGAAAGTGATGCTTTTGAGGACAGATTATGAAGAATAGGATCTGGAATACTGTGCACTTTGTTCATCGATTATCGATTAATTGTCGACAAGAATTTACTCGATTAAATTAATTGTCGCCTAATTGAATATTGCGAACATGACTCGATGTTCTCACGCGAAACATCAGCAAAAACAAAAAAAACATGAGGCTGTCAAAACGGAGTGGAGTGCATCGATATATTGACCACCAGCTATACGGTGTGCTAACCTGGAAAATCCAGCGCTATTCGAACAATAAGTTAGCTCATATCTGTCAACACCCGGGTTTCTCCCGTTTTTTAGCCCTATCTCCCGGTTTGTTATTTTTTCCCAGGAAACTAGTCTAGCTGTCTGTCACACTTTCATACGTGGTGTGTTCACTTCGCAGGGGTGTTGGAGGCGCACGGCACATACATTTCAGTTCAACAGAGAGCGCGCAGCTCTTAAAGGGGCCACACCTTATTTCCACTCGTTACGAGATGTACATTTGACTTCCCCCTCAGTCTTTTGTTATAAGTGCTGCTGCTGCTAATGTTTCAAGTTTTTTATACAAGTAGTTTACCAGATAGATTATTTTATGTAGGCTAAATATAGTGTAGGTAAGATAAGCCTACCCATATAGATTTTTATTTCACATGCAACAGGTGAGCCAGTGCACAATTATTTTTTATGCATTTAAATTTTCTGTGCATAATTTATTTTGTTAAACTACATAAATGTCATTATTCTGTGACGTATCCCAACTGTTACAATAAAACATCAATTGAGCGATATAACATGGATTTTTATTCAGTATAAGCAATATTTAGCTTTTTATGCTAAATTGATACCGTGAGAAATTTACATAGGCGCTTATCAGTAAATTGTTAATCGATCGATGAGGTTGATCAACTAATGATTAATGAATTAATCGATAATTTGCATCCCTACTTTGCATAACAACATCTGCAATAACGTTTGAATAACATCTGGTGTGACGTGCCTTTCGCATAGCAACATCTGGAATAATGTGCACTTCGCATTACAACTTCCGGAATGTTATGATGAAGTAACATATGATGTAACTCGGTTGTAATCCGAAGTGCACGTTATTCCAGATGTTGTTATGCGAAAGGCACGTTGTACCGGATGTTCTTCAGTTTTCCAGATGTTGTTATTAAAAGTGCACGTCATTTGAAATAGTGTTATTCGAAGTGCACATTTTCTCCAGATGTTATGAAAAGTGCACGTTATTCCAGCTGTTGTTATGCGAAATGCAAGTTGTACCGGATGTTATTCAAACGTCATTCCAGATGTTATTAAAAGTGCACATTATTACAGATGTTATGCGAAGTGCACGTTTTTCCAGATGCTATTAAAAGCGCACGTTTTTTCCAGATGTTATTAAAAGTGCACGTTATTCCAGATGTTGTTATGCGAAATGTACGTCGTACCAGATGTTATTCAAACGTTATTCCAGATGTTATTAAAAGCGCATGTTTTCTCCAGATGTTATTAAAAGTGCACGTTATTCCAGATGTTGTTATGCGAAATGCACGTTGTACCGGATGTTATTCAAACATCATTCCAGATGTTATTAAAAGTGCACATTATTCCAGATGTTATTAAAAGTGCACGTTTTTCCAGATGTTATTAAAAGTGCACGTTTTTCCAGATGTTATTAAAAGTGCACGTTATTCCAGATGTTATTAAAAGTGCACGTTATTCCAGATGTTATTAAAAGTGCACGTTTTTCCAGATGTTATTAAAAGTGCACGTTATTCCAGATGTTATGCGAAGTGCACGTTATTCCAGATGTTATTAAAAGTGCACGTTATTCCAGATGTTATTAAAAGTGCACGTTTTTCCAGATGTTATTAAAAGTGCACGTTATTCCAGATGTTATTAAAAGTGCACGTTTTCCCAGATGTTATTAAAAGTGCACGTTATTCCAGATGTTATTAAAAGTGCACGTTATTCCAGATGTTATGCGAAGTGCACATTTTTTGCAGATGTTATTAAAAGTGCACGTTATTCCAGATGTTATGCGAAGTGCACGTTATTCCAGATGTTATTAAAAGTGCACGTTATTCCAGATGTTATTAAAAGTGCACGTTATTCCAGATGTTATGCGAAGTGCACGTTATTCCAGATGTTATTAAAAGTGCACGTTTTTCCAGATGTTGTTATGCTAAATGCACGTCGTACCAGATGTTATTCAAACGTTATTCCAGATGTTATTAAAAGTGCACGTTATTCCAGATGTTATGCGAAGTAGACATTATTCCAGATGTTATGCGAAATGCACGTCGTACCGGATGTTATTCAAATGTTATTCTAGATGTTATTAAAAGTGCACGTTATTCCAGATGTTATTAAAAGTGCACGTTATTCCAGATGTTATGCGAAATGCACGTCGTACCGGATGTTATTCAAATGTTATTCTAGATGTTATTAAAAGTGCACATTATTCAAAATTATTCTAGATCAACATATGGAATAATGTGCACTTCGAATAAAAACATCTGAAATACTGTGCACTTCGAATAACATTTTGGAACAACGTTCACAATAAGACCAAGAAAGTAAATTATTTTGATTTCACAGCGATTTAATTGACTGCATTTACTTTCCACATCTTATTAAAGCACATCGATAGATAAAGGCCTGGATAATTGGCACATAATCGTTTGCCTAATTGAGCTGAATGTACAGTAATTAATCATAAGCATATGGTTTAATATCACAGCTTAAAATATCCCTGCGTTTGGAGCTCTGGACCTGCAGGGCATCGTGATTATATTTAGTGTCTCTGATAATATATTCCTAAAGTGAGACAGAGCTGATGTACACAGGCAGGACAGATCCTGTACACGCAGGTGGACGAGTGTTTTCTATTCTTCTATTTTCTCTCTCTCAGAAACCGTGTACCTGAGGAGTCCGTATCTATGGTGACGTGACCTTTATTTGGTTGCTCTGTGATAATGAATGGCTCCTACACAAGCCTGCTAACAAGTTACAAGTTTAGAGACTTCGTTATCAACGCCCTTCTTGACAAATCTCACACGTTTCGTCTCAAACACACAGTGTTCGTACATTAGAGGACAATGGTTGCATGTTGTACAATCCTCTTCTGAGCGGATAAACTGGATAATTCACCCAGAGATGCAGATTCTGCTCAGGTGAAACTCGAAAACTCGTTCATTTATTTCAGTAATTCAACTTAAAAGGTGAAACTAATATATTATACAGACTCATTACATGCAAAGTGAGATATTTCAAGCCTTTATTTGTTATAATTGTGATGTTTATGGCTCACAGAAATGAAAACCTTTTCACAAGATTCTAATTTTGAATTTGGGGTTTTCATATCTGTTATCCATAATCATCACAAATATAACAAATAAAGGCTTGAAATATCTCACTTTGCATGTATTGAGTCTATATAATATATTAGTTTCACCTTTTAAGTTGGATTACTGAAATAAATGAACTTTTGCATCATATTCTAATTTTTCGAGTTTCACCTGTATTTACTCGCTTTCCAAATCTATATGCTTTCTTCAATTGCCTTTGTTTACATAGAAAGACTTGAAAACACCAAAAAGTACAAAAAACACCATGAAATAGTTTGAAATGTTTTTGAAAGAAGCGTTCACCAAGACTGCATTTATTTGATCAAAAATACAGTAAAAATAAGGAAATATTATTCCAGTAAATCATCTGTTTTCTCTGTGAATATACAGTAAAGTGTCATTTATTCCTGAATGTTCATCATCATTACTCCAGTCTTCAGTGTCACATGATCATTCAGAAATCACTCATATATCACATTGAAGACAGTTATTATAACGTGTAATAATATTTCAGTTTTTACAGTATTTTTGATCAAATGCAGCCGTGCTGAACAGAACATCAAAAAATTGTATTTGAATTATTCTAATTACTTTTTGAATGAATTACTTCTGACGATCTCCGTGATGACATGAGGACGATGTGCAGTGTGTCGACAGATGAGTCTGACGTGCTTTTGCGATGCTTGTACCTTTTTTCTGGCCTGTTGCTCCTTCAATGAGTGAGATTTGATGTGTTTTCTCAGAGAGCTGGGGTCTGTGTAGCGTTTGCCGCAACCCTGGATCTGACACGCATAGGGCTTCTACACACACACACACACACATTGTGAGGACATTCCTTAGGCGTAATGTTTTTTATAATGGACAAACTGTATTTTCTATCCCCTTACACTAACCCGACCCATCACACACACACACGCATACCAACCCTACCCCTACAATTAAACCTGTCCATCACTCTCTCTCACACACACACACTAACCCTAACCCTACAACTAAACCTGCCCATCACACACACACATTAAGCTGACCCGAGCGTGTGTGCTCACCGTGTCGGTGTGTGTGCGCTGGTGTTTGGCGCGGTCGCTGGAGTTGCTGAAGGCCTTCAGACAGCCGGGCTGCGGACACACGTAGGGCTTCTCTCCCGTGTGGCTCCTCAGGTGGATCTTCAGGTTCTCCAGGCGGGAGAAGGCCTTCTGACAGCCCTCGAACTGCACAGAGGTCAACCACAGGGTCACAGGAACACCGCTGCACTACACCACACTCCACCAGGAGGGGGCAGTGTTTCGCTTCTCATCTGACCCGTCTGTGTGTCTCTCATTATTTTCATTAGTTCTCTAATTGTATTATTTTGTGCCATCTGTTAGATGAAGCCGACCACACTATTCCCTGTGCGTGTATTATTACGAGTGTAGGAACAATAACAGGCGACGGCTGCATTAAATATAAACTTGATAAGGCTTCAGGGTTTCAGTTAGTTGTAGTTTTCAAGAACGGTTTATCATGAGCATTTGGCTTCATCGTCATCAAAAGAACAGAACATTTATTTGAAATAGAATATTTTGTAACATTATAAATGTCTTTACTGTCACTTTAACCCTTATGCTGCATTAGGGACATTTTTGGTCTTTTGCAGTTAAATTTCTTTGACCATTTTGGCTGTTTTAATGCAAATGGTATGAAATTTGGCAAAATTGTGACTTTTTGGATACATGTAAAAAATGTGATCCCATTTTGCAAAATATGTATAACACACACTGTGTAGATCAAATAGTAACACTCAGCACCATAAAGACCAAAAATGGCCCATTGAAACCCATTAAAACGTTGTTTAAATCTGAGGCTGTCAGTAATACATGAAACATGATTTTTGCACAAACATCCTTTCATTTTGAAGCAAAAGCATTATATTTGCATTATATAGTGTATTCCACCAGATGACGTCACTACATATTTATTCCCTATGGGTGGAAATGCACCTTATTTTAGGCAATAGGCAATGTTTAATAGGTGGCCATTTTTGGTCTCTAACGCGCTAAGTGGGATTTTTTGCAAAGTGGGACTGTGATAATCCAAATCTAAAGTTTTCTCTTTGCATTTAGTTTATTGAAAATAATTGAATTTTTGTGTTTTTTCCTCTTATACAAATCGATGGTTTCGCAAACAAAACTGGTAATTAAAGGGTTAAAATCCTGAAATTGAATACATTTTTGGTAGTTATGATGAGGACTGATGCTGGTTAAAAGATTTAACTTGGTAAAAGTGGAAAATAATAATAATATATAATATTTTAGGCAATGTTTAATATGTGGCCATTTTTGGTCCTTAATGCACTCAACGGTGTTAAAAATCTAATGCAGCACAAGGGTTAAAAGAATAAAAGTCAATAAAACAATGATGCTGAAAATTCAGCCATTCAATTATTATTACTGCAAAAAATAAGTTTCCAGTCCAAATATCCACAAATTCTTACATCAAGATGCATTTACCAGAGGAGTAAAATGCCGTGAGATATGAAGTCTTGTTTTCTGGGGTGATAAATCAAAATAAAGTGAGTTATTGTAAAACAAGCAAAATGATCTGCCAGTGGGATAAGAGATATAATCTTAATTCAGACAGAAACAATATTATTGTTCTGACCCATTGCCAGATCGTCTTGAATCCGTTGCTCAAGTAAATCAATAATAAAACAAGACTTAATATCTCAAGGCATTTTACTCCTCTTGAAGGAAGAATTTATAGATATTTGGACTGGAAACAAGACAAAAATACAGTACTAAGTAAGAAAGGCATTTTTTAGGAGTGTCTGCATTGTTAAATAAGCAGTACTGTAATAGGCGACGTTAGCATCTACTTCGTCTCCGTATAAAGCCTCACATTTAATAAAGCGTCAGTTTAGTAGTTTCACAGTTAGTTCTAGTTTTGAGGAGCGTGTCGAACGGTTCATCAGAAGCTTAACTAATTAAATGACATCATGATTATTTGCTTCATCTTGCAAGAATGTGACATTCCTGATCTTTGTCCTTTCGGATGTGCGGACAGGAATGCCAGCGAATCACGGACGCGTGAACAAATGCAATGACCTCATTCAGAAATATGCTTTAGAAATAAATAATTACCATCAGAAAACGCCTTCTCCAGCTCTGAGCTCATCTTCTACCGCAGGAGCCTAATGAAGGTGGACGTTAATAGTGTTGCTGTCAGCGTGTTCTGATTGCTTTATAATGAAGTGCTTATTTTAGTTGGTTTAGCAGCAGATATGAATACAATAGCCGTGTTGTGTGTAGGCGATGTGTAATCACGAAGCTGCAGTTGATCTTTGCGAGGGTCTGTAATTGACTCTAAATACTCTAGGTGTGTTCAGTGAGAACAGAAAGACCTGTGCTTGTGATCCGTCTCTTCTTTTGATCGTTTCTAAAGTCAGTCGTTGTGGCGTTTCTTCACGTGTGTGGACTGACACTTTTGCGAAATCCTTACTGTTCCCAACTTCACTGTAAAACCTGATGAGTTAGTTCAACTCAAACCGTTTGAGTTTATTAACTCAAACAATTTAAGCATAAAAAAATATTTGATTTGTTTCCAAGCAACTCAATAGTTTATTGTTAAGATAACTTGGGTAAATAAAGTTAATAGCACTAATTATTTACTACAACTTAAATCTATGAAGTACACTGTAAACCCGAATAAGTTGGCAGAACTCAAATCACTTTTAATAGTATAAACTTAGTTAGCTTTAAAAGCTAATCTGCTGACATAGTAAATGCTAACTTATTAGAAACGGTATTTTATAAGCACTTACAAGCACAGACGCACTTGCTGTATGAGCGTAATAATATAAAGGGATGATTTGCTCTCAAATCAAGCTGAATGCACCACTTGTCACCATGATGGTAACTATATTCTTTTAAATTTGCATAACAAAACATTAATCACTACTAAATCTCACACATTAATCTTACAAAAAAAAACAAAACATTATATTGCACTTAATTTTAGCATTTACACTCTCTTTCGAGTGCCATCGGCAAAGCATGCTGGGAAATAGTATCCCAGCCATTTCAGTTAAACTTAAGTTCGTCTAAATTAAAATAAATAATTTCATAAAACTCAAAACAATGAAACAGTTCAGTTTACTTATAATTTATCAGTTCTGTGAACTTGAAAGAAAAAGAAAGTGCTACAT